>JAKSZP010005279.1:0-329068 GCA_022478985.1 Massospora cicadina | reverse complement strand
GAAAATGGACCAATAGAGGAAGGTAGCGGTAGCTTTTGCAGTTTGGGCTGATAGAGCCATAGCTTCAATACATTTTGTGAAGTAATCAAATCCAACAATAGTGTAGTAATTACCACTGGTAGTCTGGGGCAGGACCTACTACATCTAAACTTACAGTATTTATGGTTTCTGAGGGGTAGTAGGTTGATATTAGTACTTAGCCTTAAGACTAGATTGCTTTCTTGAAGACTAAGCAGTCCTCCAGGACTTCAATAAATGCTTCACAATTTCCTCCCATAAAAACTGGTCTTTAATTCACTCATGAGCTTTTTCACCCTCCATTCCAAAGAGTAGAGTGGCCTCCATGATGGCAGGTACTTTTTATGAGGGCCAAAGATAGGGCAGCCAGTTGGCCCCTACTTTTTGTATAACTTGCCACTCTCTATATTAGTATTGCAGAAGTGTCTTGCTAACATTTTTAACGGGATCATAAACTTTATCCAAGCGATAAGGACCATAAAGAGTCACGCAACCTATCAGCTATACCATTATTTAAATGAAAAACAGGTAAGCAAGTTAACACATAGACATTCATATGACATGTTCTAACCCAATGTTCAATATTCATTTCACGATGTTGGAGCTTTAAGGCCCAACGAGCCAACCTCCAAGTAGGATCCTTCATTTCTAAAGCCATTTCAGAGAGGCGTGGTCAGTAACCATGGTGAAGGTGTTCTAATAGAGAATTAGGCGGTTGTATTTCATGGCTAGTAAGACAACTAAGCACTCCTTCTGTGACGCTTTAATTTCTTTGAGCCTTTGAAAACTTCTTGCTGAAGTATGTCACGGAATGAGTCATGCCGTCTTCATCAAGTTGGGCCATATGGCTCTAACGGCATAATCAGAAGCGTTGGTAAACATAAGGAAGGGTATATCATAGTAAGGGTGGCGAAGGATGAAGTGTTTTTGGAGAAACTTCTTTAACGTCACAAACTCATTTTTTTGTATAGCACTTCAAGAGAAAGGAGTGTTTTTTGCCAACAGGCGAACAAGGGGCTCAGTGAGCTCGAGAACTTGATGAATTGATGGTAGTGTCCTATCATACCAAGAAAGACCTATTTATCTTTCAGATTTTGAAGTGGAGGCATTTTGATATCGCTTACACCTTATCTTGCAGGGGCTAAATTCCCTCTTGTGAAATATCATGTCCAAGAAAATTTTAATCATTTCTGGAAGAAAGTGCACTTTGAGGGTTTCAACTTATTGTTAGATACATATAGGCGCTTGAAAACTTCTTTTTATGATCAAGGTGCTCATTTAAGGTTTTGAAAACAGTGATGTCATTGAGATAGACTATCTCAAAATTTAGCTTAAGATCCAGAAAGGTGTGATACATTGCTCATTATAATGACGCGTGCATATTTCACACCCCTTGGGTATCCTGATGTGCTCAAATAAGCCTTCATAAGGGGAGGATACCCCCGGTAGTAGAATATGGACTCACTATCACTCCCTTCCCAAGTTTGATCCCAGTAGATGACTTTGTATAGGGGACGATTATGACTGTGTTGGTATTGCGCACCAATGCCCCAAACTGAGATAACATATAACAAAGGCGGTCCATGGAGTTCCTGGCCTATCATATGCCACGCATGGAGGTTTTCCAGGTTTTATCCTCCTTTCCCATCTCTTCATCCCTTAATTGGTGAGGTATTATCCCAGGTTGGCCCACCTCAAAACGTCAAAATTTGACTAAGCCTTCACTGCAGATGAGAGCTCATTTCTCCTTATTAAGAGGGAAAAGTCCATCTGCCAGTATCCGTTAGGAAAATCATATCACAGAAGAATTTGGAGCCAGAGATTTGTTTAAGCGCTTTATTGATGCAAGAAATAGAATAGCTGTCTTTCTTATTGGGTTCAATTTTTGGTAGTCCATAAATACCTGATGACCTATCTTCTTTTTTTAATATGTAATAAAGGAGAAGCCCAACGGCTTTAATAGAGTATTAAGAGCCCAGCGTCTAGCAGCTGTTTGAGCTCCAACCTCATTTGTTGCTCTTCAACCTTTGACTTATGGTAGGGTTTAGATTGTATAGGACTGACATTACCAACATCAATTGTGAGACAATAATCTTTCATATGCCCTTAATTTTGATCAGACTTAGAGAAAGTGTCACTGTAGGCATCTAGTAAAGAGTGAACTTCTAACAGCTCATCTGGTGTTAGTTCATCTGAGATATAATTATCAGGAAGAGCACATAACAGTTTGTCAGTAGGTAAGTCCATCTCTAAAATAGACCCAATGTAGCGATCTTTATTTGATAACATCAAGAGTAATTTGTAGTTTTTTTCCTATCTTCTGGTGTTTTTTACAATAATATCCCTTTTAGTAATATTCCCGTAGCAGAATGTTAATGGGTCGCTGGTAAGCAGGATTTAATATTCCAGGCAGTACTTGAGGCTCTAGGTGACTAACTCCATCAATACTTATTATGTGGAATATGAAGCTCTGGGGGAAATTGTAAAGTAATATTGATGTCAATCAAGCGTTGTTCCCCAGACTTAATTAGGACCTCTACTGAGACATAAAAAGAAATGCCCTCTTAGGCATCCACCAACTCAAGCAACAATTTTTTATGGTGCCTAGATGTCATCTAGCACAGTGTTAGTGCAGATGGAGGGCACTTGATTATATAGGATTATTCATTTTTTGTTAGGTCCTTTATTGATTAGGATCAGAGAAACCTCATAGTTTAGCAGGGATAGATACAACTGTTTCACGTTGATAATCCGTTGTACTCAATCATGTATTGAGTTCCAATAAGCATAACATAATTATTGTTCTCCAAGGCCACAGCATGGGCGTCAAGATATGCTTTCCAAAATGATAGGCAAAGAGAAATATTACTCAATAGCGCTTGTGATTGCAGGACCTGCAGTTCCTTATTCTTGAGAGTAATCCAGGTCAGGCGACGGCTTAATCTTATTGATGAGTTTAAAGTGAACTACATTATTTGAAGAACCAGTGTCAAGGGTGGGCATGACCCATACCTTGTTGATGGCTACTTCCAACTGAGTTACAGTCCCTAAAATTAGGGAGGAGAGCTAAACCCTCCTTTAGACGGAAAGTAGAGGCAAGTTCTTATGAGTTTTTAGGGTATTGATCTTTCAATGATTGCAGTGTATGAATATGATTAATAGGGAGAAATAACAAATCAAGGAACTGGTCAGCATTATTAGCAGTATCAGTAACCTAAGGGCATCCCGGAACTTGCCTTAGGTAGGTGTCATGAGTTACCTCGCCCTTATTCACTCTACCAGGGTTTAGCTGGTCAGATATCTCTATTTCCATTGGAGCTCCCAGGACGTTGTATCCCTCATCTTCATAATCCCCAACAGATTTGTCATCAGAGGGGTTGTCTATGCAGGTCAGAGGAGTGATAGGGTGGAAGTTAGAACAAGGTACAGCAGGTTAATTGCCTAGTTTTCTACAACAGACCTGAGCAACATACCCTTCCCTGGTGCTTCTAATACCCTTAGGGGGTGCAGCTACCATTTTAGTTGGTGGAGAAGGCATTTCGGATTCAATGAGCTTTGGCTTGAGCACTTTGGTGGCTGTCTTAAGAATCTTGGACTCATAGGATGGAAAATTTTTGCTTAAAGTCTCACAGAAGGAGCAGGTTTTAAAGGTCTAAAAGGCACAGGTGGGGCCATGGGGGTCTCTGTGGCCTCCGTCCACTGGCCTACGGATGAAAAATCCTCAAGAGTTAGGACTTGGGGCTCACCACGACTCCTTGAGTAGTCTCAACTGTATGAAAATCTGCAACATCTATTAAGGCCTCCTTTATGCCGCAGACATCCTGTAAGTTGCGTTTCACAGAGATTATATGCTAGGCTAAGGATGAGTAATAGGCCAAACTAGTTGCATGTCAGCAACGGCGTCATCAAGAGTCAGCATGTTGGACATTTACAGCGTCTGAATGGCCAGGTAGAACTGATCAGAAAAGGGTGGTAATTAAGTTCTTTTTCATACATGCTAATGCGCATAAAGGACGTTTTCCTTGATTAGTCTCTTTTTTGAGTAATACCTAGCTATAAGGGCTTCCTTAACCTCTGTCCAGGTACATAGAGTGTCCATATAAGGGACCATCACCTCTTGGGCCATGCAACTCAGGTGAGGGAGGATGTGCTTAATCTTTGCTGGTCAGTCGCGCCTTCCATGGAAGTTTCTAGACATATATGAATAAGACAATGCTACCCTCACCGGGGGTAAATCTACTGTAAAGGGGGGCATAAAACGGACAGCAGGGATGACCTCATGTGGAGTGGAAAGGGGGCGCCGTTTGAGCTTTTTCAGGAGGTACAGCATGCTGGTTAATTGAAGTTAAAGAGCAATTATCCTGGGTTCATTTTCAGTGGGAAGAGTAGGAGGGCTACTCACCTGAGTGCCCTCCTTTTCTTTTCATAAGATTTTAGTAACAAGTGCCCCCTGTAATTAGCACAACTTGTTGGAATCCAGATTTAATTGTTCTCGCTGGTGCTAATGGCATAAATTTTCAACAATATAGCGAGAGGGTTATTATTTAAACTATTATCTGCTGGCAAAAAAAATCTTCAGGGGAAATTGTAAACCACAAGGAGAAATAGAGTCTAGATAATTTATAAATATTAAAAAAACTTAGGGATCATAAAGAGAGAACCCCTAGTAATTGGACGCCACTAAGTATATATGCTATTTCAAGGCCAATAGTGAGAATTGAGGGAATTCAGGTTAGGCTGGGGATGTCTCAATTTGGATAAAAGACGCTTTAGACTATCATTTTTCTCAACAAGCTTTTTACCTCAGATAATCTTGATTTCAGTTGTTAAATTGACATATGAATTAACGCAATCATAGGATAGCTTTTAATGTAGTCTTCCCAATTAGTCATTATAAAATGTTTCTTTTTGCTGATTACTGAAGATCTTAAATGGTGATTGTCTGATAAGATATTTTCATCCCCCTGAACCACCATCATGTCTATATAAGGTGCTTTTTCTACTAGGAAGTAGCACTATCTTTTTTTAGTGACTGGGCGGACTTTCAAGTCCATTGACCTATTCTTCTAGAATTCAATATAAATTTTAACATCATCAGTACAATTAAGCCAAAGAGAGGAGTTGAATGATCACTCTGAATGGGTTATTCTGCCAAAAGTTTTGAGGGGAGCATTTGCTAATATTTTTGGGGATATTTGACGCCGGAATATTCTTGTCAACTTGTCATACATCTGATTGTCTGACAGCATAGTCAAATGGCTGTAAACCACACGTCGATAAGCAGGGTGGCAAGGTAGTTAGTTGGGTTAGCTGATTCATTCAGCTTTTCTGGCAAATTCTCCACAGATGCATCTTATAATTTAGGTTTATGGTTGGCTTCAATAGCTCCAATTCCAGGATCCAGGACAAAAAGGAGTATCAGAAAAAAGGAATGGATGGGATGCTGGAGCATTTAAGATGGCTGTTTTTAGAATTAAGACAGCGCTAAATATTAGTGCAATTAAAGGAGAATGGCGCTGAAATTATTTGGTTGGTTGCTTCAAGTTTGGCGTCAGAAATGCACAAAGCTTCAATGCAGGGAACTAGAGATGGTGCTGAGGCACACGTGTTGGTGATTTCAATTTCATCATTAGGAAGTTGGGGCATTGGCACAGAGGAGTGGAAAGGGCGCTGAGGCATTTAGGTTGGCTGTTTCATAGTTAAAACAGCGAGAAACATCTTCATTAAAATATTTTGCTGATTTATTAAATATTCTTCCTCTATGGAGGGCTTCTTGTCCAGATACTTAATCTGGAGTAAGGCTTCATTCTCTCATAGTATTTCAGCGTCTATTAGAAGTTCAAGCTTCTTGGAATGGTCTTTTTTTTAAAAAATATATTGTTGGAGGCGTTCAAGGTTCAATTCAAAATGGGTAATAGCTTCCACAGTTCCATCTATAATATCCTCAAAGTGTTTTTTAGCTTATTGGACATCATTGGTGGACTTGAGCATCACATTATAGAACCATGTTAGATCTTTCTTCAGAATATTTATTCACATGAATAGGTTGCTGTCTAGCAAATTTGGATCAAGAACTTCTGTTCCTTTAGGCAACTTCTTTTTTTTTTAGTACTAGATGGTCCCTAGGCAACTTCTTCTATTTCAGGGCACTTCATATAGTTTGTAATAAGGTCAGGAAAATCTTCAGTTATTTCAACTATGTTTTTGTAGTTCCTAGTACAAATAAATAAAAGTTGATTTATATCCTCCATCTCATCCTGTGTAGAGTGGGTTAGAGGGTTTCATACATTTGCCTCTTAGGCCTCAGAATAAGAATGATGTGGGTAGAACTTGGCCAAATAGAGGAAATGTTGGATATTTACGAGCCCACAATAAGGAGGAAATCACATTTTAATTATAATAATGAATTAGTCAGCCAAAAGACCCTGGCCAATTCTCGGTGGAACCCCAAAAATTGGGGTAACATGATATCAACTTCTCTCCGGGCAAATAAATCAATCACCAATAGTTAGATTACTCTGACCACAAAGCGGACTATGGGGCATCCATTGGATGGTTCTTCCTCAACCATGTCCAGTTCCATTCCAGCACCTACGCAGGGACTTCCCCCTTTTATAGGCATGGTGGAGGTCCCCCAAGGTGAAAATATTTTCTTGGATGGGGATTGGCTGAAATACATCAAGTTATTACCTCATGGGTACGCTTTGGCCAAAATGATTCCCCATCCATTGTTTTGTTAAAGAGATGCGAGTTTGTAAAGCCTCAACAGGCTAAAATTTCATATTACAAAATTTGTAAATTTCTTAATACATATGAACGTCAAGCCTTGACATTTTAATTAAATTTATTAATTTATTAGATCAATACTCTTTTTTACCCCTGTATGGTGCTTATTAACCCTTCTATAAATTTAAAATTTTTATTATTTTCTTACTTTTTTATTTCCTATCAGAGTTAATAAAAGCCCCTGATTTACATTTTGATTTCAAGGCAGCAAGCGCCAGCAACCCAATTTAAAGCTATAATCCAAATAGAGGGTCTACAAGATATTTGACCAACTTTTTATTAGTTGTCTTTTCTGATCTTTTTATTTAATGGATACTGATTTTTTTGCTGGTTGGACCCCTTTAGTGAGCACCAGTTATCAGGTTTCTAGTTTGTTGCTTGTTGGTGCTTTTTACTTCTAAAATATTGTCATAGTGAAACGGGAAAAGTTTCAGAAGATAGTAATAAGAAATAAAAAGATTGGAAAAAAGGTCCTTTAACTGATAACACCCTAGCCTTTAAAGGGGTAGAGATTATAGGTACTGGAAAAAGTAGGAATAAAGCGCCTTAGCTTGCAGAATGTTATTGTTGAGGTGATTTATCCAAAGTATTTTAGGGTGAATATTTAGATTGGTTAGATAGGGTTTAGTTGATGAAATATGGCGTCAAGGCTAGTAATGTTTTTGGACCTTTGGTCCAACAATATATAGAGCGATAAAATAGTAAATTAGTGGAAAACTTGGTCCATCATCCCAATTATGCATTGCTAAATAAACTATCACTTATATAAACATAAGGTATAAAAGTATCAGCAATTTGGGAACCTGAAGTTGAGCCTTCCCTCACATTGGGGTGAAGCCTGACATCAAAATGGTATAGTATGTCTCATATATTTTTTAAAAAATACTTGTCACATAGTCACTAAATAAATAATTTAGTTCTTGTAAGGATATCCTTATGTACTTTAAATCATATTTAGTTATATTACACTGTGGGTTAAATAATTAGTAAACTTATCTTTACAAAAACATGATGAGGTAAAAATAAGTGCTAGAAATACTATTCAGGAGAAATTCTTATTCTACATCAGTTGATTTTACTATAGGATATTTTAAGAGAGCAATAGTTGATCTTAAAAATTAAAAAAATTAAGCTACTTTAGAATATATAATCTTGGGGACAAAGAAGATGACCATAAAATGGTTAAGTACTAAGTCACCTCTTGATACTTAGCTAATGGTTTGGATTGAGCATTTTTGTTATCTTTATAATTTTAAATTTTATTTGAGGTGGGCTGACCTGAGGATTAAATCAAACCAATTAAGGTGAAAATCGAATGAATGGGAAAGGAGGATAAAATCCAAAAAAAAACCTCCATGCATGGCATATGATAGGCCAGGAACTCCATGGACCACCTTTGCTATTAACTATCTCAGTTCAGGGCATTGGTGCGCAACGCCAACAAAGTCATTTTTGCCCCCTATCCAAAGTTCCTGTACCAGAATCAAACTTGGGGAGGCAGTGGTAGAGGTCCCTATTCTACCACTGGGGTATCCTCCCCCATTTTTGTTATCTTATTGAGATAAAAAGTATAATATGACACAACACAGATAGAAATTAAGGAGAAATATGCTAAAGTATGAAATTAAATTTATCAATAGTTTTCATATAAAACTTAATAAAAACAATCCTCCAGATAAATATAATGCCTAAGAAACTTATATAGCCATTCTATCTGTAACTTATATCTATTTTGAAAATTCTAAGCGTCTTAAACGCACCATAATTTTTAGATTTACACAAAAGTTTTATTATAATCACTTGGATTTTAAATAATTCATCTTCAATAATATTTTTATATTCTTAAAACTGGTATCTTTTAGTTATTTTTTAGTACCTGTTGAAAGTTTTTAATGATAAAAATGCTAAAACTAAAACCAAATAAAAATAATTGTTTACAGTTTGGCTCTAGTACATTAAAGACAAACAACAATTTATATATCTCATTACCATGAAGCTATAGAAGCGTATTTGTTTCAGTCTAAAAGCTCTATAAAGCTAATATAACTTGTCATAAAAACTGATTTAATTTTGTGATAGGTTTTGTTAAATTTAACGCCTTTGAGAGACTAATACATAAACGATCATCATCACTGTAATTGGCAAAACATTATTTTGTCAAAGGAGTGCCATCTTAAACACCTTGAAGTCATTTTACTAGATAAAACTAGATAGAATATTGATAAAAATATCAAACAGAAAAAGTTGATGAGTTGGTTCTAAATGGAACCAACATTGAAACTTCAATGTAATCTGATTGGAAGATTGTTCTATATTATCTGCTATTTACACAGTGTAGCATGAGGACAGTTGAGAAATCCACAATACCCCAGTAAAATCAAGTTTGAGTGTAACTTGATAGTTAATAAAAATTCTGGAAATTTGGTGTTTCCTCATAACTTTTGCAATGATGTCTATTTGATGCAGTATGGACACTGTTATACTATGACCATCTAAAGAAGACAGACTTTAGCAATTTTAATGATATTACTAAAAATTATGGAAAATTTTTGAATATGTTAGGAAATTAGGTAGTTAAGGCGTAAATTACAAAAACCCTTTGAAGATACATTCTGAGAAAACATCATATCAGACTGGAATTTTACAACAGAAGAATATGCTCTTACACATAAGCTGGTATGATACACAAGTTTGCTAAAGGATTCAACAAACAAGGAGTACATATTTCTAGTAGAGTTGCCCTGATCATCATAGCTGCGTACATCCAAAAAATACCTTTGATGAATGAAAAAATAAAATGGTAAGTACTAAAAAGTAAATTTATATGCTAAGATACCTGAAGGCTATGAGAAGATTATGATTAACTAGTAGTACTAACTAAATTTTTTATTACAAATGGACGATCAATGGATTGCTCACTAAGATATTTGCCCAACTCTCACAAAAAATATTCAAATCTAAACTCTTTACTGGTTGCACAGTCCATTTAATTGACCTATCCTCCTAAGGACCACAAGTCTGATAATATCATAGAATAAAGTGCACACACAATTAAGGAACGATGGCAGCTCTAAAAAGAATTATAAAACTCATTAGGTTGTTAATTTGTTTTTTAAGGTTTTATCAAATAAAGAGAATAAGCTGTAATCCACGATAAGTCTCAAGTGTTAGACTGGCTTTAGGACTATATGGGAACAAGTTACTAAAGACCTAACTATAAAGTGAGGGCCCCCTGTGATGTAAACTTATGAAAAAAGTAATATAAAATAAGAAAAAATGAATTAATTGCCAACTATATTATGCAATTTTAGTTTATGGAACTTAAACTGTGTACTACAGGAACATTAACATGAAAATTACAGGACACCAGGGTGGAATCACTAGAGGCGCAATTATTTAAAGGCAGGTTTCAAAGTTTACAGAGAGTCTGATGATACTTTGGACACTCAGAATAAAGTAATGACTTATAATTAATAGGTTTATATAAGATATTCATATGTAAAAGTACTTTATTAAGAAAATGTAGCACTATTTAAAGTTTTAAGATTCTCAAAGATAACTGAGAACTAAAAGGAAAAGACAAGATATTAAAATTTTAGTATTAGCCTGGATATAACTTAAATATTCAGGAATATAACAGCAAGGATTGTTTTCCTGATATCCAGCATTGCGTTAGTCTGTCTGATGATTAGAAGATGATTCATCAGACAACTCTTCATTGTACTTTATGGAAACAATAGCACTTTGCTTAAGCATAATAATATTAACATGACATTGAGAAGCTGATTAAAATTTTATATTGCAAATTAACAAGACATCTTCTATTCTGAGCGGTAAATCTTGATTGGTTTTTTGCATTTAATATTTATTAATTCTAGGGTTTGGAATGGGGTCGCTTGGGTAAATCATTAGGTGGAGCGCTGATAAAATAATTCACCCTAAATTTGTTTAGTTGTGGATTCAGCGTTATTAACCATGTGATGCTATGTAAAGTAAGGTTGATAATATTTTTGGGCCTTAATATATAAATAATTGATAAATTGATAAAGATAAATTTAGCTGAAATTACCTTATTTAAATAAATGAATTGAAAGCCTAAGGTCAAGGATTTACATCTACTAGGGCAAATTACTAAAACAACAGCAGAAATATCCCATCTAATACCTTAGTAGATCATCAATAATTTCTTATGAACATGCACCTGTGATTAAGTCCACAATCACCACATAAGTTTACAGAATCTTTTTTCAATGTGCAAGGTGCATATTATATGGAACACGTTCAACATTAGGCCTCTAAATGCAACAATGATTGGTTTTTATGACAAAATTATAACAATAGTGTTTTAAAAAGTAAACCCAAAAGACCAATTTTGGTTTGTACTATTGTGCTTCAACTGCCAAAATATGGTCCTAATTCATATAATTTTAGTAAACAAAGGAAGTATGAGTCAAGACCTTTTATCAAGTATTATGTTAATCATCATCAATAATTTACACAATTTCACAAACATAAGGTGAAGACAGAGACAAAGAGCATAATGAAGAGTCAAACCTTTTCTGATATTATTTGGAACCCTAATTGCAGTAGAAGTGTCCCTTGCCTATAGATTATTTCAATATAAGAAGCTGACAAAATCAAATCTCACTTGGATCAATCTGATAATCCAACTATTACTTTATAAAAATTTTCTAAAAAGTAGATTGTATATAAAACTTATTGTGTTACACAAAACTTATTCTTCCAGTTATGCCTGTACAAAAATAAAAATAATTGGTGCGTTATGAAAAGATATCTAAGGTCTTTACAATTGACCATAAATAGTGTCAAAAAATAACAAAAGTTTAAGTTTGTATATTTGAAAGGGCCACTCATATTAGATGGATGTTCTAGTATACTTTTTATTTATAGATAAAAATGTCTAAGTTATTTTACAAAAAAGAGAATTAGAATAACATCTTAAAGAAATTCAGAAATTTAGTGTCTGGCTCCTTTGAAGGTTTAACTATTATTTGTCAATTTAGCATCAGTGGTCTTCCTAGTAGAATGATTTTTCACTAAGGAAAATGCACTTTGGCAATAATTTAGACCAGAATAAAAATAGTAAAGCGTTCTCTTTAAATAAACAACGGAATACATATAGTCTTCAGAGAGACTTTCAATTGATGAGGATAATGATCCCGTATAATAGCAGTTTCTTACTAATATTTGAGGAAGCCTAAGATTTATATCTTTAAGTGGTAAGACCCTTTACGCCTTTTGAGAGAGCTTCATATTCAATTTGGCCCTTTTTATCTTTAGGTAAAGTGACTTGATCAAAGAATTTTACAGGAGGTAGTTTCCAATAATTTTTATAAAACTCATTTGAGTACTAAACCACAAATAAACTGACTCAAATTCATTATTCCCTGACAATGCTACCTCAAATCTTGTCAATGGGGTATATAGCTCTGTAAATCTTCCATGGACTTGATTAGTGGCAGTAACCACCTTGATGAGGCAATGGAATATTTGGGACCACATTATATATCACTTGATAAGGGTAAGACCACATACATCAAGATTATATAATACTCCCACCATATCATTGGTGGTAGAATAGCACTAAATACCCCACTTAATACTCAGGCAAGAGGTGTCTTTTACATTGGTTTGTTGGTTTTTTGGTAATTGTTCCTAAGGTCCTTGACACCAAATCCTTAAGCCTGAAAATCCTCTCTGCTAATTTATTCATGGTTAAATTGGCAGTGTCAGGAGTAGAACTTTCCAAAATGAGCTGTACACTAGAGGGCAACATAAGGGTCCTGATAATATAGAGCTTTTAATTGGGAAATCCTAATAACTCATTGGTAGCTTACCCACTAAGTTAGAGCTCCAGTGAGATACTCGTTCCATTAAGTCATATCAGTTTGTGTCATTTTGTGGGTAATAGAGATGAATGTAACATTAGCTCGCTCTATGGCCCCAGTATTGGAATGATTATAGGGGGCCTAAAAAGCTTAATGATTTTCGATTAGTGGATTGAGTATGGTTACAACTTAAGATATAAAATTCTTCTCATTATCTGTTGAGAACTTTCAGGATTCTATGCTAGGTGAAGATTGGTTTAAGTAAAAATGAGGCAGTGTTCTTAGAGATGGTGGAGACTACTGATGTGGCCTTGCCCATTTTGTAAAAATTATTGATGGCTAGGATAATGTAATGGTGCCCATACATAGTGTTAGGCAGAGGCCATTTGCCTCAATAATGATGTTAAAAAAGAGTAAGGTTGGACAAACAATTTGGTGTTGGCAATATGGGCTGGAATCTTCTTGGTTAAAGCAAATGAGGCAGTATATAATAACATCATGGGTGGAGTCAATCATGCCTTCCAAGTAATATTAGCCTTTAAGCCTCTTGTAGATTTTCCATAGTGCGCTATGCCCTACATTGGGATGAGCCTCCATAATGGTTGAGGCTCTAGTCATGGGGTGGACACAAGGTAACCAGGACGTCCCTACACGCTTTTATATTACCCCTTCCTTGATTCAGGTTTGTTACGGTATTTATCTCAGTAATTCTTAAATTCTGGGTCTCTTAATGCCATGTTTTGGGGTTGTCTTATCAGCTCCTAAGCTCAATCTTCTTTAGATGCATATAGTGTTCTTACTGGTAAATGAGAGAACCCATATGCATTCTGATGGATAGCCAATGCTTGATGCAAAATAAATAATTTTATTTTTGCAATTTGAGGGCTCATTGCACAAGTCACCCGTCAGGATCCTTAAGTTTGTTGTAACCACCTCAATTATGCGTGATCAGTGACAATAATGAAGTTTTCTTCATAAAGGTAGTTAGGAAATGTTTAATGCCAAAAGCAAAGCCAGGCGCTCTTTCACTCTTTAACAATATAGTTTCTTTTCATCTTGGTCAGAGCTTACTGAAGTAAGGGATAGGATGGCTAACTTGATTAGAGTCAAGTTAACTAGTATAGCTCTGACTGTGATGTCACTGGCATCATGAACAGGAAGAACGGCTTGTCAAATTCAGGGTGGATTAATTAAAAACGGTCATCAAAGCTTCTCTCAGGTAGTTGAAATCCTGTCAATGATATTGTTCGCAATGAAATGGACCTCTTTATGAAGTGATTGTACCAATGACTCATCTAGCTCAGCAAAATGAGGAATAAATTGTCATTAGTACCTGACTATTACTAAAAAAGACTTAAACATCACATAGGCTAATTGGCCAGGACATCTTCGGGATGGAAAAGGCTTTTTCAGTCTATGTAAAAATCCCTTTGCGTGCAACACTATGGCCCAAGATTTTATCTCCTTCTGAAAAAACTGCATTTGGCTGGCTTCAGCTTTAAGGATGCTACTCTTATCAGAACAAAATTTTCTCATAAGTTTGTAAATTTTCATTGAAGGTGCAAGTGAACACGTTAACATCATCCAGATAGACTAGTACACATGATTCTTTAAGATCACTAAAAAATACCTTAAATAACCCGTTGGAAGGTCAAAAGGGCGTTGCACACATCCTGGAGCATGTGGGTCAGCTTAAGTAACCATTCATTGGTGAAAAACGCGCATTTCTTTATAATCTCTGGTTCCAGTTTAATTTCCAGTCTCCACTGGCAAGATCCATGGCGAAGAAAAGCTGGGACTTAATTATTACCGTTAGAGAGTCATTTATATGTAGCAGAGACTAATTATCCTTCTTGGTAATCACATTCAGTCATCTTTAGTCCATCGTGATGCAATAGCCCTCATCTTTCATGTGGACCATCAAAAGGAGATAAGCTCATGGGCTATGAGAAGGTTGAAGAGGCCAGCCTCAGATGACCTTTTCAACTCCTTTGTCACTTAGCCTCTTTTCTCTTTAGCTTCTGATAGAGCTTGGCTGATATGGGTTGGGAATCGCCAGTCTGCACCTTGTGTTAAGATCATTTTATCATCCTAAAGCATTAGGACTCTAGAAAATATGTTGGAATAATTCCAATTAAGACTTTAAAAATTATTGCTGTTTACAAATAAGTGATTCACTGAACTTTACCACCGCTCATGATATAGTAGGAGGTTCATCAAGTCCTAAGTTAGTCAGAAATCCACAGCCAGAGATGGAGCCAAATTGATCAAGTAGTAAGGTGTAAATGTAAGGAGAGTGTCTATAACTCTCCTGTTTCCAGCGTGACGGTGCATGGTATACAGAGCCAACGAAAGGAAACTAGTCGTTAATACCAAAGCTACTAGAGCCCAGTAGAGTGTTGGAGCAATAATAACTAAAGCAAAGGAGTGCGATAAATAACCAACCAAAAGACACATGGTGCACAAGGGGAGAAGGGGTAAATATCCCAGGTTGGAGGGAACCTGGGCGAACAAACGGTGCACTAGGGGATAAGCTCATCATAGTTAAAATGGATGGTTAATTTAATGTGAGACCTCCTTTAAGGGGTCTGTGCACAGGATCGTTCAAAATATTATAATAATAATAATGGTAAAATGGGGAAAACTTATTGGGAGAAGTCGACCAACAAGGAATGTTGATCACAAAAAACAAATTTAAACAACATTAGGGTAATTTGGGGTCTGCTGAAATGGGCCTAAGCACTGATTCACCAATAATCAAACACTACCATCTGAATTGGTAGAATAAACTGAAACAGACTTCACTCAAGTAATTGACTAAAGTTGTATCTGACCCAAACGTGTAATTTCATAAATGGAATGGGTTTCAAAACCATTTCCTCTACTAACTGAATCAAAATGTCTGCATCAATTGAGTAAACTATCCATTTTAACGCCTGCGCCGATTCAAGGGGCTGGGCGTTAGGCACCTTACTAGTACCAACCTGGGCATATTTGGCTTGTACCCAGCGTTGGTCTACTGTGTGCCTGAGGTCAGGGAGGGCCTGAAGCTTCACCTTCTGGGCCTTTTGTAGCCCAGCCTTATCCTTGAGGTCGGTCCCCACTATCATGTCATTTAACCATTACATTACCCTCTCCTCCTGATTGGGCTCAACCCCCCCTCCAGGGGCTTGCGCAAGGGAAAAGTTCTTGTGGGTTGGGGCCAACTTCATAGCAGCAACGGTCGGTTTGGTTTGAGATCCAGCGGCCTGGGGGAAACACTTGTGGAGGCATCAATAAGATCTTGGGCATGCACACAGTCGCACACTGGGTTCCAACTGTTTTCTGCAGCAAAAACCCTTCCTGGATACCAGGTACTGAAGTCTTCTCTTAACACGACGGGCTGCTACTTCCTCCACTTCCCACTCTGGCGCCCCATTCACAAGATAGGACTCAGGAGTCTCTAGTGGGGGCCCTCAAACAATATCAGTCTGCTCTCATGAAACACAGAGAAGATCCAGAATGAAGGGGGAAGATCTAGCTGGTATGAGGCATGGCCCACCTTTCTAACAACGCGGTAAGGACCAATCCTCTTTGCTCCCAGCTTCTTACATGGCTGCTTGATAGAAATGTTACAAGCATCAAGCATCACAAGATATCCTTCCTTGTATGAAGGACCCACTTGGCGCTTACTATCAGCGTTCTCCTTATACACTTGCATTGCCGCCTCCTTCCTTGTGGAAACCCCTGGTGGACCTTCTTGATATTCTTGCAAAGTCCACCACCGCTTCAACCTTAGACCCACAGCTGGGCTCCATGTTAAAGGCAGGGTTGAAGCCATGGTTGGCGAAAAAAGGGGAACAACTGATTGAAGAATGCAAAGTGTTGTTGTAGCTAAATTGGGCCATAGGGAGGTGAGAAACCCAATCTATATGATCTGCAGTGATGTAATACCGCAGAAACTGTTCCAAGCACTGGTTCACTCGTTCAGTCTGCCCATTTAATTGGGGGTGATAGGCAGTTGAATGGCAGGGGCGAATCTGAAGAGCCTTACACGACTCTTACCATAAGATCGAGGTAAAATGAGGTCCCCGGTCACTGATAATTTCTTGGGGAACCCCCTGGAGCGCAAACACATGAGTGACGAAAAGCCTAGCCATCTCAGCCGCGGTTATTGTTGTTCTTTAATAAATAAAGTGGGAGAACTTCGTAAAATGGTCCACCACCATGATGGCATCATAACCATCAGAGACAGGTAGCTCCACAATAAAATCCACTGATTGGAAATTCCAGATCCCTTCAGCTTTCTGGACTGGTACCAACAGCCCCGCTTAAGGTTGACAATTTGGCTTCATTTGGTTGCAGATCAAACACTACTTACAATACCGCCCCACCTGAGCAGGCCAGCCCTTCCAATTGTAGGTGCGACGTATCAACTCCACAGTCTTTGCTTTCCCAGGATGACAATGGTGATTCCATCATGATGGTCCCTGATGATTTCCAGGCGCAGTGGTCCAGCAGGAATCCATAGGAGCCCCTTAAACCACATCATCTCATCCTTTAAGTGATAACCCCTGTATAAGTCCTCCTGTTTTAAAGCGCTCTTAGCAAGTACCATAGTATATTCAGCTGTAGCGGCTGAGAAAAGTTCTACCTTTCTGAACATACTGTTTTCCTCTGCATTTTCCAGAGGTGCAAGCGCTGGTCCGTTGGCCGGGGGAGAGGGAAGTAGAGACACAAATTTGTTTGGAAGATTCATCACCTGTGTGTTGTGGACCTCTACCTCCTTTAGATCAGGAGCTAAATCAGGATTGCAGCTTAAAGCATCCGCCAAACCATTATCCTTGCCCTTGGTGAATTCATAAGAAAATGCAAATTGGGCAAGGGTCTCATGCCAACGGGTCTGCCATGGGGTTAGGACATGAGGGGAGCGGTAGTACAGCAAGGCAAGTTGATCTGTATGTACACGGAATGGTTGGGTAGAGCCATGCAAGTGGTGACGCCAATAAATCAGCGCCTCCACCACTGCTAGTAACTCCTTGTTGTAAACGGCGTAATTAAATTCAGGCAGGGACATCTTCCTAGAAAAATATACCACCGGATGCTCTATCCCATCTTCGCCTACTTGTAACAAGGCAGCTGCTATGGCAAAGTTGGAGGCATCAGTAGACACAATGAACTCTTTGGAAGAGTCGACATGGTAAAGGATGGACGTGGACAACAGGGCGCACTTCACATCTTGGAAATAATCTTCCAAAATGGGGGACCACTGAAGCACCTTTGCACCACTAGCCTTATACAAGGGCGCTGCCACATCAGAAAGATTGGGTGTGAACTTCTTGAGGAACGTACACAGTTCCCAAAAAAAAACTCCTCATTCTCTTACTGAATTGGGGGTAGGCCACTCAAGGATCACCTTCTCCTTGTCTGGAGTTATCATTTGTCCTTGGTCAAACACTACATTGCCCAGAAAAGTGACCTGTGACTTGGAATTTCATACTTTCTGATCTTTAGAGTGAGGCGGGATGCTCTTAACCTCTCCACCACTTTCCAAAGGTGTACTGCATGACACTCATGGTCAGGGGAAAGCACCAGAATGTCGTCCATGTAGGCAACCGCACATACCCCTAACAAGTCCCCAACGCTTCATCAATGCGGCGTTGAAAAATAGCAGGGGCATACTTAAGCCCAAAGGGCATGACCCAAAACTGGAATATCCCTTATCTGGTACAGAATGCAGTTAACCACTCTTGTCCCTTTTTAATCCAAATATGATTGAACGCATTGAGGCAATCCATCTTGAAGAAGACCTTCGCCTTCTCCACATAGCGTGAAATCTGTGAATCCAAACGGATGGGATGGAGGTCTGGTACAGTAAAGTTTTTTGAGGTTCCCATAGTCTATTCAAAAGCGTAGAGTACCATCAGACTTCTCAACGAAGAGAAGTGTGGAGCATACAGGGAAGGTACGCTGAAAAATCGCACCTTTGGTTAAATGCTCCTTCACCCATACATCTAGCTCCCTTTCCTCCCAGATGGTCAAAGGGTAAATGGGAGAAGAAATACGCACCAGATCCACATTGAGTTTAAAGTCACAGTCATACTTGGAATGATCAAGTAGTGCATCAGTTGAAGCTGCATCAAAGGATGATATCAAACCCTCCAAACAAGAAGGTAGGGGAACCACCACAGTGGGCTTCAGCATAGAGTCAAGGCTAAGGGTGTGAAGGTGGGGCAAGTGGGGCAAGTCGCCCTGAGCATCAGCCTCAGATAAAGGAACAACTAGTGTGCGACCATTCTTTAATGTTAGGGAGAGGGTATTTTCTTTCAAGTTGGTTCTAACGTCAAACTTCCAACACTACTCCACACCCAAAATGATAGGGTACAAGAGGTTTTTGATATCTTGGAAGTGATTGGACAAGTGGTATTTGCCAACCTGATAGTACACTGTCCCAATGAACTTCAGAGTGGGAATATCTAGGGACGCCCCTCCCCTAACCATACCACCTGGCAAGTAACTCAGCCCAAGGTAGTCGGCTAAGCTCTGGTCCATAAAGTTTTCAGTGGTGCCAGTATCCACTAGAATAGTGGTGCTGAATTTCCAAAAAGGGGAGGACAGAATAGCAGTCAGTAGAAAATACCCCAAATGATCTTTATTTAATGCAGAAAACGCCAACACTTCACCTGAAAAGTCTTCCTCTGGCTCTAGCACACCATCAGGGTATGTTTTGTAATCATAGAAGGGGGAGGGATAGTTGGCCACTCTTACTACTGAGGCCACATACCCCATCATGCCTTTTGTGGGTGCATATACTTTATCATATTTAAAAACGAAGTTCTTTCTCCACTTCCTGAGTGCCACGGATAATGGTATGGGACAAACGAGGGTTCTCAGGGGTTATTTGATATACCGGAATAGGGTTCTCATCCAAGCCATAAAAGTTAATAAACGGCTCAGAGGTTTATATAAGTTTTTCGTCATAAAACGCGTTTTTAGACGCAAATGACCCTATTCCCCTAACTTTAATGGAATGCCCAATGTTATCCAAGGCCAACACCCCCAGGCCCATCTGTGCCAATTCCACCAGCATCGTCTGAATGTGCTGCCAAAGTAAAACTCATTTATCTAAATTAAATTTGGCAATTTCGGTGGAAAGTTGAGGAATCACAACTTTTGGATCTCAAAGTGTCTGTATCCACCAGGTATGAGCACAAAGGGTGGGCACTTTCCAGTTGGAGGCAACCATAATAACGCCGAGTTGCACCAACCTTCAGGAAAAAGAGGAAACAGTGGTGCAGCTGACCACAGCCAAGGCCCACAGCCAGCACCCACTGTTTACACTTTGGAAAATTCCCACACAGAAAAAGTTCATGCACATAAATTTAAGTGATTGGTTGACTAGTGTAAGGAGAGTGTCTATAACTCTCCTGTTTCCAGCGTGGTGGTGCACGGTGAACAGAGCCAACGCAAGGAAACTGGCTGTTAACACCAAAGCTACTAGAGCCCAGCAGAGTGTGCTGGAGCAATAATAACTAAAGCAAAGGAGTGCGATAAATAACCAACCAAAAGACACATGGTGCACAAGGAGAGAAGGGGTAAACGTCCCAGGTTGGAGGGTACCTGGGCGAACCAATGGTGTACTAGGGGATAAGCTCATCATAGTTAAAATGGATGTTTAATGTAGTGTGAGACCTCCTCAATGGGGTCTGTGCACAGGATCATTCAAAATATCATTTTAATAAAAATGGTAAATTGGGGAAAATTTATTGAGAGAAGTTGACCAACAAGGAATGTTGGTCACAAAAAACAAATTTAAACAACATCAGGGTAATTTGGGGTTTGCTGAAGTGGGCCAAGCACCAATTCACTAATAGGCAAACAATATCATCCATATTGGTAGAATACACCAAAACTGTCTTCACTCTAGTAATTGAATGAAGTTGGATCTGACCCAAATGTGTGATTTCATAAATGGAACAGGTTTCAAAACCTTGCTCCTTGACTACCCAAATAGAACCATCCACATTAATTGAATAACTCATCCATTTTAATGCCTGAGCTGATACAAGGGGCTGAGAATTTTGAACCTCACTAGTACCAACCTGGGAATATTTGGCTTGTACCCAGCGTTGGTCTACTGTGTGCCTGAGGTCAGGGAGGGCCTTAAGCTTCACCTTCTGGGCCTCCTGTCGCCCAGCCTTATCCTTGGGGGTTGGTCCCCACTATCATGTCATTTAACTATGACAGTGAAAATAGGCTATCTGGTGATGATACGTCACAGTCAAGGGTTGATTAGTAGGATTGGACACCAATATGATAGTAGGCCCACAGTATGCAGGGTCAAGTATTCCAGGGCAAGTCAGTGATCATGTATTGATGAATTGAGTTCATATAATTTTCAATAGATGAGCTGATGGTATAGTGACTTTTATCCCCATATCCACCAAAAATTAAGCTTAAGGGAGATGATGGCTTTATTGACAAGGAAAATAAAAATCCCTTCAAGGGCATTGACGGTGTATGGAAGTAACTTAGTCTTTTCCACATTGATCAATAAACTAGATGCTCAATGGACTTGAGATTTTCCACCAGGCAATTTCATGGTTTAAACTTTTTTTAATAGACCGGTTATGCCTGATGTTAGAACATAATACCCCAGTATAAAGAAATATAAATCATTATGACTAATCTTGGTGTTAGATTTGACCAGGGATTATGTGTCAATAAGTACATTATAATTATAATTATTTAAGACAATTGTTGGGGCTGACACTACTAAGGGCCTCAATAAGATGGGTAAAAATGAGTAAGCTCTAAGGGATCTGGTAGAGGAGTGGTAGCATAGCGGGGTAGTTCCTGCTCCACTCTGGGTTGGGTTTTGATTGACACAGGTTTAAACCCAAGCACAGGCTAAAAACTCGTCGTGGTATATTTGTCCTAATGTCAACCCGCCTTATTTACTTCTAAGGGATCTGGAGCATGAGGGTCTGACAGTTCTGTACTCTAAAGTATTATTACATTTCGGGAACGACCTTGAGTCACTTTATTAGTAGAGAGGAGATGACATTAATGAGGAAACCAGTGTCAACAATAGCTTGGACTTTTACCTTGTGGGTAACTACCTCTACCCAAATAACATCAGGTCAAAGTGATGATCTATTAATAGCATTGGACTCCTAGTATTTTTGAGAATATATGGGTTTACCTAAGACAGATTAAGATAAATTATCAATTTTTTTTCTAATGAGAGTATTGGGGATGTCATTTCCATCTAGAGCAGAAACAAAGAAATGAACAGGTGTCAAAGGATCTGTCATAAGTTGTTGAGTGTATATATGTCACCATAGGAAGCCTCGCGCCCTAAGCTGATGCCTCTTCATCGCCTCATATGACTTCTTCCAGAAATTTACTCTTCTGATGATTGAAACCCCTAAATAGTAACAGGGATCATGTTTGGGCTGAGACCTCATTTTTCACTCAAAGGCATAGATATGAGGTCATGGCCCTTTACTAAATAAGGTGTGACGTGTCTCTGGTTTGGGAAGTCCCATAGTATCCCCATCTAACTGAGGATTGATATAAGGAGCTTCTTGGTTCCTTAGAAGCGAAGAAAAAAGGTATGGTTGAAGGAGAAGCAGATACTTTCGCAGCTATTAAATTTTCCAGGGTAACCTGGTTCCAAGAGGCTAAGGCCTGGACCTCATATTAAATGTGATTAAAAAATCTATAAAAGATTCTACTATTTTCGATTAAATGCGCATAAAGTCTTGCTTTCAAAAGGGCAGGATCAAATTGCTGCCAAATTCTTTATAAGGACAGCCTTTACTTGATCTCAAGAAGTGCATTCCTTGAAGTAAAACATTATTATTTCTTGGGCAATGCTGTCAAGACATGTATGTATGTATTTGACCTTCTGCTTATTGTGGCTATCTTAATATTCCTTAATATACAAAGAGGAAGGTATTTATGCTATCCATACTAAGACATACTTCTCCTTCATAAGGCTTTAAATTACTAGCAGTCTCAGATAGATCTTGTTTGGTGGGGTTCTAGGGTCTCCCTGTTTCTGATGGCTCCGTTTCAATTGGGTCAGCCATGTGGTATTGATTTTCCTAATATTCATAAAAAAGTAAGATTTTCTTGCAGATTCTGACTTAAATCATTCACATATGAGTTTCAGCTTTAGAACTGATAGCCTGGTATATTTGTTATTTTTCTATTCATGTTGGCGAGTTTCTGCAATATTTTTTGCAGATCAATAAATCCTGGAGTCATAAAGTAAGTCAATTGATCTTGGCGTCAAGAGTATATTAGGGCTTGCTTTAAAGAGGCCATATCTGAATACGCTTGCTGTATGTAGCCACTTTATCAGAGAGGGCATTCAAGGTTAGACCACTGCCAATATAGTTCTTACTTAACGTCCATTTATATCCACAATCCATTCCCCTCAATTGACATTCTAGGCTTAAAAATTCAGTATTTAAGGTCCTTGTTACAGATTGGCACTATACTTGAAGAATCTCCAGGGGGTCCTGGAGGTGCCTATAAACCTTTAGGGGCCCTATGGGCCTATGAGTTCTTCAGGACCCTCTTGCCTTTGGGGACAGCAGGCCTGGGAGGTCCCTCTTGAACGCACATTTCATAGGCAGATTGAGCGTTGGCCTATTATTTAGCTGTCATAACATTTCTCATTTTTGCGCTCTATTGCATCAAATATAAGGATATATGATTCATTGGTTGGCTACTTAGATGTGCCAGGAAGGACAACTTGGTGAAACTTAATATTCCAAGTTTCAGAGGTTCTTAGCAATTCTTGTGGCAAAATATTTTTTCCATCCTAAAGATTGGAGTTTGTAATAAAGATATTGGTTGTAAGAAGTATTTATTTAAGAAAAATGTTAGTTTTTATTTAAAGTACCATATGTAAAATCAGGATATTGATGAGTGATAGTTAGATACTAAGTGTGAGAGTTGAAGGAATTTCAGGAATAAAGGAAGCGATGACTCTTTCCAGACATAGAGTTGGAATAGATCATGATTCATTGTGGAAGGCTAGACTGAGATAAAATAATGGTAACACAGTTAAGTGGTTTCTATTATTTTTTTACTAGAAGGCCAATAGGTGATAAAGCATAATATGTGGCGTGAGTGGTTAGTGAGGTGGGTAAATGAGTTAAACACTGAATACAATACCAGGCCTAATATCAGGATGACTAACTATCTGGCATGTACATTATATTCTATCTCATTGTCCAGTGGGGCACTAACAGGGAAATTTATTCAGAGTTTTTTAGGTCATAAACACTGCCTTATTAATGGAAACTGCTTAGTGCTTAAAAATATAAGATGATTACTTGGAAAAGGGTTTGCTTTCTCAAGATTGTATAGCTCTTAAGCTGGATTATATGGAGGCAATGAATATTATTAATATGGTATATGTGACTATCAATATCTTTATATATTATTAGATATATTAGTCTAAATGAAGGGTTGGCCTCAATTTGGGTTAATCCAATTAAGGGAGATATACTCAGATCAGATGTCCTTATTTGCATTCTCCGGCAGATAGTCTAGACTTGGGTCCCAACGTCAAGGCCCCTTGGACATGGTCTAGTTACTTCAGGGACAAAAAGCCTTAAGTGGCTCTCATATATTATGAAAATAAATAAAAATAAGATTATAAGTTGCGAGTAATCATATATGTTTATTTGAATAATAGGGACACTATTTTAGGATCATTGATAATAGGTCTAAATATAAGCTAATATGCTGATATTTAATTAGAGATATTATATATGAATTGGTATTGAAGGCATAATACTAAATATAGTAATATTATAGCAAGGTTTCTACAATGCACCTTGTAGGATCAGATAAAAATGATTTCATCACAGAATGGATAAGACATTGTCCTAATAGGGTCTATATCACCAAAGTATTCCTTATCCTTTGGTAAATCATTAATTAAACCTAATAGGCTTTTAGCCTATTACCTCAAGACTTGGCCTTAAGGGAATTGTCAAGATTTAACCCAGTATAAGGCTTAAACTTAAAAGGGTAAAATCCCAACAGTATTTATGATTATAAAATTATGCCCAATAGAACATCTATAGATAAATTATAGCAGTAATATTAGGCTTTAACCCTAATTTAGTTAAATAGTAATTATAAAACAATATCAATAATAATAGGTAAGTTGACATCAATTAAAGCAATTGTGTATGGTAACCCTAAAGTTGAGACTTCACCTAGATTAAGGCGATTTCTGAAAGCATTCTTAGTAAAAATTTCAATATTAGTTTCATATATTTGTTGTTGTCTAGTTAACTGAGTTACTAATTCAGCCATACCTCATTCTAGTTGTTTTTATAGGATTACAGAGGTATTATTAAGTTGCCAAATGAATAAGTCACATAAGTACCCATCAACTTATTATCAATATAAATTAGTTGGCTCTTCAGCTCAATGATGTTCTTCAAAGGTCCACAATAGCCTCACAATATTCCCAACCAAATTTTGATTCAGTATCATATAATTCTAGGAGTTAGTAATGAAGCTGTTGAGTGAGGCTATTTTGTCTTTGTATTTTATGTGGTGCAATCATAAGAGCTTTAATTGATGGTGGAGAGCAGGATGGAAAAGTAGACAAAGATATGACATGGAATGGAAGCCCCTGAGCTGTGCTCAAAAGAAAGACTAAAGTGCATAAGTGCATTAGTTCAAGTGAAATCAGGGTGGACAGTTCTTATTAGTTCTCCTTCAGGTTGTAGAGTCTTGTAAAGTAAAGCCTCCACAGTCTGGGCTACTTTAGTTAATTGGATTTGAAAAGCCGCATCATCAGGGGCCAAAAGATTAGATATCATTGGCTCAATAGATTTATAGACTCACATGTTTTAGTAAGGGGTTCCTTGTTGGTTAGGTGGACCCATCTTACTAAACTCATTCTTTCCTTTCTTGTGGGGATGTCTTCTCCACTGGAAATACTCATCTTTTTGAAGATGCATCTTCACCTGGTAACCTCAGAAGGACATCTGGCTGAAAGCATTATTTTATAAAATTTCCATAAACTTATTATCTGGATCCTTTTGGGCTAAACAATCATTTGTCAAATCAGCTTTAGAAAGCTTCTTATACGATTTTTACTAGGGGAAAATGCTCTTAGGCAAAAATCTATATCAGACAAGATAGAGTAAGTTTTACTTTATTTACTTAAACAAGGAATTATTTATAATCTTTGGAGGGCTATCACTCAATGAGTATAATAAACTATTTTTACCAAGATCTTTCCTATTTTGAGGGATACTTAGATTTAGGTATTGAAGGGATGAGACCCTTTACGCCCTTTAGAGAATCTCATATTAATTTGTCTTTTTATATCTTTAGGAACAATGGCATGATTAATGGATAACTAAGGAGGTAGTTTCCATTGATCGTTGGAGAACTGTCCAAGGGTTTATCCATGTCCAAAATGACTCAAACTTGATCTTTACCAAAAACACCACAGCAGGACCAATCTACATATGCATTTAGAGCATATCCAAATTTACCTATCAAGTCTAGAAGACTTGTGTTACACTTCTCAATTGTGTTTGTTAATAACCATTATAATTTTATACTTGGTATGCAGTTACGTCTGATTTTTTAAATTATGTAACCAAAAAAATAAATCACTCTACTGAGCTACCAGATGATTTTAATGTTTAAGAAGCTTAATAATAAACTCATAAAAAAACTTTAACATCTTAGTTTTAATTTATAATGTTGATAGACTGTGAGAAAAAATAATTAATGTTACTTCATGCTGTGAGCTCCGCTGAGAAAATACAAGTAATAATTATGATTTGAACTCCATTTGGAAATAAATATTAATGCAATAGAAAATTTAATTAAAATCAATGCTCTTAAATATATAATCCTAAGAAGTTTTTGAGAATCATGTAATGATTAAATGACATAATTGAGGGGAAAGATTGTAAGGATAGTGCTGGCGGTGATGAGGCCAAGAGGACAAAGTTGGCAGTCCAGCCTTACCTGAAGTACACCCTGGATCAGCGTTGGGTAAAGGCAAGCTATGCCTAAATTGGCCCTGGGGGTGAGCATAATAATTGGATGTGCGTTACATCTGCTACGTTAAAATGCACTAGCTAATTGAAAAATTATGATAGAAATTTGCATTTTGGTGGAGGACAGAGCTTCAAAACCCGTTCAATTTATTTTATTCTAAATTGGAAACAACTCCAGTCAATTAATTGAAAGCAGGCTTATTCAAACTACAGTATGACTATGGATGGAAAGTTGCATTTATTGGTTAAGCTTGGGCGCAGTGCCTCACCCAAAGAATTATGAGTCCTCCTGATTGTTACTAGTAATATTTAATGATTAAACTTCTCTGTTGGTCAACTCAGTTATAATAAACCCTTTCAGTTAATTTTAAAATATGTATATATTCTTTGTACTTTTTGTTGATCTCCAGGAGTTCTCAGATAACGTGGGTGAGGATACCTTTGCCCTAGGGCCTTTGGACACCACCATTCTCTTAGGTGCTTTGTTTCTCTATTGTTAGTAGGTTGATCCCATGTTGTGTGGAAGTCTTTCCTACCACCTCCCCAGGAACAGGAGTGCTATAATTACTCTCCTTGAAAATCAAGATCTTTAAGTAAATTCTTTGACAAAATTATAGCTTTAGAACATTGTCATGGTAAATAAATTACTCTAGAAAACATGGCATTGGGATTAGAAAAACTTTAGCCACTGCAAGGATAGTATCATACAGTATAGTTTTAAGATAACCGCTATTACAGTTAAGAATGAACTCAGAACCTAGAAGCAACTTTAGATGAACAACTATAATTAATAGGTTTGGTGAGTAGTTTAAAATATATAGGTAAGTATCTATAACCATGTGTGATTTAGAGGAGATACTTTTATGGATACTAAAGACGTTAATTCATCTGGACCAACCATATAAGAAATCAAAGTGTAAAGATGAACTCATATCCATGAAATCACAACATTTATAGGACGCCAACTAAAATGCCATTTCAAGAGCCAAGGGCCCTATCCTTATTTCTGATAACATAGAATGATGGCAATTCATGTTTTGTTATAAACTAACGCCTTGAGAATCTCAAAAATAAAGAACTCTTATTAATTGCTGAAAATCAGTGATGCTTTGAAGTGACTTTAAGTATCAAAGTGTTTTTCTAATATGGACTTTAACAGAGTAATCTGGAGAATGTAGTTGAGTCCTGAAGATCCAGAAGAAAAAGCGTAGTAACAAAAAGAATTTTAAGCCTATTTGGATGCCACTAAGATCCTGAAAGTCCCCTGAAAAATTCTACTTTTCATTAGACTAAAATTTGGAGGCCTTATGATTCCAGGTATCTTTATATCTATATAATATTACATTGTCTACTAGAATCTCTCAAAAGCACCTTTAACATATATTGAGGTTCTCTCTGAGTCTAATAAATAAATTGTAGAATTTTTAAGATTATTGCACAGTCTGGCTGAATGAGTGTAAGAAATAAAAAAGTGCTAGTGTATGACAACAATTAGCCACTTGAGTCTGCTTATAATCTTTCTTTTCACTCAGGTATCTTCTTACAAGCAAGTGATATCTACTTCACTAGAGTTAACTGAGAAATATATGAATTAGGACTCAAATTTATTAAAAGAATAAGTATTTTAAGTTGTTAACTTCTAGATCTATATAATAATAAAACAAATGATTGAAATACTGGGTATTTACATAATCTCATTAGCTAATTAACTCTTTGTTATATCAACCTAAATAGTTATTCATCAAAAACAAATTTACTACCCAAAAAGAAAACACATCTCAATGGCTAACTCTTCCAATATACATTCACCTAATTGGCATCCATCACCACCTAGATTATGACCCTTATGGGCTGACTTCCAAAATAGTGTGTTCCAATGCCTTTAGTTAGCTCCTGCAAATTATTCTTGATAAGCCAGTGGCCATGCTTAGTAATGGAACATTTACCATCAACGTGTTGCATTGATTAAAAGATTCACTAGCTACTGTCAAGTTAAGATTTACACCACTTCAGCACTTTCAACTAGACATCCCTAATCAATTTGGTATCTCAGCCTATCAATACAAGTATAATTGGTTATTAACTTAATATTCTATATCAAAGATATATATTAACATTGTCAAAAGATTGCTCCAAAATACATATTAATTATCATAAACATCAGGGTTGGTTTCTAACATATATATTAAATAATTAATTAATGGGAAAATGTCCCCAAACAACTATTTTAAATTATTTAAAAAGGACCAATTTACATATCTAAGGAAAAGCTGGATAATATGGTCTTTGAAACTCAAACACTAATATAAAGCGAAGCTAAGAACGTAATCATATTAGGCCCATGGAAACATGGGCGAGTAGTAAACACCAGAACCTAAAGAGGTGCATTGGTGGGTCATGTAGTGGCCTGAAAGGGGTGCGAGATAGTAGTGATGACTATGCCAACTTGTTCTTGCGTGTTTACCACTCCCCAAGGATAGATATAAGTAGGAAGGGGGGAGTATGAGTCAATCATGATTCATGTTAAGCGGCTTATCCATGAGCTGAAGTTGCATGGTTGCGTACCCAGGACAAGGGAGAGACAATCATGGTTGGCTGCGCTTTGGTGCACCTGCCTACAATAAATGCTGCAGTTTGTCGAGTTGACCTGAGGCTCAGCTAGCTGCCAGATTGGTTGTCATGAGCCATCTGGTAGCAAAAGTATTTATGCAAGAAATTAACGCTTGATCCAAAAGGACTTCAAGGTTTTCTGGACAAAAAGGGGCTGGAGAGCATAACTCCACTAAAAAGCAGGCGAGAAAGGGAAGGGCTTCAGCTTCTCCCTTCTCAGGGGCCTTAATCCTGAGGGTCATCAGGTCTTGTCTCTCACAATTGAGATGAGAGGAATATCGCCTGTCCTGGATGGTGCAGACGTTCTGCTCAGTAATAAACAGTGCAGACATATGTCAGTTTTAGGGTAGTGCAAAATAAACCCAAATTGCGATCAGGTCCACTTTTAGTAGTGCTCAGATTTGCGCAACCCTAGTGCAGTAAGGGCAGTACCTTAGGCCTTATCCCAAAAAGCTGCCTCCACTAGGATTCCTTTGGGGCTTTTAAAATTCAAATTAATATATAGGAAAGCACAATTTTGTTCTTGGGACAAAACACCAAAAAGGAGCAAAGTTAAAATGAAGGACACTGTCATAATTAGGAGTAAAGAATTAATGAGAAGGAGGATGTCCAAGC
Organism: Massospora cicadina; assembly: GCA_022478985.1. Lineage (NCBI taxonomy): Eukaryota > Fungi > Entomophthoromycota > Entomophthoromycetes > Entomophthorales > Entomophthoraceae > Massospora > Massospora cicadina. The sequence continues at coordinate 299,148 of JAKSZP010005279.1, read as the reverse complement.
CTTCCTTGGGATAATTGGCTGATATTGCCATTTCATACATTGTATCTCCAATAGTAAAGATTTTATAAAATTTTGTTGAGACAAAACTTTTCAATTAAAAATTGCACAAAAATATTCTTCATGTAACAAGAGACAAAAACTTTTAAATCTTTTTTTTTAGTACTAGATGGTCCACAAAAAAAAACTTTTAAATCTTGATATTAAGAATTTAATAGATCATTTCTATCTATAGTGTATTGTGAGTGATGGAGGAATGGAAGCAATACTTACATAAGCTAGACTAGAAAAACCTAAATCATATATATTAGTTGAAAACTATAATCATCATAAAATATTATATCACCCTAATGCTGAGAAGGGATTATCAAAGCCAAAATAAAGAAAACTGAGGGTAGAATGGCACAAAACTTTTAGAGCTAAAAATGTGTTTAAAAAATGCAATAGATAAGCCTATCAAGTCATTTAAAAATGGTTTCTTGAGATATTGGGAAACTTAAGTACCAAACATCAGGGAAAACAAATGAACAATGGTCAGCGAAATCCTGATGCTGGCAATATTTCCAACTATAGCCATCATATTAAAAGCTTACCAATCCTCAAAACTTATTAAGGTACAACCAGGATGTCCAACTTCGCACATTGAAGAAAGTTTTGCCATAACCAGAAGGGTAAGTGCTCTTGCTGCTGCATTAAAAAAGTAAATTCCATTTTTGAAATTAATACAATTGTGACAACGCCTCCTTATAAAAAGAAGGCATTATTAGGAAGCAGTGGAGGCGTTTTGAAAGTGGGGAACAACAGGCACTGAGGTATGTGCACTTTGGGACCCCACTCACTGACACTTACTCCCAGGAAGGCCACTTTTAAAACTGGCGTGGCAGCCACTCAGATGGATATACATATGGGCTTCCATTGGCATTAGAGTGGCAGATAAATTAGAGGCGCAAAAGACATGGGCATGGTGGGATTCTGAAGGGGGGTAAGCTTTATAAGTGCTGAATCATGGCTACAGGAAGTATTGAAGGAATAAGCACAAATGGATGCCATAAGGAGGGACCATCTAGTACTAAAAAATGGATGCCATAAGGAGTGCTAAACTTTTGGTGGGAACTTTGTTAGGGAGTTAAGACAGAGAGTTCCTTTATATAGTTTAATGAATTAAACCTTACTACATTGCCCTAATGCTAAGAAAGGTTCAGAAAAGCTGAAGGTGCAAAACCCAAGTTAGGATGACAAAAAGCTTATTACAGTAAAAATGGGTTCAAAAATATAAATAAAAACTACTAAGGTTTTTAAGATAATGTCTCTTCAATTTAAGAATGCCATCATATTGATAATTGGAGAAATCTTTATGCACAGGTTTGGCGCACTCCAGAGGGTCATCAAAATCTCATACTGCACCATCAGATAAGAAACTTGTTGATTTGATAAACTATTGATGCACAGCTGAGAGGTCTAGCATCACGCACTAAAGCAAGTTTTGAGGAGCTCCAAGAGGCAGTTGTAGTGATTCGCGTTAAATAATGCAATTGAACAATTAACTGTTATCCAATCATGACAAAGTGAGTTATTGATTTGGGAAAGCAGTTATCTATCTTCTTGGTTACTAGTTGTGCCTTTAATAGTCCATTACTACTTGGTAACACCTTCTTTTTTCAATCCAAAAGAAGAGGTGAGGCCCAAGGAGTATTCAAGGGTACTAATAAACCATAATCTAGTAATTTTCTGAGTTAATGGCCACCTTGGTTCCTCCCCCTTGCTCTTCCTATATATAGGAATTGAGGAGTGTTATTTCCCAGTATTGATATGGCATAGAGCGCCCTTCATTCTTAAAATCATGTGGCAGTTGAGAAGAGGTCTGCATATATTTTAATATATAATCAACCTTCTATCATTGTTTTCAGTTAGCTCCTTTACAACTTACTTTTCTACTAGAGCTGCCATAGTTGTTTGCTTAAAACCAAAATCGCATGGTCTTTTAAATCATGAACGCCATCAACCTTTTCAATATAATAATTGGACATAAGTAATTATATACAAGGCCCATTGTCCTAGGTCATTTTTTAAATTAATGAGCAACACTGATATTACCTGGTCAAAACAGAATACATTGATAATTTCCTTAGAAGTGCACATATTGACACCGCGGTTTAAAATAAAAATTTCATTAACCTAATATTGCATGAGGAATTATGGGAAGTAGTACGTGGTGCACCAAGAGGTAAATGCCCTGGACCTGACGGGATTCCCTATGAATTTTATAAAAAATATTTTACTAACATCTCTGACATTCTTCTAGCTTCAATGAACAAGTGTATATAAAAACATGCCTCCTACCTGGAGGCAAAGAAGCATACACGGTCACATTATTCAAGAAAGAAGACAGATTAGACCTATCCAACTGGCGCACAACTTCCCTAACCAATACAGATATAGAGATTTTCACAAAAATATTGCTAAACAACTAGGAGAAGTTGCAACTGATGCGATATCCCCATCACAATTTGGATTAGTCCCAAGAAGATCCATATGAGATAACTTCACACAGTTGAAAATGTCTGCCAGTCCAAAACCTCTGGAGCACTTGTCTTTTTAGACCAACAAAAGGCATATGACAGGGTGAACTGGACCTATCTTAGAGCCTGCCTTCAAAAATTCAAGCTTCCAAATAGATTCATAATCTGGGTAATGTTGTTTACAGAGTCTGCAACCATGGCTGTGCTGGGAGCAGGCTTCTTAACCAACCCAGTTATCCCACAGAGAGGACTAAAACAAGGATACCCCTTAAGCCCTCTACTCTACAACTTTAGCTTGGACCCTCTAATCCAAAATACAAACACACTACTTAAAGGAATCAACGTCAAGGGCCAACCACCAGTCAAAATGATGGCCTTCAGCGATGATTGCATGGTGGGCATATCTAACAATCAAGACGCTTGCAGAATTGAGAAGATAATTTAAGGCTATTCAGCCATAAGTAACGCATCACTCAACACTGAGAAAACGGAAATTATACTCTTGGCAAAATATCAGACCCAGTGGATGCCATCTACACAGGGCCAACAAGCTAGTACAACATCAAGACTCCTGACCAGACATAGGAGGCAAAAATTAGCAATGAACTCACTAAAACTTCCGATTATCACCAAGCCAACATCTGGCCCTGTTTATCACTTGGGACTATGGTTGGAAGCAGGAGGATACGGTAACTTTATGATGGAAAATCATTATTAGACAAAATAACAAAACGCATTGTTTTTCTTACATGGACACCAAACAGGTCTAACAGGAAGGGTCATGGTAGCCAACTCGATGATTCTATCAATCATATGGTTCACAGCTCATGTAATCGCTTTCTCACCATCTTTCTTCAACACAGTCCACGTCCTATTACAAGGATGGCTATGGTCCAAGCACAACCCCCCTGTACGCCTTGAAACCCTATTTGGCTCTAAAAGAAATGGAGGTATGGGGCTTACTAATTACGTAGAGAAAGCAACCCATATACTTGGATCCTGGATAGCTCAGGTGACTAGTACAGATCTTCCAGATACACACTGGGCCAGAACAGCAAGATATAACTTCACACGAGCACTACAATTAAGAAACCCAGACCACCCAAACACATCAAATATCTGGCATCCCATCCCACATCTGCATGACCACATGGCACTCCTGCACAATTCAAATGAATACTCCTAGCCATGAGAAGAGCAACGTGGCGGATTCACATAAACGACCAAACCAGTCACCAAGGACGCATAAGGCTAACTCACAGACAGGAGATCAACGATCAAATAGTCACAGATAATATAATAAGCAAAAGCCCAAATACCATAGCCAGGATAGATTACCTGGACCATATGGACATACCCTACAACCTGTAGACCCAAAGAAGAGTATGGAGATACACACATCACCCTCTACACCAACCCAGGATAAGAGCACATGTATGGAGGTGTATGAGGAGAGTATACCAAACAGCTGAATGGTCAAATGCCACTCATACCTCATGTGCAATATGTGGTCAGTATGGAAGCCTAGACCACCATTTAGGACAATGCCCAACATCAGTGGCTTTATGGAAAGAGGCCATGCGCCTTTTCCGCCAAGAAAACGGACATCCATTCAGCCTAGCAAGGAACATGTTCGCTATAAACATGGACTCTCCTATCCATTCATCTCTAAGGGCGCTAATAGTATCAATAGCACTATGGATGATACATACAATGGTACTGGAATCGTTCACATGAGCAGCGCCAACAATCCAAGAAGCCATTCATCGCTTCCACAGCCATATATTGGAACATTTCCAAGCATGGCTGTTTGGACATATGACCCCCCATAACAGAAGGACAATCAACACATGATTCCCCATATGGTTCCTAAAAGTTGATCCTTTCCTTCACACATGCTGCATCCAAGAATAAGCCAGCATAACCCCCTCCCTACCGTCCTAATCTTGGTGATCCTGGAGACAACAAGAGGGGCTCTGAACCATCTGGGGTGTCTTTAATTGTCAAATTTCATTAGTTTTCTCACTATATTGGAAGTGCTTGTCCCCTGGTCGACCTTCCCCAAATAAACATAACACTGATATTAGCCCAGCATAATCATGGTTGAGTATTTGTGGAAATATCAGATCTTCTGTTGAGGGTCTGACCATCCCTTAAAATACAATAATTATCTAAGTGGGATACATATGTGAATTGTGTATTTACTATGACATGTGATTTAAGTGGTTTCAAAGTCAACTTTGGTGGATATAAGGGCATTATTTTTTGGCCATTGACCATGGGTGGTGGTAATTGCATCTGAAAGCCTCAGAAGTAATACATAACTCAATTAAAATCAGATATTAATTTATCCAAGCAGGTCCTAGTTTAGTATACAGCTTGTTTTTTGTGATGCCTCATTATTCAATTTAGCTTTGTACCTCTATAGGGATAATAATTCTTCAGCGTTCTTGGGTTTCTAGAGTTTTGTAGCCAGTTTATTTAATTTTAGATAATTATTAGTCATATTACCATCAGTTGGATTCCTAGCGGGATTGTCAGTTAAAAGAGTAAATAATACACTATACCACAAATATACCAGACATGATATAAAAAACATACTTCGTTTACTTAAATGAGGGGTATCAATATCTCTAAATGGATAAGCCTTTATTAAAGATATCAAACCTCTTTGTTGGCAATATCTTTCCCAATCTTTAAGGGAGCTTATATTAGCTTGCAAAGTGATTAGGACCCATTGTACACTTTGAAGTAGCTCTAAAAAATTAGGCCTTTTTAGCTTTGTAATTTCAATCAGTGGATTCATTGAGTGGTGATTTCCATTGGACAAAGGTCAAAACATCTGATGTTTGGTTACTATATGAACTGATTTGAACTTTGTCTCCACCAACAATACCCCTTCAAGATCTTGACAAGGGATACATGACTACATAGGATTTTCAATGGAGCCAATTAACAACAGTGCCCATTTTGCTGGAAATGATGGAGTATTATAGGCTGCAGAAGTATATAACTTAATAGGTTTCATGCCATAAAATATCAAACTTATGGGCTCTTCATACAGGATGGTGATGGTAGAAGAGTACTAAATCTCCAATTGATTTTCAAGAATGACAGGTTTTCAAAAATTGGCTTTCTCAGTTCCTTATCTGCTAATAGTCCCTAGGGACTTCGCCATTAGATCCTGTAGCTTAAAGATCTCCCCGGCAGTCTCCATATAGATATATTGGCTGTGTCAATGATAAAAGTTTAGAAAATGGGCCGGACGCTAGAGGGAAACAAGGAATCCAATTGTATAAAGCCTTAAATGGGTTGCTCGTTTAATTTGGTAATAGTTTACCCATTAAACTATCAGCGCTCCTGAAAAATATTTTTTCCATCAGGACAGATTAGTTTATACTATATTTCAGAATATAGAAATAAGTGTACACTGGCTCAATCTACGCCCCCATCAGTAAAGGGTGATAGGGGACATAAAGGCTTGTTACGTCCTCATTGGAGAATTGAGTTTAGGTTACTATCTGGGACAAAATTAATACCATATTCTGACAAGAAAACTTCTGGACTACCATTATGGATGAATACTTGATTAAGTAGTAATGATTCTAGTGGTTTTAGTGGTGGGGGAGACTACCAATGTGACTTCAGCCCATTTTTTGTAATGTATGATGTTGAGTATAATGTAAAAGTGTGCATACGTGGCAGTTGGCAAGGGTATATTACAATAATACTGACTTAGTAAAAGGCTGAGGTTGGCGCAAGACTTGGTAATGAAAATCATATTAGAGGGAGCTTGACTTGCACTTATAAGGAGGGAATTGATATCGTTATAATTGGAGTCAATCATTTCAATCCAGTAGCATCAAGACTCAAGCCACTGATAGACGTTCTCTTGTGCGCCATGAATGGTAGTATGATCCTCCATGATAGTAGAAGTCCTATTCAAGGGAGGTATATAAGAAAAAAAGCTTCCCTACGCATTTATAAAGAACACCTCTTAAATTAGGTTTGATCAATCGTCCATATTAGCTGTTCTTGAACCCCAGTGGTATTTTGGTCCCGCATCTCAGATCTCCCAATCAGCTTATAAGCCTGGTCTTCTTTGGTACATATAAGGTATTATAGGTAAGTGGAAAAGCTCGTTAGTGTTCTGGTGTATAGTCACGCATAGTAAACAATGGGAAATTGTAATTCTGTAACTTGAGGTCCCATCTAGCAACTCTCCCGTTGAGGTCCTTCGTCTGTTGCAACAACCTCAAAGACACATGGTCAGTTACAATTGTAAAGTGGTCCTTTATAGGGAGGGTTAGAAGATCTTGATGTTCAAGAGCACAGATAGACACTGGCATATCATAATGGTATAATTTCTTTTCGCCTTGTTAAGAGTTTTGCTGAAATAAACAATAGGTTATTGACTCAATTAGGTTTGAGTTGTGCCAATATCTCTCTGACTGTAACATCTCTGGAATCCATGAACAGGATGAAAGTCCTATCATATTTTGGGTTGACTAATTTAAGGGCTGACATTAGAGCATCTCAAGGAATAAAAGGCCTGTTGTTGAAATTCTTCCTAATGAAATTGGATCACTTTGTGAAGTAAATATACCATTGGCTCAGCAATTTCAGCAAAGTGAGGAATGAACTTTTAATAGTAACTGACAATTGATAGGAAAAACTATATAGATAAGAGTTTAGCTGAGGCATATTTTGTATGACAATAACCTACTAGGCAATGGAGAGATTCTTTAATGAGTAGATTTGTGGGCCATATAATTGCTTATCTTCTTAAAGAAACTACACTTGGCAAAATTCAGCTTCAGGAAAAGATCACTTTTAATCAAAGTCTTTTTATAGGCGCTTAATATGTTCATTGAAGTTATGGGAGAACACTTTATCATCATTTGAATAAAATAGTATGTAGGAAATTTTGAGGTTTCCAAAATTCTGTATATTTCCCGTTGGAAATTTGTCAGGGTGTTGTACAACCTCTGAGGTATATATCATCATAAATAACCCTTCACTGGAGATTAAAAATCATTTTATATTTTGAAAAAGCAAGTGTGTTATGCTAATACCCACTACTCAAGATCTATGGCGAAGAAAAAAACTAAGATTCAGCTAAAAGTCTGAGAGAGTTGAAACTTAAGGATGGTGGGTAGCTTCTCATCTAAGTTAGTGCATTCAGTCACCAGTAATTCATCACTACTCAATGTGCTCATATTTCTTGCAGACCAAACAGTAGGGTAGTGGCCCTTGGTCTCTGAGAAGGCGTCAAAAGGACAGCCTCCAATAACTATCAACTCCTTAGTCACTTGGTCTTAATTGACTTTAAAATTTTGATATAGCCTGCCCAAATGAGTTGATTATCACTGGTCACACCATTCTTTAGACCCCTTCATCATTCCAAAAGTTGTAGTATTTGAATTATATTAGCGTACTTCTCAATAAGGAATATGCAATATTTTGTTGATCAAGAGTAATAGATTTGTCAACCTTTACCTCTGCATGCACTATGATGAGGAATTTACCAGTCTTAATTCAGTAAGAGATCCACAACCCCTGATGAAACCAATTTGGTCAATTGGTAAAGTGTGAACATAGACTATCAGATGGTTTAGAATCCAGTCTGAGGTTGGTGGGTAAGATTAGCCATCAAAACAGTATTAGGTTCTTGATACGCAGGATTGAGTATGCATGACAAGTCAAGGGCTATTGTATAGAATAACTGGTTTCTCCATAAACATCCAATAGATAGGCAGAAAGGATAGAAACTTGGATTTCCGTCTCCACTAGAATCTGAAATTTAGGAGGGATGACGACCTTGTTGACAGAAAATATAGACTTTTTTATTGGACGTCATCCATAAATGGAGGCAACAAATTTTTTGCCCCGCTACTTGAAATTTCAGCCTTTAAATGAATTTTAAATACTTTAATAGAACTACAGAAATTTCTCTTTCCTTTATCTTCAAGCAGGTTCTAGATGTTAGCAGAACGCAATCCAATATGGAGAAATACATATCATATAACTAAAGTTGGTGTCAAACTCAACCAGAAACTGTGTGCTTATAAGTAAGTCATAGCTACTGTTTTCCAAGATAATTGCTGGCGTGGACACTACTATTGACCCAAATTGGATGGGCAACAATGAATAAGCCCTTAAAGGAACTAGTGCAGAAGGGTCCAGCGGTTTCATATTCTAAAGTGTTATTACAGTTGGAAGTGATCTTAATATGCCTTATAAGGCAGAAGGAGATAATGTTGACTGGGGCCGGTGTTGTCAAGAGAGTGTCTGTAACTCTCTCGTTCCCAGCAAGGTGATGTGGGATGCAAACCCACATTACTAGGGAACTAGCCATTAAGAAAAAGGGTAAGAAGACACCTCAAACGGTGCCTGTGCCAAAGGTATCCCAGGCCAGGGTGTAGAATGCAACGTATAAGACCAGGTAAGATAGAAACATAACAACTTGAGTGTACCCCAGAGGGGAGTCCATAATCAAGTGTAACTTGGCGTCAGGGAGCTTGGGTACCTCGATCTGGAGGGGACCTGGGTGACCCAAGTAAGCACCTAGGATTTTGGTAAATTGCGATAGAAGGTAGTGGCCCACATAGTTGGAGACCTCCCCAAAGAGGTCCACCACCAGGTTAGCCCAAGGAACCATAAGTAAAACGTAAAAAAACGGGTATTTTTATTTAAGAAAAGTTGACCAACAAGGAATGTTGGTCGCAAAAACATATTTAAAGTGGGCTGGGGAAATTCAGGTTCTGCAGAAGTGTGCCCAAGCCTTGACGCTCCAATAAACAGATGCTTCCATCCATTTTAGTAAAATACACCGAAAGTGCCTTCACTTGAGTAATTGATTGAAGCCATATTTTACCTGAGCTTAAAATTTCATAGCTAGAGTAGGACTCGAACCCTTGCTCTCCAACCAAGCAAATTGAACCATCTTTGTCAATAACATAAATTGTTCGTTTTAGGGCATGAGCCGAGTTAAGAGGCTGAGCGTTTTGCACCCCATTAGCATCAACCTGGGCATGCTTGGCTTGCACCCAGCGTTGATCTAAGGTGTGTTTCAGGTCAGGAAGAGCCTGAAGTTTCACCTTCAGGGCCTCCTGTCACCCAGCCTTATCTCTAGCATCTGTTCCTACTATAATGTCATCCAACCATGACAGGTGTCAACAATAAGCTATAACCTTCATTTTATGCACAACTATCTCAACATGAGTGACAAAAGATCTAAAGTGAGGGATTTAATAGGTAGCATTGGGTATAATAGGCTTATTAAGGGTGTTGGAAAATTTTCTGAATTAAAATAAGAGGAGTTGAAGAATCAATATACACCTATAGTGTTGTGGATGTCATGTCATTGGAAGCAGAGATGATAAAGCACTTGGGATTTAGGGGGTTATAAGTAAGTTGTTGAGGCGGTGATTCATCAGCATAGGGAGCCTCATGCCCTAGGCTGAAACCTCTTTTTCCATCTCATCTGATTCCTTCTTCCACCACTGAATCTCTTGATGATTAAAAACTTACAATAGGATCAGGAGTCTCGTCTGAATTTAGACTTTGGGGTTTGTTTGATGGCATGAATATTATGTTACAAACCTTTATTAAATGAGGGATGACGCATCTCCGGTTTGAAAATACTTTGATAGCCTCTCTGATGTCAAGGATAAATTTGAGAATCTTCTTGACTCCTTAGAAATGAAGCATGAGTTTTCAGTAAAAAGAGAAATTAGATATCCTAAAGCTTATTGCATCTTAAAAGGTTTTCAGTCACAGTATACTAAATCCTGGGCTTTAGTATAAATGGTTAGCAAATTCTTAATAGGATTCTTCATTTTTTGGATGTATGCGCATAGGCTTGCTTACAATTAGATAGGGTAAAGTTGAATCCAAGTTCTTTTAAAACCACATTAACTAGATCCCAAGAGGTTCATTCTTTTAAGTAAGGCATCACTAATTTTCAGGCGCTAACGCAAAGAAATGTTTGGATGTCTTATATTATCTGTCTGTTATGGACTAGCTTCATGGATCCTTTGTATACAAATAGGAAGATCTTAATTTTCTCTGTATCAGGGACGTTTTTCCTTAAAGTTATGCTTAAAGGAGTTGGCAAGCTCATAGAGGACATGTATAGCTGAGTTTGAGGGTCTACCATTTTTTAAATTTTCGGTCTCAATAATGTTGATCATGCAAGTTTGATCAAGTTGATTTCAAAAGTTGAGTTTTTAGTAAAATTATAGCCCAGATTTTAATGTGAGTGATGGAAGCCCTAGAACTTATATCCTGGTGCATTTTTAGAATTTAGGTAGCCTAATCTACAAGTTTATGGAAATGTCATCTTGTTAATTCTCCAATTTCTGGACTCTAGGAGGTAAATTTATTAAACTTGGTATCAAAGTAGTTATATGAGTTTTTTGAATAGTGATTATGTCTTATTATTTAGTGTATAGTGGAAAATTTATCATGAAGTGCAGTTAAGGTTAATTCATCATTAAGATAGTTTCCTTAAATGTCCATTCGACTTCTATGAGACCCCCCAATTGTCATTCCAAGTTCTAAGTCCAGGATGCATGGTCTTCATCATAGGTTGGCTCAATGTGTAAAGGTTTCTCAAAAATATCTGAGGCTCTTTGGGTCTCTGAGTCCTTCTGGGCCTTGTGGCCTTTTTCACCAGCAAGTCCAGGAGGCCCTTCTCAAACACGCACCTCAGAAGTTGGTTGGACATTAGCTCTTTCATTGAGATGTCAAGTCAAATTAGTTAACTCCTCAATTTGGAGTTTTTAGTTTGCTGTTGTTTATTCAACTAAGATAACAATCTTGTCACAGCTTGTTCCAAGCCACTGTGCATATTTTCTGAGACATTAGCTAACTGCTGAGTGATTTATTACAAAAATATCCATCAACTCTGTTAATAATCTAAAAAGTTTGTTCTGTAAATCATTAATTTCTCTTTAATTTCAAAAGTAGCTTCTTGATTTTGTCAAGTGAAATTGAAAACAGACTCATATAATTAAGGAGTTGGGAATGAAGCTGCTGATAAAATAATTGTCTTTGGTACTCCATATGATGCAATCTCATAAGCTGCAGCTGATGGTGGAAAGTAGGATGGACAAACATTCAGAGGTATAACTAATTGGAAAACTTGCACCGCAGTATCTTTGAGGGTGGCCTTGGTGTATAGGTGTATCACTTCCTCTGAACCTGGGTGAAACAACTTCGATTGGATCATCCTCACAGGCATAGAGATCCATAAAGTAAAGCTTCCACACTCTTATCTACTTCCGCTGATTTAAGATGTGTTGTATCATCATGGACTAGACGGGTGAATGTTTTTGCGCTCTAAATTGCAAATCACTCACATAATTTGGACAGGTATTAGTTTTTTGTTGGTGTGGACCATCTGTTCATACTCATAATTTCCTCTATTTTTGAATTTCGTTTCCACTGGAATTATCTGTCATTGGGGAAGTAAGTCTACACCTGGTGGCTTTAGAAGGTACCTGTAATAAATCACCAGTATTGTGTTTTTGGAGTTTGTTGACAGGTTCTTACAAAGGCTAGATATTTAGTCATATTAATGTCAGCGGTCTTCCTAGTGGGATTCTCTATAACTTGGGAAAAAATGAACATTGCAACAATTAAACTAAACAAGATATAGTTTTAAGTACTTATTTACTTAATTGAGGGGATATTTATAGTCTTTGATGGGACACACCTTCACCCAGGATATTGAGCCCCTTGATTGGCAAGATTTTTCCCAATATTTTTAGGAGCTTTGCCCAAGTATGTAAAGGGATTCTTCTCTTTGTACACAATGATGGAATTATAAAATATCTAAGTCTCTTAGTAGCCTTAAAATTTATGTCCTAATTAATGGATCCATTAGGTGACAGTTCCCTTGTCAAGGGTTAGCTAATCAAAGTTTGGGTTCTTATCAAAAGTGATTTAAATGCGTCTCCTAACAAGTATAGTGACTAATGACAGAAGAATTGCAGATCAATTGTATTTTCAACAGAAGATCATAGCTGGGATTTTCAAGATCTAGCGCTTTCATAATAAAGGTATATACCAAAAAAGGGGTAATGTTGAGTAAGCACCCTCTATATCAGGTGAACTGAAGCCTGGAAGTTTTATTTAAATGAGGTAAGCCGACCAGGGGGCGGGCAATACTGAAATACATAATGGGATAGGGTGAGGCGAAGTGTAACTAAATTAGGCACCCCAGAGTAGACTAGCTACCCCTGTTGCCAGCTAGTACTGCCAGGTATAGGGGGTTGAGTGCGCTACTCTTATGGGTTTCCCTTGTTATGGAGCAGGTGTGGAGGAAGGGATCCATGTGCAGAAATCAGACTGGAAACCATGACTCAACAAGTTGTTGTTGCTTCAGCCTCATGTATCCATATAGCCAGGCTTGGAAGTGTTTCAGTAGGTGTAGTTGGAACCTGCTGGTTGTCCCACGGATGGTGGGTAGGGTTCCCTTGAAAGCATCCAGTACTATAGTGTGGATTGTCCACATTACAATGGTAACTTTCAGGGAGCGGAGGGTAGGTGGTATCAGGGATTCAAGTTGGAGCGCGAGGAGGCTCCTGGAGATTGATAATTTCTGGTTATTTTGGGTCCTTAGCAGGCGCGCAACTTCCCGTTATATGGCTCTAGATGGGGGCATGCTTCAAGGTAGTGGTGGGGTGCCATCCCCTCCACGCACTGCGCACTCTGCATGAAGAGAGTTGGAGCGATCTGTTGTTCTGTAGGTTCTTCTGAGGCAACGCCATATGCTAGCTCTTACCCTTGTCTGGAGAAGCGGATTGTTTGTTAGCCTCCATATTGTCTTCTGTTTTGTGAGATCATATGGGATGTCTAAAGCAACAAGGTAGTCGATTCTTGAAATGATGGGGCCACGTCATGTTTGTCCCTCTGGGGGTGGTCCTCTGGATTCTTTAGTGTGAAGTGGGCTCTGGTCCTTCCCCTTACCTGAATCATGCCTGTTATTGTGACGAACCACCTCATGTGCCGAATGGTGCAGAGGAGACGTTTGAAGTGTATAGGGATTCATGTTGGCCCGCTGCATTGGGGTAATTTACAAGGTAGGTGAGCAGGCTGGACGGGTTGTGTGGGTTAGATAGTTTGAGCACCTGTGCAAAGTTGGCCCTCGCCGCTCTGGACCAGTGTTGTTGTGGGAGGTCTAAGGCTTGAACTTTCTTTATCCAGGTGCCCAGCATATGGTTGGCTTGGACCTCAAAGACTATTAGACCCATGCCTCCGCTAGAGCGTGGGCCAAAGAGTGTTTCCACCCGTACAGGTGGCCAGGTCCCAGGCCACAGCCACCCTTTGATAAGCGCGGATTGAGGACATGAAAGTAGATGAGAAGTATATTGCGTGTGTGGGGAACCACTGCATTTGGAGGATGAGTGAGTTGGCAACTGTTACTCGCTCCATTACTTCTGAGGATTTTCTGTTAAGGGAGGCGACGCAGTTGAACATCCATTGTAGTAGGTTGTTCTTAATTGTCTCATTGACATACCCCCTGCTTCCAGCCATATCCTAAGGTGGAGGACAGGGTTGGTTATAGGAGGTGATGCAAAGGGAAGGATGAGAGGGTTGTTCTTTTGTGGGGGGGTGTGAGGTTTGGGTGTTTTAGCCCAGTTGTTAGTGTACTTTCTTAAGAGGATTTTTTCCTTTTTTCTTTTGTTGAGAGACGCGTTGCTCATAATGGAATCTACCTATAGTGTGCGTTTCAGTTGGCGGCATCATTATTGTTAGCTATACTAGTTACGCAGTCATCTGAAAAGGCTAGTATCTTGACTGGTGACTGGCATTGTGCGGTTATGCCCATGAGGCATGAGTCAGTGATGCGAAGGAGTGTATCAAAGCTGAAGTTGTATAGCAGCGGGATGAGGGGTCCCCTTGTTTGAGCCCTCTGCGTGGTGTGGTTTTGTTGGTTAAAAGGCCAGGACTGCATACAGCCATGGATGCTGATTCTGTAAGGAGCATCGCCCAGTTTATGAATCTGGATGGGAGTTTTCAGGCGCTTAGGTATTCCTTTGGGTATGGCCAGCTAACGCAGACTTATGCCTTCTCCTGGTCTTAGAATACCATGGCTCCAGTTGCTTTGGACTGACATATGTTGACAACGGAGTGCATATTAGTCCAGATTGAACGCCCTGGTATGAACCCAAACTGATTGGGTGACAGGATAATGGAGGCTATTGTGCCTAATCTAGTTGCTAAAATTTTGTGAGTAGTTTTGTATCAGTGTTAGAGAGTGCAATTGGGAGACAGATGGCCAGGTCCAGTCTTTCACCCTTTTTGAACAGGGTTTTGACATAGGAGTTCTGAACGCCAGGCAGGAGGTGTGTCTCCAGCAGGCACTGGTTCATTGATGCTAAGAGGATGGGGACGATTTGCTTAAAATATTTTTTGTAAAATTTGTAAGGTATCCCATCAAGCCCTGGGCATTTCCTACCTGGTGCACCACAAACTGTGTCCCAGAGCTCCTCCTGCGTTATTATGTTTAGAGGTTGTAGTATGGCGATGTGCTTTGTATTCTGGCAGTGTGTATAAAATCTTTAATTTTTTGGGGTTCCGTTGGGGTGTCACAAGATAATTCATTGTAATAGCAGTGTACTTCCATCTTGATCTCCGTTGAGTCAGTTACCACGATGCCATCAACTTTGCGGACTTGTGTGCATGTGGGCTGGTTGAAGTGGGAGTGGAATTGATGGAAGAAGTATGTTGAGCAGGTTTCGCCTTCTTTTATGAACTTTCCTTTTCTCAATACTTTTATTCTGTGTGGTGTTCGAAATTGAGGGTGTTTAGGTGGGCGGATATTTCCGCCCATTTGTGCCCCCAGGCGGGGCTGTAGCTGGACTTCAGGATGTTGAGCTCGAGGTGGTCAGTTCTGCCAAGGTGCACCTGATTGTGGCTGTGTTGGCGGTGTACTTACATGAGGCGAGGTGATGAGTTTTATTTATTAGTTCAGTTTTTAAATTTTCCCAGGTTTTGATGGGATCTGATATGAATGGGGTTGTGAATTATGGGTTTGTGGCCTCATGTTTGACCCATTCAGATAATTTGGGAAATTTTATGTTTTCTGGGTGTAGCTTCCTCCAGGTTGACACCTGTGTGGGAGTTTGGGTGGTGAGAGCTGCACCAAAACGAGTCAGTGATCAAAGAAATTGATTTTTTGTTGCAAAATTGGAGATGTTTGAACGGTGGGTTTTTAGTGTGAGGATGTAGTTGATGCAGCTCATTGAGGTGAGTGTAGCCTCGCATATGTTAGGGCAGGTCATGTTGGGAAGGAGTGGTGACCCAGGGGGGAGGGTATCATGTAGGCCTAAGGATGCCTTCATTGCACGGAACTTAATGTGCCCCAGTGGGTATCCCATGGGGTTAGGTCATCAGTCCATGTTTGGGTTATCCCAGCAGTGAAGTCACCCATTAGGATGGTATCTGGTGGGAGGGCGAGTTTTGGGATGGCTTTGAGGAATTGTTTCCTCTTGGGTGTGGTGCAAGGTGCATAGATGCATGCTATCAAAATTGTGTCCTCTTGGTTTATGATCAAAACAACCAGGATGCAACTGTGAAGATATGAGGAGGAGTTTGTAATTTTTATTTATTGTTATTTTTGATGACCACCCCACTGTGTGTTGTCCATACTGATAAGGATAGTGAGACCCTAGCTGACCAGGATCCCTCTTCCCCCTGTAGGCAGTGGGTCTCTTGGATGGCCAAGATATCTACAGGGGGTTTTTGCAGGAAGTCCAGCTTTTTGGCTTGGGATGCATGAGCCCTGGCTCCCGCGATGTTTAGCACCCCTATTATCACTGAGGTTCCCATGGCGCCTCAGGAGCAGTTGGGAGGGCCGTTTGGCCCACACCCAACACCCTTTTTGCTAGCCCTGCTTCATGTTTATGGGCCAGAATATTCTGTGGCATTTTCTGATCATATAATCCGTGTCAATTTCTCACAGTTATTGTGGTTTTTATAATTTGTGGCAGATTCTTCTGCTCATGACTAATGGTGGGCCGGTGCATGCACTAGTTTTTTCTATGGTTTTGGGGTTCAAATTTGGAGAATTGGGTTCACTTTTTTGCACAAAGTGAAGCCTAATTGTTCTGCTAAGTTTACTTGATTGATACCATTTGGTAATTCAGTCACATTGTTGAGAAAATTTTCATTTTGGGCGTACTGCTCTAATTAGATGGCTTGGATAATTTCCTCCATGTCCTCCTCAGCTTGAGCAGTCTGTTCTGATTGGTTGTCTTGGCTGGTTTCCTCTACGTCTTCCTTAATTTTGCCAGGGTCAATGGCAGAGGCTGCAAGTGATGCAGCCTTAGTCGCTTCCCACTTGCAGGCTTTCTGCATCATCTCGCGTGCTTTGGGTGTCACTGAGTCTATGAGGAGATAGTGCCCATCCTCTACCTATTGAAGGCGTAGTTAGCTTCAGTAATTTTACCATATTCTACGTTGTCTTCTTCCATGGTGTCATTGCAGAAGTTTGGGGCCATGATGCTCTCCTTCATGGGGCATGCATGTTCCTTGTGCCCCAATGCAGTGCAGTGGCTGTAGATAGGCGGTGCGCGTTCCAGTGTGACACAAAATGGCTTTGACACCTTCCCATCTGGGAGGTGAAACTCTTCTGTATGAGGAATTCTTGTGAGGTCTGTGGCCACTTCAGGGAGTGGGTGGATAACGGTGATTGCCTTTCCTGTGCACAGGTTTGCATCATGTGAAACCACTGTAATTCAAGTTGTTTAATTTCTCCATGGCTGGTAATTCCAGCTCAGAGGTCCTCCTCAATTTGCTTGAAGGGAAGGGTGGTAGGGAGCAAGTTAAAGGATATGAACAAAGTGTTTGCTTTGTTTCATCTGATGCTCACAGTGCGCACAATTCGTTTGCTCTTGTGGAGGGCAACTTTGATGAATACTTTTGTGGGGGTGTCTGCATCTTCTTTGTTCTCAAAGGCCAATTTGACCCAACTGCATTGGATTGGATTGATGTTGACGTACACCATGTAGGGGAAGAGAAAGGCCTGTGCCTCGCACACTTTCTCCCACAGAGTTGGAGACTTGGCACCTAGGCAGAGTTGGAGCCCGTGCTCTACCTTTTAAAAGGGTTGGTTATTCTGTATTTTCATGTATTGGTTATGTTTCATGGTGAACTCCACAAACCAGGGTGGTGCCTCAGTTTGTGGTTTTTTGGCGTCCATGTTTCATGGTCCCCCTCCAGGGCGTTTCTTGTCCTTAAGCGCACTGTTTTGTCCATTGCCTTTTATGGCTTTCGCCCATTTTAATTGGGATTTGTTGAATATGCCCATCTCTCCTGCGTGGTTATTAAAAATTGCTGTTTAAATTGAATCATAGTAACTAATGTTATTGTTATGGGAAAGAAATGCTAATGAAGCCTGGAAGTTTCATATTATATATAGTGAGAATAGATCTAGATCAATTTTGATCACTTCATCAGTACTGGAAAATAATGACATTGATGAGAGACTGCTGTTATTAATAAAAAAGTTTATGAGTACTTTAACAGTTACGTGAGTTTCCAGGCTTGTAAATTGGATAGTTTAGGGTAACAAGATTGGGTAATTTTCATAGGAAAAGTAAGCGATATCAAGTTCTTTACTGTCAAAGGAGAAGTATACTATGTTCCTCATAGTAGCAAGTACGTCAGATCCAGTAAGTAAAGTAAAAGCTTTCTATGATGCGTTTTTGGTTTTTAAACGTGAAGAGCCTCATTTTTCATATTAACTGCCCTTTTCCGCCTCCTTGGCACATCTCATTCAGAATTTCTTAGCATTGTGACGCAGACCCTTACACTAGGTATATATACGTTAGTCATCCTTTTTGGCTTCTACATCATGTACTTGGGATGACTGGTGGAGGATGCTTTAACAATAAGTATTAGTGAATAAATTCAAAGACATTTCATTCAATGCTTCCTTTATCTCTTAAATACAAACAAAGCTAAGCTTTAACCTGATAATGTGAAATTGAACATTGAGATGTAATTTTTATGGAGATTACATCAGGTATGACATCATCTAACGCAATAATTATAATGGTATCCAAGGGGTTGTGCGCAATCATAACTGCGGCTAGAAAATTTGCTTGGACTTTCAATTTTTTTGTCTATATATAGCCATGTAAGCCTTTTTTGGTTTGACAGGGCTTTAATACTACTGAAATACTGAAACAAAGCAGTTTAGATTTGTTCCCATGTTTGGCACTCTCATATATAATGAGTCATGATTTTATCTGGGTGTGCTTCTGAGACAAGATGGATGTGCCTTACCTTTTGAAGATCATTTGTTTCTTGCATTGAGATCCCATAGTCATATGAAAAAGAAGCGATAATCTCCTCATAAGGAAAGTTTTCTTGGAAGCTAAGTATAAACCTAGAGATCAGAGAAGCAGAAAGAGTGTCAATGACAGGGTTAAGTCCAGTTTTGAAGTCTCCACTCATATATTTTATGAACAACTCAATTTATTTGCCAGCTAAAATTTTCCAATTTTTTGAAACTATCCCCAAGATCAATTGAGAGAATCTATTGAGTCCTTATGACTAAGCTGCTCGTTCAGGGCCTGGATTATGAGGTACAGTTTTAAAACTGATACTTAAGTCGCCAACTCATGTCTTAAGATTTCCATAGGTCTGCTCAGCAATTTTAAAACAATCATCTGTCACCTTGGTAAATTCGTTTAAATTATCCATTTCCCATCTAGGGCTTACACCATTAAACTATAATTCAGGGATACAATCCATGCAAAAAGTAATTCCTTAGCTATGATTTCCACATGGTTACATAAATCCAAAATCATGTTAGTATCTCCTGATTCCATAATCCAAGAAACCTCAAAGAGTTGGGTTTGAGGAACCCAAATGTACTGGATGGTCACAGGACCCTCCAAGACCATCAGCCTAACTTAACCTATAGGTCCCTCAGGACCCCTAGGCCCATGTGGGCCCTTGGGTCCTTTGGGTATGAAAGTCTCCTCTGGATATGGGATGTTTGCTCTCAAAAAAGTCTTGATAACGCTGTTGTAATTTTCAAAGATAGGTCTTGATATAAACCAGTAGTTGCAACTAGGAGGAGTTAAGAGCTTGGAGAAGGTCTTCAGAATGAGAGGAGGGTTGTTGTACTCGCTTTGTACATCCATTAAACACATTGTAAGTGGTTATTATATTGTTCCTCTAAATCACCCAAGACCCCAGATTTCAGCAAGGTAATTTAATTCAGCTTCATTAATTAACTTTGATGATAACAAGGTTGCCATCTGATTACCAAAAATGTAGGCGGTGCAACGTCATAGAATTTCACTACATTATAATGTAAGGTGTTAATTAATTTAAACTGAGGACCACTTTGTAATAATGTATTCCTAAAATTTATAATAGGTGATGAATTGCGTGGTGGACAAAGATGATATTTTGTTCAGCCCCAGTACCCAGACTGTTGGTAGTTAGGTAGGAAGAACCATACAGATCCCTCATAGTTTGAGGTACAGCCGTAGTGTGAGTTTGCTGAAATGACCTTTAATTGAATAAAAACTTTCAGCAGTTTATGAATGGTAATGCTAATGTTATTATAAAAAACAAAATATATTCTTGATTGAAGATTGGAAAGACTAATTCAAAGGTCACCTGGAATTCCAAGCTCTTAGGCTGTGATAGAGTCATCATATTGTACGTACTAATCCATCTAGTTGCATTTTCACCCAATAAGAGGAGGAAGTCTCTTGACTGGAATTTTTCCATAATATTGTGATTAAAGTTTTCCATACACAAGTTAGAGCCCCCTGTAGTGAGCACCAGATCTTGGCTTTGGGCTATCCAATTTGCTAAGTTTCAAATCATGGAGCTTGGCTTTTAAACTTGAAGATTTTAGTGTCTCTCAAAGAGGTTAGGACTAGCTTCTGGGCTACAATGGTTTAAATCTAGTGAGAGAACTTAATAATAGTATGCAATTAACAAGATGGATAGAATTCTTAAACTTTATAACATAAAAAATGTCAATATTAATATTGTTCATAGGTACCCTGCAAAAATAGGATCATTTAGGTGCCACACAATCAAGATCTTCCTAATCATTCCAGATTGAAGGTTTATTCAATAGACTTTGCTTCTCTCTGTTGTTGGTAATATTGTGACCCCATTGTTATAGGCTTTTGATCTAGTTTTTGAGGATTGGGAAGCTGCCTTAAAAGTTTGTTTTTAGTGACTCTAGGAGATTGACACTTGTGATGTCTCCAGACTTCTTCACCCTTCATTGCTTCTTAGCTAAAGTTATAATGTTAAAATTGTCGATAAAGACTGAATTTTTTAAGCTTAATTCTGAACTTGAAAGCTCAATTTATTTTCATTCTCAAACTCCAATAGCATGGTCAGTTATAATATTACATTGTAATCTATAAATACATGGTGGAAGTATTGGAAATCTAAAATCAAAGCTAAATATTCTGTTTTGTGACTGTATCATTGCGTTCAGCTCTGGCAAACAGTATAGAGTAAAAACCAATTGGCTGATCTACATTATCTCCATCTATCTTTGTTCCTATGGCCTTATTTCAACATTTCTAGTATCTTTATTTAGGTAGAAAGTCTTTGCAAAGTCTGTATATATCATGTTAGGTGCTTCTATTAACAGTTGGGTATGTTATTTGAAGGCGTTCTTTTGTTTTTACCCTATTCAAACAGTCTCTCAAGTCTAAAAATGGCTTAGTGGTCCTGCAATGTCTGTAAAGTTCAGTACAAACTGACAGTAGCATCCTACCATGCTCAATAACAGTTGAACATTTCTCATATACTTTCTGTAAACTCATTTTTGCTATTGCTTCAATTTTTGCTATGTTTTGATCCCCTTTCTTTTTATATTTTGGCAGAGAGCTAAAACTGGATATTAAAAATGAACATTTGCTCCGTTGGGCTTCAGGCTACTTTGTTTCAACAACACTAATAAACCTACAGGTGTTTAAGGTAAACCTTGAATTTTTTCTGAATGTAACGATGTTATCTAAATAGATAGTCACACTCAACTTCTTCAATCTATAAATCTGGTCCATAACATGTTAAAAGTTTCCAGTGCATTAATTAAGTCCTTAGGCATATGTATTAGCTCATTGGTTTATTGATTAGTTATCAAAGTTCACTCTTTTAATCCTCTAAAAATATCTCCATTTGCTAGTATCTACTGGTTTAGTATAACATGCAAATTATATGACCTAAATCCTTACAAAGGATCACTAAAATGAGGCAAAGGGTGCAATACCTTATTGGTCAGAGAGTTCAATATTTAGTTTTCCATAGTATTCTTTGAGTCCCATTTTATTTAGCACATTTAGTAGGGGTGACACTTAAGGATTTTTGGATGACAGTATCATACCCAAAATCTATGAGCTTCTTCACCTCTCTTTTATTTTCTTCTCTCCACTTCTGGGTCATATTGATGTATCAGACAAAAATGTTGTTGGATTTTGATGGTTGACTCGAGGTTAAACCCTTTGAGAGGACCACTAATGCTAATAGATTAATCTCATTGATGGATCCTTTGATCTTTCCCAATTTATCTGCATAACTAAATTCATTCCAAAAGTGCCTCAATTTTACTTAAATCGTCCCAATTATCATAGCTAATAATATCTATAATATAATTATATTATGGCTGATTATGGGTCCACTTGGGTGCAAAGTGGTCTTATGGCATTAACTAAATTGCACCTCCTAAATTAGTACACTAATATTAATGCACTAAGGCATAATTTTGGGTTCGTTTAATGAAATTGTTTTATTAAGCACTTAAACATAGACATCCCACTTAAGGGCATTCTTAGTTCTATGAAAGGTCTTCCAACATCCTAATTAAGGGTACATCATCTTTATTGTTTGTATATTATTATCCTCAGTCATTATTATTCGTCAAGTTATGATATAGCTCTAATTGAAAAAGATTTTGGTGTTGATTTTTGCAACCAAAATTGTCATAATTATGAGAGTAAAATTGCTTTCAATTGGGCTGAAATGATTGTTATTTTTAGTCAATTCAGGAGCTAAATTGACTTGGAGATATTTCATGACCATTGTCATAACCAGCAGAGGATTGGCATGATATGAATAAACTCATCTAATAGATGAGTTCAGCCAGAAGATGGCCAAGAGGTATATAATACTGGTGCCTGCCCAATTTATAAAACATCATCATTTATCATTTGTCTATTGATCATTATATTTACTGTACTTTAGTTCATTATTTTTTGTTGTCCATCTGTCATCTATCTGATATTCTTATCTGCTGCCTTTACATCTATATTAGATATTTGTGTGCGCTTATACTTCCCAGAAGAGAAGTACTCAGTTTACCTTCTGGAGAAGTAGTCCCAATTATAAAAAAATAATTTCCTAAATCTGTATGAAGACAGAAGGTCTCATAATTGTTGTTACCAGTAGACTTAAGAACGGTGAGCGTATCAGAGTTACTTGGCTATTATTAAGGATATTGAAGAATCTACTTCCCGATTACAAGCAGTAGTTCCATTAGAAAAGCGAGTGTAGATCCTTGATTTCCTTTTTAAGTCATTTTAGCTTGCACCATTGGCTGAAAACTTAACATTTTGGTGCTCATTCAAAAATACAACTACCTAATATGAACATGGATGATCAGCTTTCAATATTTTCCTAAAAGTACAGTGACAATGTGATGGAAACATGCGATGTTCAGTTTATTGAACACTTTACATCAAATCGTTCAGACAATGAGGAGGGGAATGATTACTCATTATAACTAATATTGACTGGAACAGGTCCAACACTACCTCTAATCTGGCCGAGATTACCCAAGCCAATATCAAGGAAATGTTGGAAACCTTGTTTTGATGTTACCAGGTTGGTTCTTCAGCAATTGACCAAAGCTTTGGTCTGTTTTACTATATGAAAGACTAAGTTTTGAAGAACGAGATTTATCAAAAGTACAGAGAAGTCACTATGGCTGCTTTGGGCCGAAGTCTCCAAGAGAATTAGGCCAACACATATGAATACTTGATCAACTTTGTACATCCATATATCAAACATACTCAAAGCATTTTTGCACGCCAAAATCTTGAGCTTTCACACCTCCACCGTGTCCAAGATGAGGAATGGTCAGCCCAAGCTTTCTTGTTAGATACGCTAATACATGCTTTGCAGAAGTGCGCAAAGCAATTGTTTTGAACACTGGAGCCACAGCAGAAGCTCATGGTCAGATTGACGAGTTGGTAGCTCAGCTTAATGAAGGCATCCCAAAAATAGCAACACAAGTGCTAAATAATTCTGGATCCTCAATTCAGTGGAAACGGGATATTACCAACCACTGCATCAGACTTGAGACGCAGTATCATTACATAGCATCCAATACAGTAAATATACAACTGGGTCATGATTCAAGGAAAACTCTCTGAGAGTTGGAAGAAAGTTTTGTCATATTGGAAGATTATATCCAGACTGAATTTTCAGCTCTCAAAGGGGTATTGAGGCTTTAGCCCAGTTACCCCCCATTACAGTAGAACAACCAGAAAATTCAGATATTAAGGTTTTTTAGCCAATGTATGGTCAACTATTTCCGAACTCCATACTTCTAATACCATAATATTTGATGAGAAAAATAATATGGAGAGCCAACTATTGCTCGCTAACACCAGAGTGAAGATAATGATGGAAGAAATGAAAGCACTTTCAGCCCGATAGGCATTAGCTGAAGCAGATCTGTCTTAAGTTAACAAAGAGATGGAGAATCTTAATGTTAATAGTTGCAAGTGTGCGACCAATCTTGGGGGAGGGGAGGATGAAGATGCGGCCCCAAAGGCATGCCAAGTTTTGCTTCAGAAGCTGCGTCAATTCCAATTTTGAAAAACAGAATTAAGCGATTCTGAAGATTGTCATGAGGCTTATGAAGACTATGGAACGGATGTATCAAATACATAAAATATTCCATGTTTACTGACCTCTATGCCCACTCCAAGCCGCTCACAACATCCTATTCTACCCAAAGGTTCTCTAAGTTGGTTAAACTTGAGAAGAGAAACTGCCTCTCCTGTTAGGGACTCATGCATAGATGATTTCAAACCACTAAATTTTCTGAGATTTGATAAAAAAGGCAATATATACTCCTTCTTAAAGCTTTTTGATAAGGCCACGAGAGGAGCGTCTGATCATAAAAAACCACAGCTTTCATCAACTGTTTGCATTCACACAGCGTAGACCTTGTAACGCCCTATCTAGGGGAAGATTGGTCTTATGATGAGGCTAAACAGGCTGTCATTAAGGAATTCGGTGGGCGCAAAAAGCTGTCAACCTGAAAAACAGAGCTCTTGATTTTTGATTTTGGACCCAATGAGTCCATAAAAGACTTTGCTGACCAAATTTTATCATGAAGCCCAAGTGCTCCTCAGATCAAATATTATGACTTAATTTGATGCGAAAAATTGCCATGGAACACGCCATGCAGCCCTATTGTGATTTGGAATGAGTAATGATTCCTGCCTTTAATCATGATATGGAAACAAATAGACTTGTGGACTACTTACGCTGCTGTGCAAGAAGTTTTGAGGTGCCAGATTGGCCAAACAATAAGCAGCGGGTGCATCCTTTTCAGAAAACTATTATTAAAAGTCATGATCAAGAGAGAAATGGTAATTTTAAGGGCCAGAAATATGACCGTCCCAAATCTAATGCCATCAATTGCTATCATTGCAGTAGTAAAGGGCACTTTGCCCATAAGTGTTATACCCAAATGGAAGCAAAATCAGAAGTTAATGTGGCATATAGAGTTGAAAAAGGGCTCAGAATTGGGAAAAGGGCAGGTGTAGTAGAGTCAGAATGCTCTACTATCACCCATAATACCAAAAACATTCCTCCTGATTCTGGAAAACTTTTTGTGTCCAGGACAATTAATGAAGATTCCTTACATTTCATTATGGCTGAAGATGTACATATGGTCACAACCAGATCCCAAAAAGGCCAAAAATCATGTGAAGCTTCAGAAAAATCCCAATACAGGTGGCTAAACCATATGCTAAGCAAATTATGGACCACGGCCTTGATCCTCATACTACTCGCTCCTGTGATCTGCCCTCTTTAGAAGATGTACAGGTCGCAATCCCCATGCAGACTCTGGCGTAAAACTTTCCTGAAAAATGCTCTTGCCTCATATCACACTTGGAGTTGGGCAACTCCAAATCTATTCACCTAATAAACACTTCTGAACCATACTCTGAGTGTACTTATGCTGATGTTGCTATTAATAAGGTCCATGTTTGGGCCATTATTGATAGTGGAGCTCCTTTAAATATCGTCAGCACTAAGTTGGTGAAGAAGTTGGGAATAGCTCTGGAAGTTGCCCATGATCAAGATTATGGCACTGCGGGTAAACATACCACCAGAGCTCTTGGGGCATATAGTGCCTTACCTATAAAGTTTGGATCTATAATAGTATCCGCTCAAGCTATAGTTTTGCCTAATCAGAACTATGAGGTCTTTATTGGCACTGATTTTAGGAGAAAATATGTAGTGGTTACTAGTCATAAGGATGACACCTTAATCATCCTTAACCAAACCATCCTGATTTACTATACAAAAGGCGCAAAATTGGGACTGAAAAAGCCTAATCAGTTTATTAATTTGGCCTATCAATATGGAATAATCCCTATCAAATACTTTAAATCAAAGCGCCGTGTCAAGGCCCTGCCAACGCAAATCCATGAGTCTAAGGGAATACCCTTAGAGCAAACAGGGAGCTAACTTTGGACTCTGGAATGCAGGAAGTCGTCCATACTGTGCTAACAATTCAAATCCCAGATGGGCTCTATGGCTAATTTTATCAACCTTGGTTCCAAACTCAACTTAAACACAATGTGGCGCCTGGGATATTTATTCCCAGACATCAAGAAATTAGTGTCCTCTTCACAAACATGCAGAATCAGCCAATTTTTATCAAAAGGCACCAGGTGGTTGCCTATCTCCATTTAATTCCTTTAATGGAAATTGAATTTTTCATGATTTTGTAACCCTGGATGAGCTAGGGCTTCCTGATGATGAGTTTAATTATATTCATAATGGCATACCTGTGGCCAATTATAGGGAAACTAAATGAACAGAAAAAGGACTGAGTCCAAGGATTATTTGTGAAATACCATGAAATATTCGCCAAGGACGATTTTGATTTGTGATATGCATGAGGAGTAACCCATATGATAGATACTGGGGATTGTTTACCTAATCAATTGAGGCCAATTAGGTGTTAAAAAACTGCTGAAGAGGTTGTGTCAAAGGAGATTAAGGAACTCCTCAACTGTGGTATGTTGATATTATCCAAGAGTCAATGGGCTGTCCCAATTCTCATTGTAAAAAAGAAAGATGAGAGCAACAGGGTTGTTATTGACTACTGAAAGCTTAACAACATTACAAAAAAGGATTCCTATCCTCTTCCGCATTGTTATAAAATTTGGCATTTTTGTTGAGATACTTTGAAATCAATATTGCGCAGGGTTCAACCCACTGAGCAATAGGACCAATGATATTAAGATCATTACTCTTGAAACAACAAAAATAAACTTTATTAATAATATGGAGCACTTGCTCCCCACTATACTTCTTTATTTATTATAATAAATACAGCTGATCCTCACTGTTTTGCCCGCTCTAAACTATTAGCAACCTACCTTCCTTGATCATCCCATCCCACTTGTATGGTAGCAACTTCAGATGGTACCGCTTTCATGGCTTAGTAATTCACTTCGCCATATCTCATTGGTTCTGCCAATTCTTCATTTCGATAATTCACAATCACCCAATTCAGCCAATTTCCCAACAACCCAATATCGCCTCATTTTGAGGCGCTCAATTAATCATACTCATAACAACTCAGCGGATCCCATTTGTTCCACCATATTGACTTAGGGCTTATCATCCAGTCATATTGGAATCGTGACATTTTCCCCTCCTTGACTGGATGATAAGGCACCTATTGCTTATACATCTGGAGGAACTTTGCATGCACTCAGTTGATGATCTGACCGCTAGCGGGGTCCTTGATAGTATATGCATCTATCCCTGTCTTCTCAATGACTTCAAATAACCCAATCCAGATACTGGCTAGCTTGTGCTTCTGGTTGAACCCATGTTGATCATGGAATAGGACCAGGTCGCCATCTTTGAACTGTGCGAGGCCATTTCGCTGTATCTGATCAGCAGCCTGGCCTTTGATTTTCTTGGCTAAGCTGAATGAGTATGCTTCAGTTTGTAATTTACTCAGTGTATTTGTTAGTATGATCAAATAGCATTGCAAATCCATTCCGCCAGTGTCCTCTACACAGGCATACAAAAGTGTGGGCAGAGTGGGGTGCCATCAATAAAGCAATTGGAATGGGCTTTTCCCTATGGAAGAATGGTAACTAATGCTGTAGGCAAATACTGCGGTAAAAAGGAGGATACTCCAATTAGAGGGCCTATCAGTAACCAACTTCCAGAGAATATTCACCAGGGTCCCATTAACCCGTTCAACCATTACGTTGGACTCATGGTGATATGGAGTTTTTAGAACCCCGCGGATGTCCATCATTTCGTTGAGTTTGGGAAGTATGTGAGAGGTGAAATTAGTGCTGTTGTCAGTAAGGATAAAATGCTGGCAGCTGTGACACTGAATGATGCATTCCATTACAAACTTAGCCACAGTAATTGCGCCCAGATCCCAAATGACCTGTGCCTCAACCCACCTGGTCAAGTGGTCAATTGCTACCAGGATATACTTGGACTGGTTAGCTCCAGTTGGCAGTTGGCTGACGACATCAAGGTAAACTGTACGCCAAGCAAAGTGTGGCTTTACTAACTAATATGAGGTCTTCCAGTGAAACGGCTTTTCCACTTACCACTAGTGACAGGAGGAGATAGTATCAAGCACATCAAAGTTCATGCTTTTCCAGTAATACTGAGGTTACAATAATTCCAATGTCTTGCGCACACCACCATGCCCAACTGCCCTATGTGCGATCATGATAATGTTAGGCAGCGTTGAGGGTTGCAGAAAATTCACCATGGAATCACCAATCCACTTACACAACTCAACATTCCGCTGAAAAGTATTGGCTCACACTTCATATAACTCCTTGATGAATTGAGGTGGTTCATCTTCATACTTTCCGCTGAGCATCTTGTCATACATAATATCCCTCAGTTCTGCCGTAACTGCAATAGTTGGTAGCCTTGACAAGCAATAAGCATTCTGGTGTTTTGCTCCTGGTCGGTGAAGAATCTCAAAGTTGTAAGTCTGTAGTTTTAGGGACCATCATGCTAGCCAGCCCTCAGGCTCTTTAAGGTTCTTCAGCCAGCATAACGAGGTGTGATCTGTTACAACTTTACATTTTACACCATGCAAATATACTTAGAATTGCTTGCAAGTGTAAATCACTGCTAAGCACTCCCTCTCGGTCACAGTATAATTACATTCATGGCTATTCAGACTTCAACTTTGATACG
This sequence comes from Massospora cicadina, assembly GCA_022478985.1. Classification (NCBI taxonomy): domain Eukaryota; kingdom Fungi; phylum Entomophthoromycota; class Entomophthoromycetes; order Entomophthorales; family Entomophthoraceae; genus Massospora; species Massospora cicadina. The sequence goes on along the minus strand of JAKSZP010005279.1, from coordinate 270,124 downwards.
CCACTGGGTGCTCCTCCACCTCATCATCTTTTTGAGACAGAAATGCCCCCACAGCGAAAAGAGATGCATCCATCTGTACAATAAATTCCTTCTCAAAATTTGGGTAACGTAGCACTGGTGCCTCAATCAATGCTGTTTGAAGAGTATCAAAGGAGCGTTGACAGTGTTCCGTCCATTCAAACGTGACATCCTTTTTAATAACTCAAATAGCGGTCCTCCAATATAACTAAAGTTAGGCTTGAAGCAGCGATAGTAGCCAACCATCCCTAAAAATACTTGTATATCTCATTTACTGCTTGATGTAGTTATCTTCCAAATGGCCTCCACCTTAGCTGGTTGGGGCCTCAGCCCTGTTGCATCAACTACAAACCCGAGGTACTCTAGCTGATCCTTTAAAATGTGGCATTTCTGGGGCTTAATTTTGATGTTGGCCTCAGCCAACCGGTGGAATACCTCTTCCAAATTACTAAGGTGCTCAGAAAACGTTCGAGAGAAAACATTAATGTCATCAGGGTATATAAGAACGCATGAAAACTTTAAGTTGCCAAGGATAGTGTCCATCGTCAGTTGGAAAGTAGCAGGGGCATTACACAGCCCTTGGGGCATACGTGTCAGTTGAAAAAGCCCTTTTGATGTGATTATGGCGCATTTCTCCTGTTCCACCGCAGGTAACTCAATCTTCCAATAACCAGATATTAAATCCATTGAGGAGAAGTAACGAGCTCCCCCCCAACCAGTCCAACACATCATCAATCCTTGGCAAAGGGTATGATCCTTTTATGTAGTGCTGTTGAGCTTGCGGTAGTCTATTACTACCTGGTTAGTACCATCCTTTTTTTGACAATTAGGACAGGGGAAGCCTATGGGCTCTTTGATGGTTCAAGCATTCCTTGCTCCAACAGTTTATCAATTTTTGCTGTGACAACTTCTTCTGCTGCTCTATAAGGGCGGATTGTCCAAGATCTGATGGGAGATGATCCCCAGTGTCCACTTGATGAATCACTCCTCAGGCGCACCCCATATAATGATCATTGACAGCAAAGATCTCTTTTATATTTTTAGAATAAGGCTTCTGCTCAATCCTTTTGATCTTCTGTTAACCCCAGTAAATTTTCACGCAGTACAACTGCCATTATGCCAGACTGTGTCTCAACGGGAAGACTGAATTCATCCAGTGAACCAAACTCATGAATCCTAAGGACCTCCTCAACGGGAATGAAATGGAGGAATGCAACTACTTGTTGTTGGAGGACTTACATTGGTTTATCCTGAAGATTCGCTACCAAGACCTTGATCCCCCTATGCCCCAGAAGTATAATGCCAGGGGCCACATGGGTCTCAAGCCGTGATTGTTGATAGGGCCCAATGACCTCCCCATATAGCCCAGCAGGCACTTCCACCTCTAACTCAGTACTTATAATTGCTTAGTGTCCAGAGAGAATAGATATAAGGCCAGCAGCTCTAAACGGTAGCCCTTGATATTCATAGTTTTGGGTAGGAAGGGCCCAGGTCTTTTTTTTTAATTATGATAGAGAACTGAAACCACCCCATCACCATATGTAAGATTAACGTGACTCATGTGTACAGGATCCTTTGGCATTCCACTGGAAGTGAAGTAGATTGGGATCCGCTGCCCCAGAATTTCAAATGTCTCTGATGTCATATCAACAACAGCTCCAAAGTGACGCATAAAAGTGGTACCAATTAACAGGACATACTTATAGTTTGGTAACACTATAGCTGGGGCTAAAATGACAATCGACCCAAAATTCAAGGGTAGTGCACTGTATGCTCCTTCTGAAACTGTACTTTCTGTGCCTGCGGTCCCATTCACCATATGGTGCTCTACATCAGGCTTCAATGCTAACTTTGACACCAACTTTGAGGACATTATGTTGAATGGGGAACCCATATCAATTATTGCACGAACTCAAGTTTTCACTACAACAGTGTCACTGTAGGTACACTCAGAGTAAGATGGATCTGTTTGTTTTAAAACATGAACATTTAACTTATCTCTTTTTCCAAGGAAGCTCATAATACCCTTCCCCACATTAGGGTATTCTTTACAATAGCGTCCACAGGGAGGGCCACTTTTACCCCTTTTAAGAAAATCACATCAGCTAGTGGATCTGGTTCATTGGTAGGAAGGTAATCATACAATTGGCAAACATATGGTTTTGGGTGATCCTGCGAGCCTGCTTCTGCCGTATCCATGAATTGCATTTGTGTCAGCTTATTTACCCCTCCAACTGGCTGCTGGTATAGAAAAGCATCATTATACCAGAAAACATCCACTAGCTGTGTAGGAATAGGTTCAGGTGGGAAGTTTTGAGTCAGAATAGCGGAAGTATAGAGTCCCATCTCTACTCCGCTCTGACTTTTCCCTGATTATACTGCTCCCACAACAGGTACTGAACCCAAAAATTATGACAACTCCTAGCCAGGTGCCCAGGGTGACCGCACGAAAAGCAATTAACTCTATGAGACCTGCGTCCTTGAGTGTTTTAAAATGGGCCACCCAAAAAGGTGGACTGGTATTGAACAGTGTAACCAGGCTCATCCTGGGAAGTGATTTGCTGTTGGAAACTTGGTTGAAAACGAGGCTGGTGATTATAATAAGGCCAGGGAATGTCAACTGGGCACTGAACAAGGAGGGACGATTCCTCCATATAAACAAGGCTAGCAGCAGAGGCAATAGGGTTCCGCTCTATACTGGGTGGAGGGAAAGTAGCAGATAGCTGGCGTAGAATTTGAACAAGTTTAAGCAAGGGTATGTCAACCTCCAAATATGGAGCCAAAGCATTAAAAAGCTCTCGGTATGGTTTCACAGCAGAGGTCAATGCTATGCTTATGTCACATTCAGTTAAAACTCCTGCCCCAATTAACATATGGGCTTCTGCTGAGAATTGATCAGCAAATGCAGTGAGAGTCTCGTTATGTTGAAACCCATGGTTAAAAACTCAGTCTTCCATTTCGCCATTTTTGGCGTTCCTCCAAACAAATCACAGCACAGTATCTTTCACCTATTGATAGGTTACAGAACTGTTGGGAAGATAGCAAGTAACTTGGTCAGCGCTTCCAACATCCAAAGTGGACATTAGCAATTTGGCTTTACGCCGATCTGAGGCTCCTTCTACTGCAAACTCAAATCATTTAAAGAATCCATAAATGTTTCCATTGCAGTCAAATGGAGGCAGCTTGTCAATATGCATTCTTGCAAAACTCCTTTTAAATTGAGCACAGCGTCTAGGGCAAGCTTGAGTCCTGCATATTCAACAGCTGCAGTGTGTTGAGATGATTCCTTAGTAAAGCAAGCAGGATATGACATGACTAGCAACTGAGGAGTGTTTATCAGTCTATGTGATTGATCAATGTGCCCCCTGTAGTGAGCACCACTGTTATAAAATTGGTGTTTTTGTTGAGATACTCTGTAATCAATATTGCGCAGGGTTCAACCCACTGAGCAATAGGACCAATGATATGAAGATCATTACCCTTGAAACAACAAAAATAAACTTTATTAATAATATGGATCACTTGCCCCCCACTATACTTCTTTATTTATTATAATAAATACAGCTGATCCTCACTGTTTTGCCCACTCTAAACTATTAGCAACCTACCTTCCTCGATCATCCTATCCCTCTTGTATGGTAGCAACTTCAGATGGTACCGCTTTCATGGCTTAGTAATTCACTTCGCCATATCTCATTGGTTCTGCCAATTCTTTGTTTGATAATTCACAATCGCCCAATTCAGCCAATTTCCCAACAACCCAATATCGCCTCATTTTGAGGCGCTCAATTAATCATACTCATAACAACTCAGCGGATCCCATTTGTTCCACCATATTGACTTAGGGCTTATCATCCAGTCATATCAGAATTTCAACACGCATATTGATGATGCCCTATACAGGCTTGGGGTGCAAAGTTCTTCTCAGTGATGGATTCAATTAGCAGGTATTGCCAAATTGACCTACCCAAAGATGAGCGAGAAAAGTGCACTATATTTTACCCAAGAAGGGTAATTTCAACCAATGAGGATTCCCCAAGGAGTCTGTTATGCTCCAGCAATCTTCCAGAGAGCGATGGACACTATACTGGGCAATTTTAAATTGATATGTGTACTAGTATACCTAGATGATATAAAAATTTTCAGCTGCACCTTTGATGAACATCTGGAACACCTGGAGAGCTTTTCAAATGTTAGCGGCTGCAAACTTGAAGATCAAGCCCCAGAAGTGTCAATTCTTTAAGAACCAACTGGAGTACCTTGGGTTTGTAATTGATAAAGAAGGTCTTTGGCCACAACCGGCCAAATTGGAAGCAATATATAAAATGAAGAGGCCCAAATCCAAGTGAGACATTTAAGTATTTTTTGGGCATGATTGGTATTATTGCCAATTTATTGCCAAGTTTGCTCAAATTGGAGAACCCTTGTTTTATCTACTTAAGGATAAAATCCCTTTTGAGTGTGTCAGACATTCACCTTCTTGACTTAGGAGAAAGAATGTTGGAGATATGAGTGCTCCCAAATCTGCCACCATGATTTGCCCATCTCCTACAAATCTTCAAATAATATCGTGGTTATCAACAATATGAGTACCAATGGCAAAAAAGACCTTAGTGGGGATTTTGGTGGAATCCTGACTATCAGAAAAATAAGGATTATAACCAAAATTGGCATAATAAGGTAAGAATTGATAATAGGAATTCTCTGACTTCTCATCCAAATTCGAGGTGTTTGTTACCACACGGATCTGACCACCTCTAAGGTGTGAAGATTTTACTCAATGATGATAGGGTAAAATCTAGCAAATCACAACCACACAAATCTGACCACCTCCAAGGTGCAAAGATTTTACTTGACAGAGATAGGATAAAAATTAACAAATCATCACCATGTGAATCTGAACGCCTCTGAGGTGCAAAGATATTACTCAATGATGATAGGGTAAACATTAACCTTTCATTACCACATGAGTCTGACCACCACCAAGGTGAGAAGATTTTACTCGCTGGTGATTGGATACAATTCATCAAATTGCTACCACTTGGGTTGGTTTTGCCTCAGAGAAAATTTTAGCTTTGATCTGATAGGCCGAAATCCTATATTTCCTAATTTAGATAACTCAGCTTTATATACTTTTGCCTCGAATAACCATGGTCTCAAAATCCAAACTAGTTTAAATAGGAAAAACTAGTATTGTGAAAAGGACCTTCTTTGGGTTTTGCCCTGCTTAAACAATGAAAAACTTTAAAAAAGCACCATTTATTACTTTTATTATAAAGTAAAATTCTCACTTCTAACAAAATATTTATGGCATCCTTTGGTGGATCCCACAGAGTGGAATTTGGCCTGCAAGAAGGCATTTGACCAGCTTTGTTTGGCCCTATTAGTTGCACCAGTGTTGCACTATCCTGACTTTGACTAGAACTTTATTTTCCAGACAGTTGTGTCATCAATAGCAATTAGAGCCATTTTGTCCCAAGTTGGAGAAGAAGGTGAAGAGCACCCAGTAGCCAATGCTAGTTGGACCCTAAATTCCCATAGGAGAAATTATACTGTGACAGTAAGGGAATGTTTGGCAGTTATGTATGCCTATAAACAATTCTGAGTATATATTCATGGAATGCTTTTTACTGTGGTTACTGATCACGCATCCCTAAGCTGGCTTAATAACTTTAAGGAGCCAGAAGGACGTTTGTCTCACTGGGCACTAAAGCTGCAGGCTTATGACTATACTATCAAGCATTGGGCTGGTGTTAAGCATCAGAATTCTTATTGTTTGTCTCAACTGCCCATCGTGGCAACCCTCTGCCAGCCTACAGATGCCTTATTCCAGAAGATAGTAGTGGAGTTTTTGCCAATGAGCCTGAACCAGTACAGAAAATTCTCTCCAAATTAAGAAAGGACACCTACACTGAAAAAGGAGTCTTATTCAAGGCGATTGATGAGAAGAAATATATATATCCCCCTCCCTCAGCCCAAGCAGATTTAATATTGGCTGCTCATAATGCCACTGGCCATGGAGGCTTTAAGAAAACAAAGGAGCAACTCAAGAAAAATTATTAAGGGGAATCGATGCATTTTGACATCTATGAAACTTTGAGTGTTGCCAAGAGTGCCAAGGGGAAAACCCCTTTCAAAAAGCTATTTTGTACCAGCTTTTTTGGCCCAAATTTGCTTCACACTATATCCATAGATGTGGTTGGACCTCTCCTAATTAGCAATGTGAAAGCCAAATATATTATTGTGGCAATTGATCACTTGATGAAATGGGTCAAAGCCAGGGCTATTTGGGACTTAGGAGCCTCAACAACTGCTAAATTCATCTTGGAGTAAATTTTTCATTGGCACAGATGTCCTCAATTCATATTAACAGATAATGGCACAAATTTTACTGCTGTTATTCTCCAGAAGCTCAATGAGTTAATGGGAGTGCGTGGTGTTCTGTCAACTCCATACCACCCAGAAACAAATGGTGCATCAGAACGAGTCAATGGAACACTTGTCAATATCCTAAGAAAGCTGACTTCTCAGAAGCCCTCTGAATGGAGTACATTTCTCAGTTCAGCCATTTTGCCTACAACATCTCTTACCATTCGGCCATGAAGATGTCTCCTTTCCAACTTCTATATGGGAAGCACCCAGCTTTACCGCTGTTGTTGTATTTCTTGCTACAAGAACCCCAATAATTATGCTATTCTCAGTATGTTAAATGGCTTTCAGAAACTTTAATCAAACTGCAAGCCCAGGCTTTTGATAATAACTTTAAACTTTATAAGGCCCCACATGAAAAAAAATAAAAAAATAGATACAATCTTCCCAAACTTGCTGTGGGGGATGAGGTATTATTTTTGTAATACCCACAGTTTGGGCCAAACTCACAAGTTAAATTGCATTTGGGTTGGCCCATTTGACGTTATAGAGAAGACTTTGAAGTAATCTACACTAATAAGCAGATAAATTTGGACATGTCTATAATTGAGTCCATGCTAAGTTCCTAAGAAAGTTTAGGAAGAGGGATGATTAGAGGAAAAGAAATAAAAAATAATTATACATAATTATAAGAAAATAATAATTATGGGAAATAATAATAAGAAAAAAATAATATATAAGAATAATAAAAAGAAAAAAATAAATAGACAAGAAAAATAAATAATAAGAATGATAATAAGAATATATAATATATAAGAAAGAAATAATATAATCAAACTTTAATTATGAAAAAAAAACCAGCAAGGTTTTTATTCCTCCACTTTGAGGGGGAGGTGACTTGAGACCTAATTCTTCATTTTTGTGTGCCAATTTGGCCCAATCTAGCTGCTGGATAAAAAATCAGGGCTGAATGGATATCATTAAAGTTGGTAAAAGAATAAGATACTTTAACCAGGACTCTCAAAATAATCTAAAAACATACCCATATAAAATGTTTAGGTTTAGTTATTTAAAATAACAACGTTGTTTGGTAATAAGAGCAGTGACAAATTTTTGATAAGCTGAAGAGGCGTTGTTTACATATATGAAGAGAGAAGCAGGAAACTCAGGGTTTATATTCCAGTCAAGTGGGGGGAAATGTTAGATTTTGATGGTTGACTCAAAAATAAACCCTTCAAGAAAACCATCAATGCTAATAGATTAATCCCATTGATGGATCCTTTGATCCTTCCCATTTTATCCGCATAACTAAACTCATTCCAAAACCGCCTCAATTGTACTTAAATCATCTCAATTATTATAGCTAATAATAGCTATGATATAATTATATTATGGCTGATTATGTGTCCACTTGGGTGCAAAGTGGTCTCACAGCATTAACTAAATTGCGCCTCCTAGATTAGTACACTAATATTAATGCACTAAGGCGTAATTTTGGGTTTGTTTAATGAAATTGATTTATTAAGCACTTAAACATAGATGTCCCAATTAAGGGCGTACTTAGTGCTATGAAAGGCCTGCCAACATTCCAATTAGGGGTACATCATCTTTATTGTTTGTAAATATTATTATCCTCATTTATTTATATTCTTTGAGCTATGATATAGCTCTAATTGGAAAGATTTTGGTGTTGATTTTTGCAACCAAAATTGTCATAATTATGAGAGTAAAATTGCTTTCAATTGGGCTGAAATGATTGTTATTTTTAGTCAATTCATGGACTAAATTGGCTTGGAGATATTTCATGACCATTGCCATAACCAGCAGAGGATTGGCATAATATGAATAAACTCATCTAATAGATGAGTTCAGCCAGAAGATGCCCAAGAGGTATATAATACTGGTGCCTGCCCAATTTATAATTCATCATCATTTATCATTTATCTATTGATCATTATATTTACTGTACTTTAGTTCATTATTTTTTGTTGTCCATCTGTCGTCTATCTGATATTCTTATCTGCTGCCTTTACATCTATATTAGATATCTGTGTGCGCTTATACTTCCCAGAAGAGAAGTACTCAGTTTACCTGCTAGAGAAGTAGTCCCAATTATAAAGGAATAATTTCCTAAATCTGTATGAAGACAGAAGGTCTCATAATTTTTGTTACCAGTAGACTTGATAACGGTGAGCGTACCAGAGTTACTTGGCTATTATTGAGGATATTGAAGAATCTACTTCTCAATTACATGCAGGAGTTTCATTATAAAAGTAAGTATAAATTCTCAATTTCCTTATTAATTCATTTTAGCTTGCACCATTGGCTGAAAACTTAACAAATGGTATTGCTTTTTAGTAATGATCTTATGGAACCCTTCTTTGAAAAGACATAGTCATTTGGTCCATTAAAGAAAACCCCTAATACTGGTCTAAGAGTTCATTAAGTTTGCATTCTTATTGTTCATTTACCTATTATGCTCTAATAATTTCCAATGTATAGATTCAATAACTGACTCAATCTTGCATAACAGTTAACTTGGTTTCTCTTTTGCTTACCTCTTACACTATTTACAAGGTTCTTTGTAAGTTTTTCTAGGAGAACATGGATCTCTTTTTGATAATTGGAGTCAAAACCTGAGCATAACTGAGGTTTTTGTATCTCTAATCCTTTGGGACAGTATATCTCAAGAATTATTTGTTCCAATTATCCATGATAATAGTGATGCGCATTATCTTTTATTCACATGGTTGAAGGATTGGCTACTGCTGAATCTTTTAAAAAATATGGTTGAAGGATTCTTTCTTCACTGACACATAAGGATAATCCTGAATCAGCATCAACAGAAGGAAGTAGATATTTGGTCCTTTTGTTCTAAAAAATTTTTGATTTAAATAATTAAAATATCAGTTATAACAAGGTATACTCATTTCACCCGCTCTTTTTCTCTCTACCTGGAATACTGATGTCATTTTGTAGCTGATATTACTAGCAGAACTTTGATTTAAATCATTAATTTTTAACTCTACTAAGAATTGAGTTCCCATGGGGAATCTATAATAGTTCTTTTCAGGTGCTATAGCTGGTGAAGACATGACAGTGTTTAAATTGTAAAGGTTTTTCTGAACATGCTCCCAAGACCTTAGTGATCCTGGACCAGAAGTTAAACATGGATTGGCAATTAATATACTGTGCAAACTTCAATCTCCTCATGTTTTTGATAAAAATGATAACACAGGCGCCAGTATGCAAGACTGAAATTACTTTGGCCTTGTGAAATGTTACTTCTACTTTTGTGATGATCTTTCTAATTAACAAGCCTATAATAAGTATTACACTTACTGTTTGACTGGATCTTTAAACTTTTAGTGAGATTATAATCATTGATAGATTAAAATGCTGTTATAGCCATCTTATATAAATTTTATAAAGGTGACATTATTTTATATTTCACCATCTTCTGCAGCCTCAAAAAATTTTGGTTGGCTTTTGACCTTAGGATAGATAAATTGTTCTGATAGTTTATAATTTATATTATTTGGCCGCAAATGGAAAAGGGAAGTCAGCTCATCTAGGAATCATACCAATAGTAACCTGACTCTACTCATATATCAGTCCATAGTTGTTGATTCCATTGGTGTTGAACCACCCAATTGACTGACCAGACTCCTTATTCTTTTGTTTTGTCCTTCTTTTCTTCTTTTTAAGTTTAGTAATTCTTTAAACTGTCCTTCTTGTTGGCAATTATTGCACATCTAATTGGATGGTGCTTCCTTTTGGCAGTGAGATATATCTCCTTAGGGTTTTCTTTGTTACTATTGGTAACATAAATAGCTTTCTGCACTTGGCGGCGCAATCAATGTCCTTAATATTTAAACTCAGTCTTAAAAGCGGCATTGATATCAATAAGAGCCTTTTTGATGGCCTTCAGAGAGTTAATTGGCTTAACAGCTAATATTATGTGCATATAGGATTGTGATAAGTGATTTGATTGAAGTGAGCAATCATGTCATTGTAGTGACAAATCCAATGCATTAGTGGTCCAAAGCTTCTGTTATTTGAGATAATAGCAATTGGCGTTATCAACAGCTGACTTTTTTCTCCTCATCTACATGAATAGAAACTCTTGTTTCAGATTTTAAACATTTTGGGCACTCCCAAATTTGGATAAAAGGAGCTCTTTTAAAATCAGCCCATGTATGGTGATGTTAAAGGGTGGCTCCGAGCATCTCTTGAGCTTCTCTGCTTATCCATCTTTGAATATGGCAAGTCTATTATCTATCATTTAATTCCATGTTGTTCTTGTAGAGATGAATAGATCCATCTATAGATCTTTTTCCAGGAGTGAACTTAGCCTCAAAGTTTATTTTAAAGTCTAGATGTTCTGTGGGGTACTACAATTTGACCTATAGGTTGAGTATCAGTGTTTGGGTGCCAATGCTGACTGTATGCTCTCCTGAACTAGGTAGAGATTAGTGAGGAGGGTGGTGCTGCACATGAATTTTACCTATATTTTGCTTCATGTAATCCAGCTGATAATTGTTGCACTCAAGTTTGCTGTTAATCATATTTAGACTCCAGATGGTATCATTGTCTTCTATTTGAAAAATGGAATTATACTATTCAATTTATTTCCACGCCACCTCCATAAGTCATGGTTCTTCAGGTGGTCTACTTCTTACCTTCTTGGCTACTTGTCACTACAATGCATCAATCTCTCTAGTTAAGCTCCCTAGATCTCTATTTTGGGACTTTATCTCCATAGTACTATCCATTATATATTTGCTGAACTCTCCATAGTTACTCAACGGCGCCCCCTGTAATGAGCACCATTTTTGGAAGTTCCACCCTCTCTGTCTCATAGAATGCTGGTGCCAGGGTGTGAATTGGAATTAATAGATTATTTTTTATAAAGTGCACTGTCATAAAATTAGTTGATTTGTTCTTCATTATTAGAGGATTTTACTCATGATAAAAGCAATAAGCCTAGTTGAAACTTAGTTTTACCCTTATTAAATCTTCTCTTAGGCACACAGGGACTCTTCTAACCCTCTACTTGAGAAATATACTAAATTCTGAATTTCTGATGGCAACTCTTCTATGAGTTATACAACTGTTATTAAACATGAAAGTAAAGTAAACTAACAATTTAAATTCTGTGATAAGTAGACATTTTTAATATAAAAAAAATTGAATAACTATTAAATGATGGCAAAATCTGTATAAAAAATAAAACTTGAGAATTATCTGATAATTATTAGTTGCATACCAAAATACAATATAAATTTTGAAATTCATCTTGGTTTAGGATTTATAGATGTCATATCCTTTTTCTGTTTAATTCTTTGTGTAACTCATATTATATAATGTATATCCCATGATTTACTTCTTATTTACCTGTACTTGTACTCCACATGATTATAGTGACACTTGTGGCTCTTTGTGGTGCCACTATTTGATTCTGTGAAATTTCTCTATTAATCAAGTTATCAATATGACAATCTCACACAGATGCTTATTAATAGATACTCCTTTTATGTTCAGAACTAATAAGTATTGATTTTGGCCATCATATGTAGTTAATAGATTATTTTTTTGTAATTTTCATCTATAAAGGGCCTTGATTGTCATCAACTCAGACTATTGAATTTAAATGGCTGCTGTTAGCCTTATAGAGATAATTTCATCATTATTGTTTCCAGCTATAAAAGGGCCTTAATCATAGTTATTGATGGATTCCAAAATATTTGTTTATTGGTGGTTAAAGAACCTTGATAAGCATTGGTTATTATCATCTTTGCTAAATTTATTAACTAAAATAAATTGCTGATTATTGCAAGGGTTCTATTCTAAGGGCAAAAGTTAACCCAAACTATTGAGATTTCTCAGAACTTGTTATATTTTATAAATGGCTATGATTATCAGTTATGTATATATCTACATAAAACTTACCTTTATCTTATATGAACTTTAAACAAAAGGACTAATTTATGAAATAGTCATATATTGTTTGAAAAGATACCTTTTTTATTGAAGAGGTTTTTTAAGATTGAGTAAAGTAATAATTTTATTAAAAAGGTTTTCACACTTGTTTTTTGTCACAAAATAAAAATACTTTACATAATTTTTATTCTAGATGATCAAAGCGCTTATTGTTCTTATATTTATATAAGGCAAGCCAAACAGGAGACGGACATTACTTAAAGAAAGAAGGTAAACATTGACATGAAACCTGAGCAGGGTCTACTTTTTCAAAGAAAGTTTTTTACCTCCAGATTGTGACTCATTTTTTTGGTTATGTCATGGGTAAGGTTTTCGTGTTGTTAGACCTACTAACTGCCAATAGCTTCCTTTGGCTGGCACCCCAATCAATGTGCAAAGGGAAGTAATCAAACCTGCAACCTTCAGATTGGTAGCCATACTCCTATAAGTCCAGTGGAACGTCCCCTGGCGTGGATCAGGAAGTTTTCCCATTCTCTAATAAAAAGGGTCTGACGAGGGAGGCTGTACCTCTCATCACACAGGGTGTCCTCACCCATGTGGTAGACGAGTGCTGGGTAACAGCTCTCAATCTGAAGATTCCTCCCCCAGTCCCCACACTTTCCACTGCCAAATTAGTTTGCCAAATCAAGGAAATCTGCGCAGAAATCATTGGTAAATGTCATCCCCATGAGCTGGATGAAATTTATAAAGCTGATGGCTTTGAGCCCTCAAAATTGAAGTTGGAGTGTCCAAAATTTATGGTAATAGAGCCCAATGGGCGCATGACTCAATCAAAAGGGGACAAGTAAGGAATTCTCAGTCAAAATCACTAATGGCATCGAGCCATTGAGAAGTACAATTACTGACTCCAAACTTCCTTTGAAATCGTTTGGGACAAAGCCTGACAGGCATGTATCTCCAATAGGACTGTTGCTGATAGTTTAGGCCCCATTTCAAAAATCATAATTGGTGATCAATGGTACCCATTTGGCCAAACAAATGCTCCAGCAACTGGGAACAGGTGGGTTGGCCATCCCAGACCTGTTTCTGACCCGTTGGGAATGCCCCTATGTGGGGTGGCCCTGGGGGATTCCCATTGCATATTGGGCCAGATGCCATCACACTAACTACTATAAGTTCAGTAAAGCCTCAGGTCAGGCATTTTCAGACAAACGGATAGCAACTTAGCCTGCCGCCAATTCCTTTCAAGTCAGTTCAGATTAAAATCATTTTACCCTCCCTCGAAAATTTTCTGGGTTAGGTCAGAATTTGAGGTCCCTGATCCCATGCTTTGACAAGCTGACCCAAATTAAACACTAAATTATCAGTCTTATTGCACAGAGGAAGTTGTTGGCCAATTTCTTAATTTTCACTTTCAAAAAAAATTATCTGCAAGTTACCAAATTTTTTATTTTTTCCAAATTTTTCCTGCTGAGCTCCCAATGGCACTAACATGGCGGCCCATCAGCCCTTACATTGGATGGACTATACCAGTTTTGATGATCATGATAGCTCACTCCATATTCAATTGAATCTCCTGAGCAAGAAATTTCTGGGAATTTAATCCTGTCGTTGGAGCCATCTGCCACCAGGATATCAGATTCCTATGGGCTCAATTATCTCACCTTCATGCAAGGATCCACGCCCTCACCTCTGCTTTGGTGTCAACCCCTTCCTTTGAAAATTCTGAAGCAGCTAGTCCATTAGTGAAACTCTCTGAAGTGAGGCTCGCGGGGTCTAAAGTCATAACTTCTTGGTTAATTACCAGATTCTTTTCACACTCACTGCACATCAATGAGTACTTGTTTCCCAACTTCCTGTGCCATACAACTTCATTCAAATGGCAATGCCTCTGGCATTCTGGATTGCTTTTTGTGTACTTCTGCATCCCAACTGGCAGGCCAGTTTAAACTTCTTATGCTGTTGCCCTGACGTAATTGATCAACCATTATTTCCAGCCATTCCTGCCCTTCTCTTAGAGTTGTGCACTGCAGTGGTTACCCTTTACCAAAATGAATGTACAGTCATTAGTTTGTCTTCTGCTGTTTGTTTGGTTAGTTGGCAATTTTGTGAGCAGCGTTCAAGATGCTTTGAAAAAACTTTCTCCATGGTAGCAGGGCCCCGTGGGCTGCTACTCTTCCCTCGACTTATTCTCAAGAATGAAATTTGACTGTACCCTCCTGAGATATTGCTAATCAGGTGCTTGACACCCTTGCCAAAGTGCAAATGCAATCTGCCATTTCCCTGAATAATGCTGCGTCACTATCCAACGCCCAGCAAGGTGTTGCCCTTTTGGATGCAGAGGAAGGGAAGCCTATCTTTGGGTGCAAGGACTTCTGCGTTCCACCGCTCATGTGGGTGATCCTACTTCATTTGTTGTGGCAGTATTAGCTGCTTTGAAACCCCCATGTCACGTTCAGAACGTTTATTTCAATTACTTTTCTTTATGGCTGAAACCCTAGCTTGGCCTCATCAATCACAATCCTCCATGAACAGGCTCCCACACTTGAGTTTTTAAATGATATGCTCCAAGCAATTTTTAGATAGGCATTGCATTCTGCCTCTGCTCATTACAAAGTCTGGTCCACCCCTATGGGGACAGTGGAACAAATGTGTTAGACTGTGACCTCCATCAATTCCTCCCTTCGCCATGCTTTCCGCCTTCAAGTTGGAAACTATATGATTGTCTACCCAACAGTGACTTGTATTCTGTTCTCAACGTTGATCCAGTATTGGTACTGGACCCAGAGTCAACCAATATCCCTGCGCCTGAGTCAAATTATCCCGATTAATCTATTAATGAGTCAGTAAAAGCCCAGATTGAAGAAGCTGGTTCCTAAACCCTTACTCTTCCCAACTTTACTTTCAAAAAGGAGCCCAAACTTCCACCTGATTTACTAGCTATCTCTTAATTTACAGCAGAAGAGACCAAAGCTGCCAATAAACAACTTCAGCTATTTTTAATTGTCCATGAAGATTAGTATCAGAGCTCACCACATATCCTTTGAGGCCTTGGTGGGCAACAGTCAGCGGGTAATTTTATGAGTGTAAAGTTAGCCCACCAGTTGAACCTGACCTGGACTTGGGTCCTATGGTGATGGTCGCTTCATTGGCCTCCCAGCCCTCATACCTAGTGTTGAGTAATTGACTGGACCTAATCATCAGATATTCAATCATATCAGATATCAGCGATTATGGTTCAGGTGTATCCTAAGTATATCCAAACTTGGGAATTGCGGCCTAGTGATTTCACTTAATTATATTTGACTATGATGACATGGTCTCAAAGGCCTTGTTGGTTAGGTCAAACTTAAACTTAAGTTTTGATTTAATGACTTGGGCTTGTGGGCTTTGTTGTCTATGTCAAAATTAGTTTTTAATGTCAGTCGAGTTTTTGATTGAATTAATTACTAATTAGTGATACAAATTGCCTTGTTATGTGCTGCTGATTGCATGTGAAAGTGAATCAGTTCAGCTATTTTGAAGAAATGTATGAAACGCCATCTTGAGAATGATGACAGTGTTTACTTCAATCCTGAGGCTGAGCATGATGCCCTGAGTTGAAGTATTTGTAGACGTTCTTACAAACTTTTTATGTGACCAAGTGCCACTGAAAATGAGACGTCATGGGTAAGATGTGGTGAACATTGAACCCTATAAATACCCCTTAAGTTGAGACTAATAGTTATTCAACTACTGGACTTATTTATAATTTAATTTATAAACTTGTTTGTTGTTTAGTACTTTCTTTTGTATTAGTTGGTTTTTACTTGGGATCAGTAAGATCAGGGCGGCGTGCCATCGTCCAAATAATAAAAACTGGGTATACAAATTAAATACTACCAAAGAAGCTATAATTTAAATTATAATTACCATCCTGTCTATTATCCTCACATAATAGACGCTTGACACTCCATTCCGCATCCAAAGAAGAACCAGCCCTCTGAAGCAAAACCCAAAAACTCAACACTAGTATGACGCCAAGTATCTTTCTTTGTTCACCAGTTTAGCTTTTGCGATCAGTTCTCTGCAATTCTGAACTTGGCGTTTCCAGTAATTTTGGGGGTGGGTTGGTGGCGCCAACAGCATGTTAGAATTCACCTGAAGTTTAATATGTTGACATTTGCTAATGGCCAGACAGAGGGTGATTTTCCTTTAGTGGATACCCTTACTAAAACTCAAAGCTGCAGTTCCATCACTTCCCTTGTATCCCCTGCAGTCTCCCATTGGATTTTCCTGAGGCATTAATGGGATATCAAAGTATCTTCAATTCTAAGAAGGCGGATCATCTTCCCCATCATACTAAATTCAATTTAGGGTTTAGAGCAACGATTCAGGTGGTGAGTATAAACTGCCCTTTGTACCTGTATACTGCAGAGGAGGAGGATGCTCTCAATGTATGGTTGGACGACATGCTTAAGAAAGGGTGGATGTTTAAAAAGACATCATCAGTTACTTCTCCCATCGTTTTTGCCAAGAAGGCTAATGGTTCCCTTTGCCACTGCATGGATTATGGTCTCCTAAATAAAATCACATTTCATGATCCCTACCCTTTGCCACTGGAGCAAACTATCAGTCAAGTGATTGGTAAGTCTTTATGTTCTCTAAAATTGACCTTATTAATGCCTTTAATTAAATTCAGGTGATGAAAGGTCTGGAATGGCTTATTGCTATCCAAACAAAGAGGGGTATTTTTAATTTCACATAATGTCCTTTGGGTTAATAATGCACTTGATACATTTCAAAGAATGATCAATAGCGTGCTGTGTGACCTCTGATTCACTTGCGCAGCTGCATACATTGACAATATTTTGGTTCACTCCCTGATAACCAAACAACACACAAAAGTCTTGGAAGCATTAGTGGCTGCCTTGCACAAGGCGGGCCTGTTTGTCAAGCTTTCAAAATGCGAGTTTTATAGGGGAGGAGGTTACCTTTTTGGGTAATCTTGTCCTAAAAGATGGGTATGCTATCCCCCACCCACAACAATTTGGATGCCATCTGCAAATGCCCAACTCCAACAACCCAAAAACAATTGAGAAGATTTTTGGGCACCATCATTTTTTTAAGAGTTTTTCCTAAGCCCTATCCTAGTTAGCTACTCATCTTCATCCACTCACGGGTAAGAATGTTTCCTTTCGTTGGATACCCAAGTGCCAGCAAGCATTTGAGTCAATTAAAGAGGTTTTCTTATCTTTACCATCTTAAAACAAAAAGATCCCTCTAAACCTATATCATAGCATTTAATGCCTCATCTGTTGCAATCAGGGCCGTCCTACTTCAGGAGCACAATGGTTTAAAACGTCTAATCACTTATTTTTTTGCAAGTTTTCTTCTACTGAACAATCTTGGGCCATCTATGGTAAGGAAGTTGGAGCTATTGCATGGGCCTTGACTCATTGATAGTATCTGTTACAAGGCGCCCAATATGAGTTAACGGTACATACAGATCACCAAGCCTTTTTATTTTCATAAACCACAGAAGTTGACAATAGGAAAGCTTACACTTGCCAGGATTTGTGTAGTTTCATCTTTAATTATGCGTTTTTGAAAGGCACATTAAATGTGCTCCCTGATTTCCTCAGTTGCAACCCTGCTCATTGCCCTATAGACTCAGATGAAGCGGTCAGGTCACCATAATTCCCATCATTTAAATCTTATCCATTGTACCTCACGTGGTCTCATAAGTGGACTTAACTCCTGATGCGCCTCTTATTTCACGGGTTTTAGCAGCCCAAATGACCTGTCCCAAAGGAGTGGAGCTATTGGAACAAATGACCCTCACAGCTCATAGGCATTCCCTATATTTCTTAGTGGAGGGTCTTATTCAGTTTTGGTTGTGATTGTGGGTCCCTCCTCTTTTTAGAGCCAAAGTGTTTCAGGATCATCACAATCCCCCCACAGTTGGCCATCCTTCTAATAAGAAATGTATCGACCTAGTTAAATGTGCCTATGGTTGGGTGGGGTTGTCAAAAGAAGTACCAGTCTGGATCACCAATTGTGTTACCTGCGCAAATCTAAGTCAGATTGGTCAGGAAGGAATGGTCTCCTTATTCCCTTATAACAGGCGGAGGGCCCATGGACATCAGTGTCCGTAAATTTTATTGCCAAACTTCCCTGTTCTAATGGGTTTAATGTGGTGATGGTGATGGTTGATCATTTTACAAAATTTGCCCTATTTATCCCATGCTCTTCTGCTATTTCTTCAAAAGAAACTGCCAGTCTCTTTGTGCGCCATGTGTTTTCTATGTTTAGTCTGAAGAAGATTATCAGAAACCATGGACCCCAGTTTACAGCGTTATTCTGAAATGAGCTTTTATCAATTTTAAAAGTTACACTCTGTTGATCCACAGCATATCATCTATAGTCTAATGGACAAACCGAGCAGGTTAATCAGAGCTTGGAACAGTACTTGCGTTGTTATTCTGAAGCTGCGCAGGATAACTGGGCCAATGACCTTCCTCTCACTCAATTTGCTTATAATAATGGTACACATGCCTCTATAGGGTTTTCCTTATGTAAAGCAAACTTGGGGTATGACCCCTCATTTTCAGTCAGTCCTTGTCTGCGTCCAGAGATCCCAGCCGCCGCAGATCATTCAGAGCACATTTGGTCTACCAAGTCCTTGGTGCGGGAGCATCTCACTAAGTCTATCAGTGATTATAAGCAATTTGTGGATCAGAAGCAGCTTCATGCCCAAAATATTATGGTAGTTTCATATGTCATGCTCAATATGCGCCATTTGAGGATGCAGTACCATCCAAGAAGTTTGCAAGAAAGCGTTAATTTCCCCACTTGGTGGAGGAGCATTTGGTTAATGGTGCTTTTCAGTTGAAGTTGCAATCTCACTAGAAGCAACATCCAGTTTCCCCATATCTCAGCTGTCCCCATTCAAAGGGACTATCCCCTCAGATCCTGATCTGATAGTGATTGAGGATGCAGAGGAGGCTGAAGTGGAAGGCATTTAGCATCCTGCAAATCTTGGGGGTCAGTTCAATATCACATCACTAGGAAGGGTTTTCCAGCCTATGAGAACAGCTGGGTCAAGGTCTGAGATTTCACAAACTGAATGGAACTGGTCAAGGCTTTTCATGCATCCTACCCAATGCTTTTTGTCCCCCTCAAAAGTTGCTACTTTAATGGCGATCAAGTTACCAAGGCTCACAAAAAAGTAGCTCTCACAGTTTCTCAGCGGTGGCGCCCCTCCTTTGGCAAAAGGAAAGGGTAATGTAAGTCCAGGGGAATGAACCCTATGCATGGACCAGGAAGTTTTCCCATTCTCTAATAAAAAGGGTCTGACGAGGGAGACTGCACCTCCCATCACACAGGGTGACATTGCCCATGTGGTAGACGAGTGCTGGGTAACAGCTCTCCCTCTGAAGATTCCTTCCCCAGTCCCCGCACTTGCCACCACCAAATTAGTTAAACAAATCAAGGAAATCTGCGCAGAAATCATTGGTAACTGCCATCCCCATGATCTGGATGGACTTTATAAAGCTGATGGCATTGAGATCTCAAAATTGAAGTCATAATGTCCAAAATCTACAGGAATAAAGCCCAATGAGCGTGCAACTCATAGTCAAGGGGATAAGTAACAAATTTTCAGTTGAAATTGCTGATGGCATCAAGCCATTTAGCAGTAAGGTTGCCAACTCCAAACTCCCCTTGAAATTTTCAGGTATAAAGCCCAATGGGCATGTAGCTCCAATGGGAACTGTTACTGATAGTTCAAAGCCCATTATTAAAAATTGGTATTGGTGATTGATGGTACCCATTTGGCTGAACAAACACTTTAGTGACCAGGCATGGGGGAGTTTGGCCATCCTGAACCCATTTCTGACCTGTTGGGACTGGCTCTATGTGGGGTGGCCCTGGGGGATTCCCATTGCCCATCAGGCCAGATGCCATCATGCTAACCACCATAAATGTAAAAAATTGGGTCAGGCATTTTCGGACAAACAGATAGCGACTTGGCCTGCCATCAATTCCTTTGATGTTGGTTTAGATTAGAATCATTTTCCCCTCCCTCAAAAATTCGCTGAGTTAGATCAAAATTTGAGGGCCCTGATCCCATGCTTTGACAAACTGACCTAAATCAAGCACTACTAATCAGTCACATCACTCTGAGGAAATTGGTAGTCAATTCCATAATTTTCACTTTCAATAAAATTTCCCATGAGTTCCCAAAGTTTTTATTTTTCTTAAAAAATTTTCTGCTGAGCTCCCAATGGCACTAACATGGTGGCCCATCAGCCCTTACATTGGATGATCTATACCAATTTTGATGGTCATGATAGCTCCTTTCATAGTCAACTGGATCTCCTGAGCAAAAAATTTCTGGGAATTTAATCCCATCATTGAAGCCATCCATAACCAGATATTGGATTCCTGTGAGCCAATTATCTCACCGTCATGCAAGTAATTGCCCTCTCACCTCAGCTTTGGTGTCAACCCCTTTCCTTTGAAAATACTGAAGCAGCTAGTCTGGTAGT
The DNA here is from genome assembly GCA_022478985.1 of Massospora cicadina. Lineage (NCBI taxonomy): Eukaryota > Fungi > Entomophthoromycota > Entomophthoromycetes > Entomophthorales > Entomophthoraceae > Massospora > Massospora cicadina. Next base: position 249,263 of record JAKSZP010005279.1, on the reverse strand, counting down.
GCAACTCCCTGAAGTGAGGCCCATGGGGTCTAGAGTTAAAACTGCTTGGTTTATTACCAAATTTCTTTTCACGCTCACTGCATATCAATGAGTATTTGTTTCCAACTTTCCGCGCCATACAACATCATTCAAGAAACAATGCCTCTGGAATTGTGGCTTGCTTTTTGGGCGCTTCTGTATCCTAACTGGCAGGCCAATCTAAACTTCTTATCCATTTCCTTGACAACGCCCTAACAACTTGCCTTCCACCCCTAGTGCTTATTGCTCTAATAATATAAGATCATTAGTACTATAAGGTCATGCTGTATTATTCTAATCTTTTAATAAAAGGTACTATAAAAATTAGTACTTAGATAAACCTCTTTTCTTAGTTAGAGTTCAAGCTTTGTCAGTATAACTATATATCAGATAAATTTATATCTTAGTTAAGATTATGCAAAGTAAGATTTAACAGAGTTTTTAAATCTGTCTATTTAATTATGGTGATATTACAAATATTTTAATATAATACTATATGTATATAGACTTTTTTATGATAATAAAGTAAACACATAAAAATATGTGATTTTGTATCAAGTTAATAAGGAAGAATAACATATGGTTATTTTATAAAATTATTACTTATTGGAAATAAGCTAGACTAAACTATTGAAACAATGACATACTTATACCACCTGCTTTAGATTTCATATAAAAATGGGCTATACTTTAATTAGTGTCACCTGCTAACTTTTTTGATATATTTTTGAGAAAGTCCAATTCTATTATATTGATTATTTATGTTACTAGAAAGTAATTTTAATTATCAACAGCAATATACAAGATAAATTAGTCAAGTTAACTGTAGTTCACTTATGCCATCATATGAGATATAACTTATATAGTTTCTATTCATCATAACATGACTTAACATGCCTTCTGGCAATATTATAAATTACACATGATAGTTTGACTTGTCTTATTACCCTTAATCACGTTTATATCTTATTTGAGCTATACTTTTATTATAGATAATTTTAGCCTATTTTACTCAGTTACTTATTTTCCATTGTATATGTTTTGGTTGCCATCTTTCTATAAATCCTCTAGCTATATTATAAGCCAAGCTTCTCTTATTATTGATATTTTATAAGACCTCTGAACCTTATGTTTTGATTTATATTTCTATACTATTATATACTACACAAACTTTTTATAATTTTCTTCTATATTATATATTTTTAAAAGTGAGCTTAAATGAGGATAATACCACATCCTTTGGAAAAGATAAGTAGTGTAAAAGGTAGGTAAACCTGTAAAACCTTCATGCATGCATTCTAATAGTCCAGGTAGTCCAGGGATTGCCTTGCTATTTGTTATCTTGGTTTGTGGTATTGGTGCATAAATCCAACATGGCATTGATGTCCCCTCCCCAATTTCATTTACTGAGAATAAATTGGGAATAGAATTGACACTGAGTTCATGCTCTATCAAATGGAACCCTTCCCTCTACTATATTATATTGTACCACTAAATTTAGTTTCAGTTTACCAACGTTTACTAGAATAGGTTAGCACTGATTCTTTGAGATATATTGTAAATCTTTAGTTGATATAATATGTCAACTTAGTGTTTACTACCTTACATAATGAATATCTTTAAGCTTAGTATATAGTATAAATGAATGATGGATGTTACATTATGAGTACAAATATTTCTTTAGTTTGTGTCCTATACGCACATAAAGTACTATTAAAGCAATATTAACAGAAGCCTAGAAATTTATTTGGAACTTTTACTGCTTACTGATCAATACATTAACACTAGTATCATTAAAATTAGATTAATATTTATGCAGTTTTATGTGAAGAATCAACAACAGATAGTAAAAAATAAAAATTGAGTAAAGAATATGCCATAAAGTAATATTTTAATGGCTGTTATTAAAAAGTCTCATTTAAATAGATATAATGATTTTAATTATCTTTTATGTAATCAATATTTTATATCAATTGGCTCCATAAGATGTCTTAAATTTATCACAAAATAGGTACAATAAGATAAATACAACTATATATCCTTAAAAATAGGAAAAAATACTAATGCAGTCAGGATATTAAAAAAGTTTTTATCTTTAAGCTATATGGCAATAAGGCCAAATAAATTAATTGTTAGCCTGGGTAATATGTTTAAAAGCAAATATAACTAAAAGGTTAGTTTATATAGGGTATTCATACTGCTAATCTAACTTATAAGAAAACTAAACTTATTATAATAAATTGTGCCTAGAATTAGGCCTTAATTTTTTTAAATTAATTTAGATAGTATTTTATTAGATTGGGTTAAACACATTTTTTCCCTGACTCAACTGCTCAAGCAGTATAAAAAAAGACAAATTTTAATTAAACAAATTGCTTTTCTATTTTAAAAACCAGGACACTTTTTAGTCTTCCCACTATGGTATTAATTCTAAATATAATTTCATCTGTCATTTATAGTGTTGTTCAGCTAACCATATGATGTCACTTAAATCCCTTAATATTAATATTACTTACTAGTAGAAAAAAACATTTTAGGAGTATATAACTATTAAACATCATAATGTTCAAAAAAAACTCTTTCCATCAGGTTTAATTTGATTGTATGCAAGTGATGATTTTTCATCAATTTTTGTGACAGTAAAAAATTAAATTTTAGTCATAGTTGAGAAAGAGTTTTTAGTAAAAAGGTTTTCTCAAAATCTTAGGTGAAAAAATTCATGTTGAGATTTGGGTTTGGCCAATCATAGTATTTCACCAAAAGCCCTATTACCCCAAATACCCTATAGACATCACCTTTACCCTTGTCTCACTATCTATATCCATTGGAATATTTATTTCAATTGATCCATTATCAGATATAGTGCTAGAAATTTTTGAATTGAAAGTAAGCTTTTATTAATTAATTTGGTTGATTCTAATTTTCAGTGGATTTGACCTTACCTCTCTCTTAGTTCCTCAAACCAGTTCCATTCACATCAAAGATCATCAAATCATTCAGTAAAATTTATCTCAAGCATCGCCAGTCAACTGATTCTCTTAAGATTTTATTGATGTTGATAAGACCACCAAAAGATGCGCCTGACCTTATACAGCTCACTGTCAGGTTTCAGTGAGCTTAATATAGGCTATTAGCAGACTGTAAGGAAAACTCTAAGAAATTTAGTAGCTGGGAAGTAAGCTGACTAACTAAAGATTAAGGTATAAATTGGGTTGGCACAGCATTGAAAGAAATATACATGGAAACACATTCTGAATAATACCATTGGCAGTGGATCTCCAAGCTGGAAGTACATACCAAGATTACTTCAGATTTGGAGAAGTTAGTAATAAAGGCTTATATTTTATCAAGCTTTACATTTATTTGAAGGTATGCTGTTTTCACACAAATGTACATATTAAAGTGCAACATACCTGTGCCTTTTTATCCAGTTACATTTCCAATTTCAACAGTACATATGTATAAATTTAAGAAAATATACATCATTGTTCTTTGTTGTGTTAATTAAGACATGTCAAACCAATAAAATGCATTAGATGTTATAGTAAAATAAAAAATTGTGTAGAAACTTAAAGTTATATATAAATGATTGAGCATAAGAATTTTTGCCTTTCATATAGTCAAAGACTCATTCAAAGTGATATTAGGTCTCATTTAAGAAAGTGGTAATACAAAAAGATATAAACCCTCATACTAAAAGTATCTGAATTACTATTAGTTTAAATAACTGTGATCAACATGTAGCTTCTATTGATCATGGCTAAAACTCACATTTATACCAATTCAGGCAAAAGCATACTTTTTACACTTTTCTGTGTGAAAATTTCTAGCTATCAAAGCAAAAAACTTTCAAACTACAGTTTGCAAACTAATTTACCATACTTTTTTACTTCATTTCTTAATCTTTTCTATTTTTAGTTTCTTTACCTTATGTTTTTATAAAAAAATAATACTCAAATGAAATTTTATATACAGTTAGCTTAAGATTTATTGTTCAAGTTTTTTTATCTATTTTTATACCCTTGGTTGAGAATAAATTTCACATTTTTAGATAAATACTTTGTCTTTAATTAGAATAAAGTTTCAAGTTTTGTGTCCTGAGCTTTTTAACTACTGCAATATACTATATTGCTAATTAGAACTTTTTTAAGCCCTGGTGGGATCTCAGATCTTCACTGAATATGCAGCTCTGTTAAAAAAACTAAAGGATCATAGTAAAATTGGCTTATTATTATAGTACATCATGAAGTGCTGAAGTATAATATTTACCCTGGCTATGATTTATAAAAAACAATTAAGATGGAAGCACCTATTTTTTAGAATGGAAATGATTGAATTTGTGGATATAAAGCTTTGCAGAAGTCAATTGGTGCAGAAATATTAATGAATAGGCAAGCTGTGGATAAATAGTGAAAACAGGGGCTGAGTTATTCTGTGTGTTAGCAAATGACTACTAATCTAATATTAAAGAATGTCTCAAAATCATATGAAAGTTATTGATTTCCATATTGCTAAGTCAGTATACCTGCCATAGAGCACGCTCTGATATTAGGCTTAGGACTAATTCTGCAAGGTGTACATATGCTAAAATGGTTCAATCAGGGGACATAGCAGATGCTATGAGTATGCTTCCATATTATATGTGACATGTGAAAATTTCTGGGTGATTGTAAAGAAGTTAAAAGCACAAATAAATCTGAAACTATTTTGTAGCATATCAGTGGACTTGAGTGGCCTCCAATAACTTTTAACGACAATCAATTTTTACCATAGCAATAACTTACTATATAAAATTGGACAATTTGTTTAGAAGCAGGAAACTTACATATGATATTATATTTATAAGGAAGTTCAAAATACGAGGGAATAAATTTTTGAACCTCAGGTAGTTTTGCAAAACTAATAAACCAGGAACACATAGCAAACAAACCTTCAAGTTACTTTTTAACCCTAAATTAGTTTTTAGGCAAGCAATAAAAACTTAATGCAGACTCAGATATTTAAGTCATCTAAGAGCTTGAAGATATTTTAAAATTAGCCTTATCTGTTGCTTTAACTTTTATATAATCTATTTAAAGGATTGATAATATATATATATAAATTTTGCATAAGTTTTAAAAAACATGAGTGCTAAATACTATTAAAAGTAACTAAAAAGGCAAAGGTTAAATTATGATAAGTCAAAAACAACTAAGCTTTTGTAAGTTATGAGTTTATTTTAAAAATTCCTCCAGCATAAACATTAAGTTAAATACACTCTACCTCAGTTAAAGCAAGTATATAGAAAACCAACAGTAAACTCAAGCAATTAGCTATAGAGTACTTCTTTTCACTAGAGAATTAATTGGATAATAAACTCAAGAGAATCTTGATTAATTTAAATTATTCAAGGTGGGTTGACCTTGGGACAAATATACCACACCGAGAATGTTTTCTAGCCAGTACAGGTTTCGAACTCAAAACCTGCACTAGGGGTGGAAGCAGTTTTACCCGCTAGGCTAACCACCCTTAGAATCTTGATTAATTTACTTAGCAAAATGCTGTATTTTAAATGCATAAAAACAAATATAAAAATATTGTTAAAGATATCAAGAAGTAATGGCACCACAGCTCTCAAGAGCTTTTTTAAATAAATTAGATGGAATCAGGACCCCCTGAGGTTGGTGGCAATGCAGGCCGAATAGATTTTAAGATACGATATAACCAATAAGTTCCCCATCCTCCCGAGAAGGCACCAGTTGAAAATCGTTTAAACTTGTTACGCCGAGAAAATATGATCAAGATTACAACGATGGCCAGAGCGCTACTAAAAGCTGAAAGGGAAGCATTTTGAGAGATTTTGTCTGAAAAGGCATTTAACCATTTAAACAAAAATCCTTTTTTCGCACTAATAGATGAATAGCCTTTTGAAGCTACTGGATTGTGGCCTTCCGAGTTAGAGGCTTGAACACTAATGCCAGTTGAGTCTATACTATTGGTTTGATTAGCAACTGAAACAGCACTTGTAGAATGAACAGGCAAGGGATTCTTCTGGTGCAAAGCTTCATGCTCTTGCCAAGCCTGGTCTAACAGTTCTGTAATTAAAAACTTTCGGTCTTGTGGAAGAATCGAGTCAGTATGCAAAAATTCTGGCGCCTCCTTCCATCTCTGTTGCCCAACTAAAACGTGCGCAACGTACAGCGTCATTATTGAATCATAGTGCAAACAAAACTTAACAATCTTGTCATCTTCCAGCTTTTCTTCATCCCAGTCCATTTTAAGAGCAGTGTTTTTTAATATCACTTTCCAAGTTTCTGGGATAGATTTAAACCAAGAGGAAACTATCCTATCTGCGGTTTGAAGCCTTTCTTGTTTAACAGCCACAAGCGTACTTTTAAATATCGATTAATAAAAACTTCGCTTCAAATGCTGCAAATTAAGTTAAAATAAAACTTACATGGCAAGAATTAACTCAGGGGGTATTGTGTGAGGATCTGGGTGATAAAACTGAGTAAGACAACTCCAAATCGATTCAAGGGTTCTATCCATCGCATAAATCCTGTCTTCAATAACATCTACATCTCTTATAGAAAAGCCATTTTCAGGCGACTTAAAGCCCTCTTTGGCGTTTTTCTGACTAGAAATAGTACTAAACTTTCTGTTCTTGGAGGCCTGACTTTGTTCATGCCATTTTTCCAATGAGAGTTATGATTAGGGACCAAACGTTTGTCCATAAATCAAGATAAATTAATACATTTTCTGAAACCTTGGTATCATGCATCTCGGGAGAATTGAGAGATTTCCAAGCTTCGATAATCGGCAGGGACTTTAAATCAGTAGGCTTTTCGAGTGTAGGAGTTCCAACAGGAGAAGAAAGCCGAATTAATTTAACAATTAATTCAAGGCATCCTGACCAAACCGTAGCAAAATTTCTTAGCAAAAATTCTTGATTAAGTTCCTCCAATTCTTCTACAAAAGGTTTGTAACTATCCATTTGATTATAGTTATCGGCGCCTAAGGCACCATTTCCAGTTTTTGAACTGTCACTAATACTTGTCTCAGTTTGTGAGCTTTCAAGTTCGGATGTGGTTGAATTATCCATAATATATCTCAGATTTGTCACCAAAAGACTCACCTGTTTATAAACGTCAAAGTTGGTAGTTCGCAAAGAAAAATGCTAAACAGCTTTATCCTATGAAATTTGATACTTTAGAATATAGATTTACGAAAAACACAATATGAAGGTAAGCTGGTTTAAAACTGATATCTGATAGCTGGTTGTGTTGCCAAAAGCAGCTCAACGAAAGTCTACAGCTACGTTCCTAAAACTCAAAACCAATAAAGTTGTTTGAAAAGAGTAAGCAATATGAGGTTTAATTCATTGAAATAGATTTAAATATTTGTAACCTTAGACAATGTGCACCGCATTTTACTTCGTACGTAGCTTCTGATAGTTCCAAATCCTAGCAGAACGTCAGCCCTTTAAATTTGGATGGTAAGATTTCACAATTTCTAGTTACTAGGTGACCCATGCGAATACTTCGCATCACTTCTGGTAATAGGATTCCTTATACGACTATCCTATGGATAGTACTTAATCAATAAAAATAGATTATTGTAAATAACGAATGATGCAAACTGGTATTAACATAAAAATAAAATATAATTTTTAAATAAAAAAAACCAATTTTGAAGTTGTGAAAAAATATTAATAAATAATTAGTAAATATGCAAATAGTGTGATGTATATTTCAAAATAATTTTTTTTAATTCAAATGAAAATATTTTTTACATTATTTGTATATTTACTAATTTTTTAACAAAAAACTTACTATTTTTATAAGGAAATTTACTTTTTTTTCAGAAATTATGACAACAAACGCTTGCTACCTCAGTATTATTGAGATTAGAATAGTGCTCCACTGCTTTTGCAAATGTTGTATTGCTTACTTATTTTAATTTGATTGACACGTTGTTTATACATTTATACGTTGTTTGTACGTTATTTATAGGTTTATTCTATTCAGAGACTTCGGCACCAACATGACACTTTATACATGTAATTTTTAAATGAAAATTTTAAAATATAAGTTTTAAAATATAATTTTTTAATAAAAACATTAATTTTAAAATCTTTACTTATTTTTTGTCATTAGAGGTAAAAATAATCTTCAAAATGGCGTATCAAACACTAATTTTGATACAGTATTAAGGGAGATATTTCACACCGACAAAAAACACCTTTGAGAAATAATATATAGAGATATCCATCGCTTCCGAGCCCATTTTTTATTTACTAAATTAATGGGCAGATACTTGACCAATACTTACAAAAGTAAAATGGGACCTAAGTTGGATCATCCTCTATTTTTGGAGATGATTATCCAAATCGGTCCAGTTTTTCAGTTATGCGCGAACAAACAGAAAAAAAGAAAAAACATACATACAGGTCGAATTGATAACCCTCTTCTTTTTCAAAGTCGATTAAAAACCATTAAATATACCAAATCAACCAATCACCAACTGCTTCGTATTCGTAAAACAAACCTAAACTTATCGAAACAACCAAAACCACCAACTATTTACCAAAGCCAATTAACTTATCATATCAACCAATCACTAACAGCATTATTAAAACCGTTAAGCTTATTAATCAACCCAAAACCACCAACCGCTTGCCAAAACCTTTTAAGTATCGAATCAACCGAATATCAAACTGCTCAGCCGTAACAATATACTGAATGCCATCGAAAACATATAGGGATTTCACTTGTTACATATAAACCTTTTTATTTTACTATGAAAATAATAATTCATTTATTTTTCATCATTAGAGGGAAAAATAATCTTCAAAATGGCGTATCAAACATTAATTTTGATACAGTATTAAGGGAGATATTTTACACCGACAAAAAAACACCTTTGAGAAATAATATATAGAGATTCTGGATCCTTCGGTGTTGTAACATGTGAGTTCGTTGGCTGATTTAGTATGGTTTGGATTGGCATTCAGTTTCCTGATGTTGCTTTCTAGATAACAATTATTGTTATTCCAAACTATTTATCTTTCTTATGAATTGTTTTCTAAAATCATGTGTACACTGTTTTGTAAGGTTTACTTTATTAACCGACTTTGAAAAAGAAGGAGGTTATCAATTCGACCTGTATGTATGGATTTTTTTACTATTTTTGTTCGCGCATAACACTGAAAATACTGGACCAATTCGGATGATCATCTTCCTCGAAAATAGAGGATGCTCCAACTTAGGTCCCATTTTACTTCTGTAAGTATTGGGCAAGTATCTGCCCATCAATTTAGTAAATATATCAAAATGGGCTCAGAAGCGATGGATACTTGTGGAACTAATACAACACCGGATAAACATTTTTCCGGAATCGGTGAAGCGTTAGCTTCGAAGCACATTTGATATGTCCTATGGCTGGGGGGATGTTCAAAATTCAGTCAGTATGAGCTCATAGTGGGACGAGCTAAATCATTATAGATGGCTATCGTTTTAGCATAATTTGACCAATAAACTCATCTAAATTGGATAAAATGAATTATTTTAGATAGCGATCAATAAAGTTACATAGATTGACTAATAAAAGCAACCAAATCTAATAAAATGATTTACTGTAGATGGTGATCAGTAAATTTGGCATACGTTGACCAATAAAATCATATAAATTTAATAAAATGAAGTATTGTAAATGATGATCAGTAAATTTAGTATAATTTGACCAATAAAATCAACTAAATTTAATAAAATGAATTATTAGTATATTTTTTATAAGATACTATATATAATAGATATATAATAAGTTTTAATTTTATAGAGAAATAGTAAGGAGCAAAAATAATATATAGAGATAGTAATATTTAATAAAAGTAGGAAAAAGAGCCACCTTTAAAAATGCACTAATTTTTTGAGGGGAAAAGAGCTGGGGGTAAAGTTTTTTTGGGAAAAAAGAACCTTCTCAAAAAAATTTATTTGGGAAAAAATTAAACCTGGTAGTCATGGGACTACTGGTAGACATGGAATCATGGGCAGACTTATGCTTTGGGAAGGAATGAAGGGTTGGTTAAATAAACAGCTACATAAGTTTCAATGTATTTTATTTATTCAGAATTTACAGAATTTACAGAGTCACCTAACGCTAGTTGATGGAATATGGAGCAATGGTAGCTGAAGTACAACACAAATATCTGGGTAAAGAGTTGCATGTTGTGACTGAACATCAGGTCTGTGCTTGTGTCTCCAAGTGTAGTTGATGGTAAGCTATATAGTTGTGGGCCATACTCATCTTTGATGTCCTGTAGTAGGTTCTTGTGATTGGGTGCATGCTTGTTGAAGTCGCCGCAGAGCATTATTGGTGTAGTCATGTCAGCAATCATCTTAAGGATCACTTTACTGATGGACTTGCCATATCTGCTGAGCCTGCAATATATAAGATACAACACTTTGGTGTCAGGCAATCCAGGGTGTATGTAGACTCCTACTATAACAAATTTGTACATGTTCTGGTAAGTGATCTCCACAGCTGTGATGTCACTGGTGATGTCTCATGTCTTGTCAGGAGGTTGGATAGTTAGATGGTTACAAGTGCTTGTGCTCTCAGTGCTGTGGTAGATGACCACGCTGAAGGCCTTTTGTTTCATTTTCTTAGAGTGGTGAGGCATGGCAGTGTTCTCTTGAGCTACCAAGATGAAATTGTTCAACTGTACCGGGTGATCCTTGGCCATCCAAGTCTCAGAAGCTATGAAGTAATCGCAGTTAGGCAGTAGCAAATTACTTTCAATGTCAAGATGATGAGCCACAATACTCTGAACATTTAAATTTGTAACTAAGAGCTGTGAGGCTAGCTTGGCCTCTGCAATGAACTGGCACACGCTATTGGACACAGTGGGCAACAGATGATTCTCCAATCGCTTGTACTCATTGCATATGTCACGCATGGTGGGGGAGTTACATCCAGACCCATGATAAAACTTGACCTCATTGGCTATTATGTACAAACCTTCTAGCAATTGGCATCTACTCATAGCCATGTACAGTAACTGTTGAGACATTTTCTTTGTGTACTCAATCGCCACGCTGTTGAATATAGCACCTTGCAATTTGTGAATAGTTATCGCGCAGGATGGCATGCAAGGAAAATTTATTCTGCGGCACCTAACGTGACCATCTAGGTTGATTGTTCTGCTGCACTTCTTGATTGGGGTCCACATGCAATGGAGGACTCCTCCGCTGGACACCACCATGGGCACCACCTTCACTCTGGCCGCTGCGCCTACTGACTTGCCCTCTTATGTGAAGTCAAACCAGAGCCTGGTTATCTTATCCAAGTCTATGATGTCCATCTCTACATGCTTGAGAACTCTGATGGTCCCATTCATGAGCTTGTCAAGAGTATCCACATTCACCGTGATCATATAAAGCTTGCCCACCTTGAGGTTGAGCCTGTATAGCAGACCGGCGGTGTTGGTGGCTGGTAACTTGTGGAGCTTGGTGCGGATGGTGGTTAGCTGTTGCTTGCTGCTGTAACTGGTGAATTCGTCCTGAGCTATGGAGCAGATCTCATCTGACACTGCCTCAGAGTTGTAAGCGTCTATGTTTATGTTGCCATGGTACAGATGTATGACTTCTGGTAGATTCTCCTTGCACCAGTTGTGATTTCTGAACCTCAACTCTACAATGGTGATCTGTTGCTCAGTGAGCTTGAGACCATTGCCTATGCTATTCAAGATATTGGAGAACACTACACCAGACTGCCACATCACATCGGTGAGCGGGTAGTAGCTGAGGCCATGCCAGAGCACCGGGCCCATGAGAGCTGAGTGGGGGGCCCTGTAGATGGGGCTGGCCATCACGGGCTCTAGCTGCCTGAAGTCGCCACAGCACACCAAGTCAAAACTTCTGAATGGTATGTCATATTCATCCGTGATCTCTGCTAGCCACACTTTAACCAAATTGAGGAGGTTGTGGCTGACCATGCTCACCTTATTGATGATGATCGCCTTCACTTTACAGAATGATCTATTGTAGTCATACAGTCTATTGAGTTTGAGGCGACCCATCACCGTTGTTCCTTTGTTTCTGAAGAGCCAACAAGAAGGCTGCATGGACGGTGGTGCTGTCAATCTGTGAGGCCGCCTTGCCCATGGATGCGCAGGCAACGTAGGCATTGTTGGCTCCCTCACCTTCCTTGTAGTGGTGATTGTAAGTCTCATCAGCAGCTTGAGAACAAAAGTCTTGCCAGAGCCCGCTGGGCCAGTGAAGAATATCTGTATCAGATTGGAGCTGGGCGTGTGGAGGCAATGTATGCACTCAAGTATGAGTTCCCTCTGTCAGGCGTTGGTCATGCGCACAGCCTCACAGTACTGTTGACTGGTTAAAATGTTGCTGCGCTTGCTCACGGCTACCACGGGCCTTGACTCAGTGTCTCTCAGCTCAATGTCATCATCATTGTTCTGCATGATGCACTTAGGGGCCAACGGATTGAACAGAGCTGACAGTTTGAGGGCGTCTTGCTCCTCCACGTACATGGCCGCTAGTCTCTCCATAACTCTGGCAATGTCTAGCTGATACTCAAACATCTTACGCTTGAGCAGTATGGATTCTTGATGTTGATCATAGAGTTGCATATACAGCTCTCTGTCCAGTAACTCGGTAGTCTCATTTTGGAAGGGCACATACAGCAAGACCATCTCGCACTTGTAATTCTTAACATCTGAGTCCATGTCATAGGAATGATATCAAATGACGATCTTTTCTTTGCGGAGCTTGTAACTGGCAATGATGGGTAGATCAGAGATGGCCTCTCCATTGTCATCTTTGCTGTCACTCGCGGCTGGCGCTGCATCTATGTCCTCAGCTGGCTTAGATTTCTTACTGCTCTTGTAGTACCAAGCCACGAACTCAGCTAGAGTAATGGCTTCCAACTCGCGTGGTCGCTGCTCATATTTCTCTATCACAGAGAGAGTCCATATATCCGTACTATCAGCGTCTAGGCCCTCCTCATCCATTTGTTTCCGTTGCTTGTGAGCTCACTGCCTCTCAGATGGCCACACGGTCAGGATGAACATTACCTTTTGAGTGCTCTTGCTCATCAGCTGTTGCAGCAGATACCAAGCAGCCTCTTGAGAACTGAGCTCCACGTTGTTGAGTAGCTGTATGCTGAGCTTCTTCATTAGATTGCTGCTGTTGGACTCGGGTACTTGTCTCTCAGCACGGCCAATTCTCTCTGCAAGTTACTGATGCCTCTGTTGGATTTGTTAATGTACTCCACTATGTAGGTGGCGCAGCTGTATTTGTCAAGTATGAACTGCAGATTGGTGTTGGATCCTAAGACTTAAGCCACCCACGGATTGAAAGTGTTTGTGTATATCTCGCTCATGTTACGTTTGAAGAGCATCATGGGACAGTTTGATATAAGATTGGATCACATTTAAGTACTGCTCATAACTCAAGCTGTGATCCACCAAGAACTCATCTATACCATCATACACTTTGGTCTCTAGGTTCTTTCTCAATTCCATAGCTCGCTTGCGCAGCGGCAGGCACTGGCTATCATCTGTGGGCAGAGGCACTAGCACTGCAGTCTCTCTGAGCGGCCAGTAAGGAGCTCTGAATTGACACTGATTCTCTCCGCGCTTTGTACAAGTGAACGTGTGCCTGTGGATCTGACTGGAGTATACATCTGCGGGGACATCGCTACAGGACACCATGCTGAGTCAATTGACCATCGCACAAGACGCAGGCATGGCCTCGGTGACTGCCTTGTTGGGAACGTTATCCAGCCACAGAAGTATGTGAGCTATGCGGGCTGCCGCGATGTTGAAACTCTATGCGCTTGTAGTAATTGACTACCCAATGCAGATGCAGCAGGTTACAGCTGGGCCTCTTGGAGCATAGTATGTTCATGATCACATCTACCAGTCTGTTGAAGAGTATGCAGCACATCACGGGATCCTCGCTCACTAATTTATTCTTGAGCACATGAGTCATGCTACTTATGTCTTGAGTCAAATTGGGATCCCCGTACCTCTGTAGAACTCGCAGTAGCATGGGCCAGTTGACTTCGTTAGCGCTCATTGTTAGGAAGAACGTCGGCTTGCCTAGCTGCCATATCATAGCGAAGAGCTCATGTTTCTTCTCAGCCCAGTAAGTCATACTGTTGGGCACAGACCGGAACATCGCAAAATTGTTCTCCGCCATACTTATTACATACTGTTGATCCTCCACTTGTGCTCTGGTGATACTTGAGATGACCAACTGCCTGAAAGTCTTATACATTCCATCAGCCACTCTCATGCGCATGATCTTCATTCCCATGTAGAGTACGTGGTGGTGGTGACACTCCCCATCAATCAGATCATCTGAGCTCGCTGGTAGTCATCATATACAGAGTGACTTTGGCTGAACTGAATGGAAAGGTCCTGGGTTGTCCATAGTATATAGTGGGGAACAAGAGCTCCTCAGCATGCACGTCATACAGAAGTGACAGCGGACGCTCGCGCTCACCTGGGAGATGTTTAGTACTTTACTCTCATCCCACATGAGCGTTTGCTGCCTTGCGACTCCTTCCTTGCAGTCCAACAGCGGTGGATCTTTCACGTAGCTTTCATCCTCCTCATCATTGGGTGCTTTGCTTGTGGATGCCCATGGCTGACCAAATGAGGTGATCCCATCTATGAGTTGCAAGTTAGCAGTTACATTGTATTGCTTGTACAGCGGTGTCTAGACTAAATACTTCAACAAGGAGTCAGTACTGACTTGCACACAGTCCCAGAGAGATATGAGGACTTGTGAATTATCTGCCTCTTGATGTTAACGTTGATGGCATAATCATCTTTGAGAGTGCAAGGCAGCACGTTAACCATGTTGTCTACCTTCACTGGCACATTTATGACTTGGCCCACAATCCCATACATACCATCTACATAGCGGAGCTGACAAATCTGCATGAATGGTAACCGCAGGCATATAAGTCTCTCTTCAATGGGATTCAGAGGTGGCAAGTTTGGTGGGATCAGGTGGATATTGGAAGCTGTATGATTTGCACAGCGTTGGTACATTGCCTTGTTTAAAACTTGCAACACATGTAGAGCACACGCCTTCCATATTACTTGCACTTGAATACTCATCCACTCCAAACACTGTGGCCAAGAGACTTATGTATGATGGTATGCATGGTCTTAGATCACTCTTGAACCACAAGTGATTGCAGATCCCACACACTGAGCTGAACAAATTATTAATAAAGTGCTTAGAGAATTCCTTGTCGACTCCTTTGAAGCGGTGACTTGGACTGGGCTGTTCTGCGCAGAGCATCAAGGGTCCAATGTTGTCAAAGCACAAGTTATTAATGTTCTCATCATCTGTTTTCTTGCTAGCTAGCTGTATGCTCGATCTGAGTCACTTTGGGGGCACGCCAGATGACCCAGGTATCAGAGATGCAGGCCTCTTGGGCGCTGATGGGGTTTCATCAATCTTTAAATGGTTGACATTGTCTAAGTTCTCAGCTGATTTCTTTGATTTTAGTCTCAAACAATAGGCCTGTTGACGCTCTGCATAGGATTTGCCAGTTTTCAGTTTGAAATGTTTGGTTCAAGTTTTATTGCACTTTTTCAGGTCAAGGCATTTCAAATTTTTGAGTTCATATGTTGTTATTTTCTGTAAGTGCTTCTGGTACTCGGAATTTGTGTTATTGGAGAGATTTAGTTCTGAGGATCACAACACACTTTGTATTTTTGTAATCAGACTTGTAGTTCCTGAGATGTTTAAGTTTTAGTGGAGCAATTTTTTAATTTTTGGCATAAAAACACCCGCACACAGACAAAGCCTAGAGGCAACTAAAGTCAGTTGTCAAAATTCACAGTACTATTGGTGGAAGAGGGCTGAGTGACTTGATCACCTGAAACCTGGTTTGCTGGGATTGGTTAAGCAGTTTGTGAGATAGTGGTATGCCAAAAGTACATTTAAAATATAACAGTCAATTTTTGTGAAACGTGTGAGTAAGACATTACATACCTATGGATTCCATGTCAAAAAAACACCTCCAGACATAAGATATAATTTGTATTTATGAGCATAATATTATAATTCAGTTAAAAATATGGCACCAACTTCAAAAAGGGTTTTATTGAGGAGCATGATTTCTCAATTATTTCATATTTTTGAGAGCTTTTTTTAAAGGAGGTTCTTTTTTCCCCAAAATTTTTTTTAATTATCTTTCTTCAATTTGAACTCTGAATTTACTAATTTCCATTTGTTGACTCTTGCAAATTCATGTTGTCTTCAGATTTGCAAGTCTTTTAGTAGCTCATCCTCCAAGCCTATTTAGTTTAATTTGTATATTAGCTCATTATACCTCAACCCTGGTATTTTATTTACATCTAGCTCAATTTAGTTTGTTTTTTACATCATACCTTGTGATGCTTACCTTCCAAAGGTTACAATCTAAAATATTTCTTATTTTGAACGTTCATCTGTAAATAGCTTGCTCACTATATATTTCAAAAAAAATATTTGAGGTGGATTGACCTTGGGACAAATATACCACACTGAGAATTTTTCTAGCCAATACAGGTTTCAAACTCAAAACCTGCGCTAGGGTGGAAGCAGTTTTACCTGCCAGGATAACCACCTTCTCACTATCTTTCAGTTGTTAAATTTTTAAATTATGAATTATGTTGCTTTTTTCACTTGTGGTATATCACCTTAAGTAAAATTAAATTAAAGCTAGTACTTAGTTTATAAGTTTTTAGTATTTAAATGATGTTTAAAACTAGGATACATAACAGTAAATTATAAGCCTTATAAAGTTATCTGCCTAAATTAGCTCCCAGTAGATAAACTTTTACAACAGATAAAGGAATACCTTTGATATACCAGTTTTTGACTTAAGGTATTGATAGGATTTACATATATAATGATTCTGTCAAGATAGATATATGGATTTTTTGATAGTTTTTATTCTTTTTTAAATATTTTAACTCTATTTCTGTACAGTCTGTGGCTCCTACTATCAAGAAGGACTGGGCCATGCATCCCTTTGAAAGTAAAAAGACTCCAACCCTATATCCCGGCATCTTTCCCAGATTGCTAATATAGGGAATAACCTAGATGATAGATGCGTAGCTGCTGCTCCTCCTCACTTACTATATACCACCCTCCAACCTACTCCTAAGCCCGGCCTTATCATAATGTCACAGATGAGGCCATGAGTGTACCAGTGGATCATTCCTTTTCTGGTAAAATGAGCAGAGTTAACCCCAAACTGGTGGAAGTGCGGGCAACTTACTTGCTTCAGATGGTGATGGATGAGTCCTTTTAAAGATTTGGATGAGATAAGTAATTTACCTCTCAATTAGAGCAATGTCATGCAAAATAATTTTCACCCTGTGCTTTAGAAAATTTATTTAATGAAGATGACAGTGTCGCCCTGAAAACTATAAAAATTGACCCCTCATTTATATTTCAGGGGGCTGAAATATACAATTCACTGATAATTAAATGATGATTTGACCGGCATTATGTCAGGAGAGTGTCTATAACTCTCCAGTTTCCAGAGAGGTGGTGGTGGTGCACAGCCACAGCACCAGGGAACTCATCATTAGTATTATTAAAATTATAGCCCCACAGAGTGTGCTAGAGCTAAAGAAACACAGGGAAAGGGTGTTTAATATGGTATATATAAGGAGTGAATGAACAACATGACTTGGGTGGACCCCAAAGAGGAGTCCATAAACAAGAGGTGATCTGGGCTGGAGGGCTTGGGTGCCTCAGTCTGAAGGGGACCATGGCAGCCCAGCAGTGCACCAGCTGTGATCATTATTTGGTGCAAAGAAAATAGCTGACGTTGTTAGGGACCTCTTAAAGAGGTATACATACAGACGCTCCCAAGTTAACATATAATAAATTTAAACTAACAGGATTTTTGTTAAAAGGGAAGATGACCAACAAGAAAGGGTGTTCTCAAGCAAACATATCTAAGATAATTTGAGGGGATCATCAATCAGTGAAAGTGGTATTAAGCTCTGGTGCACCAATAAGTGCAAACTTTCATCCAACAGAGTAATGTACTTTGAAATTGACCAAAATCGTTCAATTGATTGAAGTTGAGGCCAACCCAAGTTGGAAATTTCATAAATTGAAAAGGTTTTGAACTTCGTTCACCAAGTAACTGAATCAAACTGTTGTTATTTAAATGGTAGCACATCCATTAAAATGCTATCACTTTTACACATGGCTGGGCAACTTGCACTTCCTCTGAACCATCCTGAGCATATCTGGCCTGCGTCCAGCATTGGTCCAAGGTGTGCTTTAAGTCAAGAAGGTCTTGTATCTTGAACTTTTTTGACTCTTGGCACCCAGCCTTGTCTTAGCAATTGAC
This sequence comes from Massospora cicadina, assembly GCA_022478985.1. Classification (NCBI taxonomy): domain Eukaryota; kingdom Fungi; phylum Entomophthoromycota; class Entomophthoromycetes; order Entomophthorales; family Entomophthoraceae; genus Massospora; species Massospora cicadina. The sequence goes on along the minus strand of JAKSZP010005279.1, from coordinate 230,867 downwards.
CCCTTCAATAAAGTCACGTGAATATGACATTACTCTCTCCTCTTTTATGAGCTCCACCCCCTTTAGGGGCATTTTCCAAAAAAAGTTTCTGTGAGAAGGGGCCAACTTCATAGCAGTGATAGCTTGCTTGGACTTGGAACCAGCTGCCTCTTGGAAAAGCTTGTGAAATGCTTCAATTAAGTCTTGGGCATGGGGACAGACCGCTGGAACCCAACTGTTCTCCGCTGTATCAAATCCCTTCCATGATACAAGATACTTAAGTCTTCTTCTTACCTGATGAGAGGCTACTATCTCCTCCACTTCCCACTCTGGTTCCAAATCTATGTAATAAGCCTCAGGAGTCTCTGGTGGGGGGCCCTCAAACAATGTGAGCTTGCTTTCATGGAAGACTGAAAAGATTTGAAATGAGGGAGAGATCCAACTGGTATGAGACGTGGCCCACCTTTCTGATAACACCGTATGGCACAATCCTCTTTGGTCCCAGTTTTTTGCACGGTTGCTTGATTAAGATGTTTTTAACATCCATCATCACGAGATCTCCTTCCTTGTACGCTGGTACAATTTGTCTCTTACCATTAGCATTCTTCTTGTAAGCCTGCATGGCCACATATAAATTTGTGCTCATCCCCTGGTGTACTTTCTTGATCATTTTTACAAAGTCCACCACCGCTTCCACCTTGGATCACAACTGTGCTCCATGTTGAAGGTGGTATTGAAGCTATAGTTGGCGAATAAGGGGGAGCAACTGATTGATGCATTTTGGGCGTTGTTATAACTGAATTAGGCCATAGGGATGTAAAACCCAATCTGAATGATCTGCGGTGGTGTAACACTGAAAGAACTGTTCTAGGCACTGGTTCACTCATTCAGTCTGCCCATCTGATTGGGAGTGATAGGAAGTTGAATGGTATGGACGGATTTGCAGAGTTTTACACAACTCTTCCCAAAAGATGGAGGTAAACTGGGGACTACAATTGCTGATTATTTCTTGAGGGGACCCCGTGAAGAGCAAACACATGAATGACGAAGGGCCTAGCCATCTCAGCTGTGGTTATTTTGGTTCTGCAGGGAATAAAGTGGGCGAAATTTTTAGAATGGTCCACCACTACCATGATAGCATCGTATCCATCAGATACAGAAAACTTCCACAATAATATCCACCAATGAAAAAGTCAAAGGCCATTCAGCCTTTTGAACTGGCACCAACAACCCCAATAGTAGCTGTCAGTTCAGTTTCATTTGGTTGAAAACCAGGTATGCTTTACATTACCTGCCCACATGAGCGGCCAACTTCTTTCAATTGTAAGTGCGACAAATTAGATTCAGAGCCTTCTCCTTCCCAGGATGATCAAAGGTGGTTCAGTCACGAAGGTTCTAGATAATTTCCAGGTGAAGTGGTCTGGTGGGAACTCATAGGCGCCCCTGAAACCACACCATCTCATTCTTCACGTGGTAACCCCTGGTAATATCCTACAGATTTAATGTGTTTTTAGCAAGGACCTTAGTATATTTGGCCAAAGGCTGTGAAAGGACTACCTTTCTGAACATACTGTATTCCTCCTCATTTTCCAGAGGAGTGAACGCTGGACTGTAGGACAAGGAAGAGGGAAGTTGATACATAACCTTATCCAGCAGAATCATCAATTGGGTATTATGCACCTCTATCTCCTTAGGATAGGGAGCTAGTGCAGGGTTGCTGCTCAAAGCATCCACCAAACCATTCTCCTTGCCCTTAGTAAACTCATAGGAAAACACAAATAGGGATTGGATCTTAAGCCAGCGAGTTGTCCGCGGGGTCAAGATATGAGATGCGCGGTAGTACAGTAGGGCACGGTAATCTGTATGTATGTGGAAGAGTTGGGATGAGCCACGCAAGTGATAAAGCCAATAAGTCAGCGCCTCAACCATTGTTAAAGCTCTTTAAATATATATGGCGTAATTTAACTCTGGCAAAGGCATCTTTCTGGAAAAATATTCCACCAAATGCTCTATTCCATCTTCACCTACTTGTAATAGGGCAGCTGCCAAGGCGAAGTTGGAGGCATCAGTAGACACAATGAACTCATTTTTGGGATCTTCATGGAAAAGGACAGACGTGGACAACAGGGTACACTTTACTTCTTGGAAAGAATCCTGAAAGAGGGGGACCATTGGAGCACCTTAGCTCCACTCGCCTTATACAGGGGCCCACCACCTCAAAAAGATTGGGCGTGAATTTCTTAAGGAACGTACATGTTCCCAAAAATACACCTCAATTCCTTGATCAAAGTTGGGGTGGGCACTCATGAATCGCCTTCTCCTTGTCTAAAGTTATCATGTGTCCTTGGTCAAACATGACGTTGCCTATAAATGTGACCTTGGACTATAAGAATTCACAATTGATGATCTTCAGATTAAAGTTGGCTGCCTTTAACCTCACCACCACTTGCCAAAGGTGTACTGCATGGAACTCATGATCAGGGGAAACACCAGAATATCATCCATGTAGGCAACCATGTATACCCCCAGCAGGTCCCCAAAGCTGCATCAACACGGCGTTGAAAGATAGCAGGGGCATTCTTAAGTCCAAAGGGCATAACCCAAAATTAGAAATTTCTTTTCTGGTACAAAATGCGGTTATCCACTCCTGGCTCATTTTGATCCAGATCTAATTGAACGCGTTTAGGAAATCCAGTTTGGAGAAGGCGAAAGCCTTCTCCGCATAGTGTGCAATCTGTGAGTCCAAGGGAATGGGATGTAAATCTGGTACAGTGACATTTTTGAGATTCCCATAATCTACGCAGGGGCGTAAGGTACCATTGGTTTTCTCCACAAAGAGAAGTGGGGAGAATACTGGGGAGGTACATTTAAAAATTGCGCCTTTGGCTAACTGCTCCTTAACCCACACATCTAATGCCGCTTCCTCCTTTACGGTCAAAGGGTAAATCTGGGAAGATATACGCACCAGATCAACGGTGAGCTTGAACTCAATAATACTCTGAATGAGCAGGTAGTACATTGGATGAAGCCACACCAAACGAAGATTCCAGCCCCTCTAAACAGGAAGGTAAAGGTACCTCCAGTGAGGGCTTCAACAATGGAGCAAGACTGAGAGTGTGGATATTGGGCCAGTGGGGCAGATCGCCCTGAGAATTAGCCTCAGACAAAGGGACAACTAATATGACCATTCTTCAATGTTAAGGAAAAGGTGTTGTCTTTCAAGTTGGTCCTGACATCAAACTTTTGCCACCACTCTACTCCCAAATAATGGGGTAAAGAAAGTTTTTGATTTCTTGGAAACATTCAGACAAATGATACTTTCCCACTTGATAATCTACTAACCCTAGAACCTATAGTGTGGGAATACCTTGAGAAGCCCCTCCTCTAACCATACCACCTGGCAAGTAACTAAGCTCAAAGTAGTCGGCTAGGTCTTGGTCAATAAGATTTCAGAGGCTCTAATATCCACCAAATTAGTAGTGCTGATTTTTCCAAAAGGGGATGAAAGAGTAGCAATTAACAAATAAGATCCTGAATGGTCTTTATTCATAGCAGACAACGCAAAACTTCACCATTAAAATCTTCTTCAGGCATAAGCATCCCTCCAGGGTATGTTTTTGCATCATAGAATGGAAAGGGATAATTGGCCACTCTTACTATTAAGGCAATATATCCCTTTATATCTTCAGCAGTAGCATAAACATAATTATATAGTAGAAGTAATACCTTCTCCATCTCCTGGGTTCTGCAGATCATGGTAGTGGTCAAGCGCAGGTTCTTTAGGGTGATTTGATATCTGAAATGGGTTCCATATTTGAGCCATAAGAGAATATATGTGGCTCATTTTTGTAAAAGGAATCAGCATTATAAAATGCGTTTTGGGCTAAGTTGACACCATACCCATTTTGGTGATGGGTTGTGCACCATTACTAAGGCCATCACCATCAGGCCCTTCATCGATGATCCCACCTGCACCATCTGAATGTGGTGTTAAGAAAAACATCTTAATTATATTGATTTTATTAATTTTGGCGGAAAGTCAGGGAATCATGACTCTCAGATCACAAAGCATCTGTATCCACTATGTTCAATCAAGAAGGGTGGGTACTTCCCAGTCAAAGGTAACAAGTATAACGCCAAGATGCTCCAACCATTGGTAATTTGAGAAGATGGGGGTGGGCCTTACCATGGCCGTGACCAACAGCTGGTGCACCCAGTTCACACTTCATGAATTCCCACATGGAAAACGTTTGTGCACGTAAAAGAGAGGTTGTTCATCTAATGTCAGGAAAGCGTATATTAATCTCCAGTTCCCAGCAAGGTGGTGCACGGTGCACAGCCATAGCACCAGGGAACTTATTGTTAGTATTAGAAATATAGCCCCACAGAGTGTTCTAGGGTCAAAGAAACACATGGCAAGGGTGTTTAATATGGTATATATTAATAAGGAGTGAATGAACAACAGGACTTGGGTGGACCCCAAAGAGGAGTCCATAAACAAGAGGTTATATGGGCTGGAGGGCTTGAGGGTGCCTCAGTCTGGAGAGGACCATGGCAGCCCAGCGGTGCACCAGCTGCGATAATTGATTTGGCACAAAGAAAATGGCTGATGTTGTTAGGGACCTCCACAAAGAGGTCCATGCACAGGCGCGCCAAGTTAAAATATAAGAAACATAAACTAACGGGACTTTTATTAAAAGGGAAGATGACCAACGAGAAAGGATGGTCTTGAGCAAACATATCTAAGCTAATTTGAGGGGATCATCAATCAGTGAAAGTGGTATTAAGCCATGGTTTCACTAATAAGTGTACGCTTACATCCAACAGAGTAATGTACTTTGAAATTGACCAAAATCGTTCAATTGATTGAAGTTGAGGCCAACCCAAGTTGGAAATTTCATAAATATAATGGGTTTCAAACACCCGTTAACTGAGTAACCAGATCAAACTGCCATTATTAAATTGGTAGCACGTCTATTTTAACACTATTGCTGTTACACATGGCTGGGCAACTCGCACTTCCTCTGAACCAACCTGGGTATATATGGCTTGTACCTAGCTTTGGTCCAAGGTGTGCCTTAAGTCAGGAAGGTCCTGTAGCTTAACCTTTTTTGACTCTTGAAACCCAGCCTTGTCTTGGATATTGACTACTTCAATAAAGTCATGTGAACATGACGCATTACCCCAATGGGTAATAAGTGAGGCTCTTGAGTGAATAGCACCGACTGGACACCAATTATGAGAGTCACTAAAAGATACAATGTGAGGTGCTTCAAAGGAGCGCCATCTATAACCAGATTTTGACAAGCACATATCCAGATCTGGTAATACAGCAACAACTGAAGATGCTACCACTCATAATCTGGAAGCATGGACAGATGAAAGAGCCCTGGACATCCAGGTTCAGGGGTAATTGCTATGAGAAGGAGCTCATGGTTATGTGAATTAGCTCAAATGGACGAAGCATCAAAAGTGGCGGTTAGATGACATCTTACTAGGAGATATTTAAAAATACCCCATATCAAACCCAAATTCACAGTTTATTTCACTTTTTCAATCATAGTACTCCTTGCTTTTAATTTTGAGGTAAAATACTTCACTTTTTATTTTAATAAAGAACCATTCCACATAATCCCAGCTCTAGTCTTTTTTCAAATAAATGTGGTTTAAGCAAACTAATCACCAGTAGCTAGGCTGAGATTAGCAATTGAGCAGAATACAGTAACCAGTCTAGTATCTGCTCTGTTTAACAGGACACTCTATATTGTGGATACCTAAGATCTAAGCCGCTAAGGGAGAGGTTGAATTGGCTTCATTGAGTCCTAAGAGCCAACGTATAATGAACATGTCAGTGAGTGTCAACAAGAGATTCGCCAAGGGCATGAAAGTTTACCAAAGGGATTGATTCTACAACGGGTAGCTTCATAGTAGAATTTGCTAACTGAGAAAGATTGTAAAAATTTAAGGGTTCTGGTTATTATTGGCCAATATCCCCTATAAACTTATTACTTGCACAGGTTTGGTTCTTGTGCAATTCATCCACATTGTATTATTGTTGATATAGTAGGTTGATAATATTTTGATGACTATTATCCATAGTTGAATGGAATTCTTAGATCTCAACCCAACGCTCAGCCAGTATTTCCGCTTGAAATACTTGAAATGTCTCAAAATAGGGATTCGTTCCCTTTTACTATCTAACCTAATCTTCTCTGAGATTCCCTTGTGACAGTTTCTCCAGTTTGACACACAGTCAGCAGCAATCCCTGATTTGTTTAAGATTCTTCTATGGATCTCCGCTCAGATCCTTACTCTTTTCCTTAAAGAGTCTCCCAATTATCACAAACAGCAATAATATCCCTGAGAAAGAATAGAACATTTGAAAGCTGATAAAGTTTACTACTTAAAACTATATACCATATGATAACTTCCTTTTTTATTATTGTTGAATTCTAAAGAATTTATAGTGGGGGATTCAGCGCCCAACACTTGATTGACACCTCTTTGATGATATGGCAGCTGTTGCCATTGAATCACCCATCCTCATCTCAGCAGCGATGGTCCTCCTCATCCTGGCTATGATTCTGTCGTTGGACATCCTTGAGAACTAAAGTGGAAAGAGTCAGAAAACGTGTCCCTAACGGTTTCCTCTCAATACAAGCAAACCACCCATATTTGGCTAGCAACCTACTTAGGTAATGGGACTTATTACCCAATAAAGCAGGTCGCAAACCAACTGATCGATTTGCTATTTGCAGGCGGCATCACTCATCTTGCAACTTACTACTTACATTCCCAATCAGTTGGTGATGAAACCTGACCGATCCCAATTGTTACACCTGATAGTTAATCACTATCAGATGCCCCTATTTTGTTGGCAACTCCACCTGACGAGATCTTAAGCATTTGTCCGGATTGATCCCCAATAGATCTAATCAGGCGAATATCCTAAAATCCCCCAAACATAGTTGCTCTAAAATCAGGGTCAACCAATTTCCAATTCACCTCACATTATAGAATTATCCCCTAGCGATTCCTGGTAATCTAGCAGGCTGAGAATATGGCAAAAATCCCAACACATCCCCCCTCTTGACTAGATTTCCATTGAGGAAAGGACCAGGGGTAAGAGAACACCACTTCGGACACTCAGTTGAATACTTCATTTGCTCAAGTGGAGTACAATAATCAATACTCAATGTTGCTTAGGATGACCTTCGGCATATGGCTCTCTTCCTCTTCCTCCTTGCTACTGCCTACTCAGAGCACAATCTTTACAATCTACTGTTGTGCTGGGCTTATTGATTTACTCATGATGATATTAGTCCCAGGATTCAGTTTTCTCCTCATCAGGGCATATGACCCAATGCCATATTAAGGATTCTTGGTCTGGCGTCCTCAATTTCCTGATTTTCTCCTCATCCTAGACAGGAGAATCTTGACGTTGATGTTCGTTTTGCAGCCCAATTAATAATTCCTATTTATGTTCGCCCTTAAAATTTTCTTCTCATTACCTCTTGGCTCATATCATTCTTAATTCTTCTCTGGATAGCTTCTCCCATTAACTTTGAGACCAATTTCTCCAAAATTGGAGCTTAATGGATTGTAGAGTGCATAATGTCGACTTCCATATAAGTCTGACATCCCCCCTCTCATCCAGCTCATATGTTAAATTCCAAATTGTGGTACCAACAGCTACTCAACAGTTTGTCTGATCAAGATCTTTGGCTCTTCCAGCAGATGAGTCAGGATGTGTGATGGAACATCTTCAATGGTCCTTCCAGAACCCATAAGCCTAGCTGGCTCCAGTGGCTATTCCTTCCTTGGAACTACTGGAAATGGTAACCAAACCTTCAGAAACCAGGCTAGCAATCGTTTCAAATGACTCATGACCGCTTCCTCTCTGTTGTCAATTCCAGAGCTGTATTTTGAAACTTTCCTGGATTTGGTTCCTTTTGCAGATGCGCCAATCATCATCATGGATGCTCCTGAAATTATGCCCTTTGCTCTTGATCACTACTTTCTTTATGGGTCATACTTACTTACTGAGTTCCTCTTCTGACTTGGACAATACTACAAACCTGCTGTCTTGTCTACTGAGCTCACCATTGCCAACAGTATTCATTTTGAACTCCCCTACACGGAATTGAGAACCCAAGTCACTGAGGCTTTATCCATAGAGCTGAATCCCTCTGACCTTGAGAACATCCTAGATTGGGATATCGCCACTTATTCTCTTAGCTTTGCTGGCAAAGTTCTTTGAAGTTGGGCCACGAAGCTTCCAGCCTCTCCTGGGTTCCATTTTTACTTCTGCTTCAGCTTCTGAGAAGCTTGTAGTCGTTGCTTGCATGATGCCATTTGCTCCTTGCACAACTATCTTGTTTCCAGCGCTTCCCATCAGTATCTTCTGCTGATGGCTTTAATAGGGGGCATGATTTGGCAACCCCCATCCAGTATCCCTTGTTTGCTGCCAGCCCATATGTCAGGTGTTCTTGATGAAGCCCATCGGCAGGCACTCAAGACTAATATTCTGGCTCTGGCACCATATTGGGATTACTCTGGGTTATTCACTGACTGCCGCTTTCTATACTGTTGCTTCCCTCCCCGCTCTGGGGTTTTGCGATTGGCTTTTTATAACATCTCAATTTCCCTTCCCCTAGTCGCTTTCTCACAGGGATCTGCATCCACTCAAAGAACTTGGTTTTGTGTAGGTCTAGCTCTCGCTAGCGTCCAATCTCACATAGATTTTGATGGGTTATTAATTCCTACAGCTATCCATCTTTCCTCCCCAAGAGGCAACATAGGAAGAATCATCCCTGAATCGAGGATAATCAATAAAAATAAAAATTATGATATATTGGTTTTTTCTATGTACTTTATAATCTTCTTTATTTCCAGTATCTTTTTTCAAATTTGTATTTTTTCTTTTTTTCATAGTACTTGACCTTGTTTCAGTTCAGCGGTCCATCTTTTTATTTTTTCCCCCATACTGGGTCCTAGGTATTCTTAAACCTACCAATTTTCTATGGTTTAGAGGTCCTTTTTTTAGACTTGACCTAATCATCAGGACATAACCAACTTAATGGTTCATTGGTCCTTTGAGAACATTTTTTTGTTTTTTTTTTCATCAATCCATCGCTTCAAATAATTAGCATAGACTTGATTTACAACTCTTCCATCCAAGAGATTCTTGATGGAGTAGGCGTCAGTCGCTGTCTTGGTGATAATCTCAAATGGACCCAACCACAATGCATCCAGTTTGGTTATTCTCCTGAAACCATGTGTATTGCAATAAGCAACCTTTTCTTCTATTTGATATTCTGCTAAGGCCAGTTGGTTCTTATCGTCTGTCAATTTTGCTATATCCTTTTCTTCAACATAAGATTAATGCTTGTGATTGCATCTCAATCAGGATTTTCATCAATTGGTTCAAGTACTGTTCAGCACTCATCCCTGATGTTGGTTCCATCACCAAATATAAAATCAGCGGCAACGCGGCCTTCCTCCCATATAACAACTCAAACAGCATCTTTCCCGTTGCCATATGATAACTGATATTGTAGGCAAACATCACCAAACTCAGGTACATTCCCCACACGGAAGTTCTTCCTGCAACCAGCTTCTTCAGCGTCACAGCCAGCATCCCATTAACTCGTTCTACCAGTCCATTTGTCTCCAGTTGGTAGGGTATAGACACGACTCCTCTGATCCTCATTATCTCATTCAACTGCAGGATCACATGAAATGTGAAGTTTTTCCCATTGTCACTAAGCAGGACCTGTGGGCATCCATGTTGGTAAACTACTTGATCCAGGATGAACTTCGTGGTGCTGGTAGCGTCTACTTTTTCCAGGGCCTTTGTCTTGGCCCATCTCATCAGATGGTCGATAGAAACTATTATGTACTTGACTCCCCCTGTGCTCATCATCAATGGTCCCATCACGTTGATAGATACCATATTCCAGGAAATTCTAGGGCGGGCCAAAAAGTATCCAGTTGTATTCTTATGTGGCTTGTGCAGCTGGCACTCCACACAACAAGCTAGATAGTCCGCAACATTATAGTTTATTGACTCCCAGTAGTAGTACTAGCAAATATGGTCAGTCATTTTTCTCAGGCCTCCATGCCTGACAACCTTATGAGCGGCTTGAACAATAGCTGCTCTTTCCAATGGCTTCAGGAATAGTATACAATTCTTGTTAATTGTCTTAAATACTTGTACATCCATGGCCTTGGTGTTTTCCATCACTTTTTGAAGCGCACCTTGGATTTCAAGGGGCTTGTTCCCAATTTCTCCATTAATCATTCTCTGGAATAACTCATCCGCATGCTGGTATACCATCTGGACCATTGGTAACTGTGATAAGCCATCCGCATTCTGATGAGAAGCCTCCACTCAGTGGACAATCTTGTAATCATCAGCCTGTAGCTTAAGTGCCCATTGTGCCTGTCATCCTTCTGGTTCTCTCAAATTATGGAGCCAATGCAACGCGGTGTGGTCTGTCACCACCTTTGAAGTGTGTTCAATGGATGTACATCCCAAACTGCTTACAGGCGTAAATGACCGCAAGGCATTCATGCTAAGTTATGATGTAGTTCCTCTCAGTGGCTGAGATTGTCCGGCTCACATATGCTACCAGATGTTCATCCCCAAGTTCATCTACTTGGCTTAATATGGCATTGATCGCCATCAATGAAGCATCAGTTTGTATAATAAATTCTCAATCAAAATTTGGATATTTCAAAATCAGAGAATCTATTAGATATTGGCGTAAATCATCAGAAGATTCCTGCGCTTCTTCATTCCATATGAATCCTTTCTTCAGATCCTTTAACAGATGGAATAAGGGCTCAGCGATTTGGGCAAAGTCCCAAATAAATATTCTGTAGTATCTGACCATTTTAAGAAACACTTGGATGTCACAGACACTCTTCAGCACAGACATTCGTTCTATGGCTTCAATCTTCTGGGATTGAGGCTGCAATCCACTAGAGTTGATCATGAATCCTAGATATTCCAACTCTTTCTTGAAGAGGTGACACTTCCTCAGCAATCTTCAGGTTGGCTGCGGACAGTCTCTTAAATACTTCTTCCAAGTGGTGTAAATGATTAGTAAACGTCCTATTGAACACATTGATATCATTTAAGTACACTAGGACGCATGAAAACTTCAAGTCACTCAGAATAGTGTCCATGGCCCTCTGGAACGTTTCAGGTGCATTGCATAGACCCTGGGGCATCCTCGTCTGTTGGTATAGCCTCTGCGCGGTAATAATCGCGCATTTTTCTTAGTCTTCTCTTGGAAAATAGATATGCCAATATCCCAAGATCAGATCCATCGTGGTGAAATAATATGCTTCTCCCAATCAATCTAGCACATCATCAATTCTTAGTAGGGGATAAAAATCCTTCTTCATATTATTCAGCTTCCAGTAATTGATCACCACCCAATTAGAGCCATCCTTTTCTTCACAATAAGAATTGGACTCACCCAGGGACTCAATAATGAAACCAGAAGCCCATGCTTCACTAGCTTGCTGATAACATCTTCCACTACCACTTCAGCTGCCTTTGACCATCAAATTGATCTCATCCTGATCAGCAAATTTCCTCAGTATTGACCTTGTGGATCACATCTCTTGTGCATCCCAAATCGTGGTCATCCTGGGAAAATACTTCCTGATACTTTTTGAACAAATTGAGCACCTCCTCTTGATGGCCTTCTTTCAGATCAGTGAGTTGCACTTGACAAATTAACAAGTTGATACTCTCAGTTACCCTGGCTGGTAATCCCATCTCATTGAGAGTCCCAAAATCGTGAAATCCAATCAATTCAGCTGTTGGGATTAGATGATTAAACTGATGATCTGATTCTTCCTGATCTTCATCGGTTTTTCATTTAAATTCGCCAGGAGAACTCGAATTTCTTCATGGCCCAGCATTATTATTCCAGGAGCCACCCAAGGCTCTACTCTGGACTTCTTCCAGGGGCTTCCGACCTCCCCATACAGCATCTCAGGTATCCCCAATGTCAACCCCATGTCGACTATCATCTGTAACCCCAGCGGTATGGTTTTCTCATTCTTGATCCTCAGTGAAATTCCCCAATTTTCTAGGATTTCTGTCAGCATTTCTCATCGTTTCTGACCAACTAATTGGTATCAAATCAGGACAATGCCATCATTGTATATAAAGTTGATGAAGTTGTTTCTCTTATTCAGAGGAGCTTCTCCATCCTTCTGATAGACCAATGGTAACATTTGACCATTATGGTCAATGTATTATCCTTAAAGTTACATTTAACTCCGTACTTGTGTAGAAATTTCATCCTGATCAGAATATCATAGTTCTGGTTGGCCAAAACTATTGCTGGCGCAGATACCACTAAGGACCCAAATTGAAGTGGTAAAGCGCTATACGCTCCACATGAGATGGTGGTATTTGGCCCAGCTGTCCCATACTCTTTCTTGTGTTCCAAGTCAGGTGAGATCTTCATCCTCTTCACCATCTTTGTTGAGACAAGGTTGATGGGCGATCCACTGTCAACAATCGCCCTCACTCTCACTTGATTCACTTGTATGTCTATATATGTACACTTGGAATATTGTAAAATAGTGTTTACTGAGTGTATAGCAGCATTATTAGCCAAATCAAGGGTGTGAGTGATTTGCGCCAATAAATCAGGAAACAATTCCTTTATTGCACTGAGGGGGATTGACAGGTTTGCCTTATCTAATCGGACTTTGGACAATTCATTGGGATTATTTGCAGCTCAAATCTTGTATGCCAGTTGTTGGGTGTGTAGCTGGTCAACTTCCTTGATTATCTTGGGGTTGATTCCCTTTGCTACGGATCTTGTCACTGCGTTTACATCCAAATTGACCACTTGATACAGTTGATCTTGTACGTCTTCATCCACAAACAGATCCCTGATGCCAAACTCATAGTTCATTATATCAGGAGGAGTAGGCTTCTCCGCAGCTCTAGACTGTTCCCCATCTAGACTGCGGGCCCTTTTCCTGACTCCTTTGTGGCAGCAGACTCTTTTTCTTGGACCACGTTAATTTGATCCTTTGGCTTCTTGCAGTGCACAGTGAAATGTCCCTTCCCTATGCATTGGTAGCAGACTTTTTCTTATTCATCCGTCTGAACTCTTTGGGCTTATTCCCCAGCATGGTTTAGTTGTTCGTCTCTTTAGCACTTCATTTCCCTTCATGGGATTAGAATTGTGTATCAGGTTGGATTTGAAACTTTTGTTTGGGGCATCGAAGGTTGCTCCCAGAATTTTCAAATTATTTACCATTTGAGAGGTAGTAATTTCTGTCGCAAACACATAAAACATTATTTGGTGCAAATTGCAATAGGGCGAAGGGCCGCTTGTAATGAAATTCTGGCATTGAAGTCATCCATTACCTTTTCTCCAGCCAGGATTTGCGACTCCTGGTAGAACTGATCTGCAAAGCTTTCTAAAGATTCGCCTTTATGGAACTGGATGCCCATAAACTCCTGTTTGCAATTCAACATGCATGTTGGAATCCCAAATTCCTTCATTATGGCCGCCTTGGCCTCCGCATATGATCAGCTGTATCCCTCCAGATAGGGCAACGCTAAGTTTTGACAGTTGGTGTCTAGGTAGTTCATGACCATCAACACCTTTTGATGATCACCGTAGCCATACATAGTCATTTTGAACAGTTGAAAAACGCTGGGGCATTATCCCAATGGAAAGTCGGCAATTTTGGCATTGCCTTAAATTCCTCTGAGTTATCTCTAGCTTATTCTCTAGGTTTGGCTACCTGGCTCACTCGGGGAGTGACTTCAGGCGTCATCTCCAAAATGGCAGCAAAAGCAGGTGGCATGTTTATTGGGGTATTCAACTTCCCAATTATTGTACAAGGAAATATTTCTTCAGCATCAGTTGCCACATATGGCTTACAATTGCATTTGTGAGTTTTTAGCTCCTTGACTTGCTTGATCAGTTGCTCAACATCAGCGCTGAAATTTCTCAAACAAATGTGATATGCTTCCCACTCCGTTTCAGATATAATACCTCTCAAATTAAGCTCCCTTCTTTCTTCTTTAATGAAGTTACTTTTCCAATTTACTCATTCCCAAAACTCGCAACATTATTGATCCCTTCCTCCATCTTGGCGACTCATCCTTCCAAGGCTGTGGATTATTAATGATCTGCTGAGTTTAGTGCATTCTGACTAATGGTGGGTAACTCTGTCTATATATTTTTCTTAACTCATCTTTATACGACATCCTTCTAAGTTCTTCTACTCAACTACACCCCTGTAATGAGCACCACTTTGTAAAAATTTATGAGTTCTGGTTATTATCGGCCAATAACCCCTATAAACTTATTACTTGCACAGGTTTGGTTCTTGTGCAATTTGTCCGCGTTGTATTGTTGTTGATATAATTGGTTGATAATAGTATGATGACTATTATCCATAGTTGAAAGACCTCTTAGATATCAGCTTAACGCTTGGCTAGTATTTCTGCTTGAAATACTTGAGATGTCTCAAAATAGGGATTACTTCCCTTTTACTGTCTAACCCAATCTTCTCTGAGATTCCCTGGTGACAGTTTCTCCATTTTGACACACAGTCAGCAGCAATCCCTGATCTGTTTAAGATTCTTCTATGGATCTCCGCTCAGATCCTTACTCTTTTCCTTAAAGAGTCTCCCATTTATCACAAACAGCAATAATATCCCTGAGAAAGAATAGAACAATTGAAAGCTGATAAAGTTTACTACTTAAAACTATATACCATATGATAACTTCCTTTTTTATTATTGGTGAATTCTAGGGAATTTATAGTGGGGGATTCAGCTCCCAACACTTTATTGACACCTCTTTGATGATATGGCAGCTGTTGCCATTAAATCACCCATCCTCATCTCAGTAGCGATGGTCCTCCTCATCCTGGCTATGATTCTGTCGTTGGACATCCTTGAGAACTAAAGTGGAAAGAGTCAGAAAACGTGTCCCTAACGTTTTCCTCTCAATACAAGCAAACCACCCATATTTGGCTAGCGACCTGCTTAGGTAATGGGACTTGTTACCCAATAAAGCAGGTTGCAAACCAACTGATCGATTTGCTATCTGCAGGCGGCATCATTCACCTTGCAACTTACTACTTACATTCCCAATCAGTTGGTGATGAAACCTGAACGATCATAACTGTTACACCTGATAGTTAATCACTATCAGATGCCCCTATTTCGTCGGCAACTCCACCTGACAAGATACTAAGCATTCATCCGGATTGATCCCTGATGGATCTGATCAGGCGAATATCCTAAAATTCCCTAAACATAGTTACTCTGAAATCAGGTCCAACCTATTTCCAATTCACCTCGCATTATAGAATTATCCCCTAGCGATTCCTGGTAATCTATCAGGATGGGAATATGGGCAAAAATCCCAACATAATATGATCTGATTAAAAGTTGATTTTATAACTTGGGAACCCAATCTCTTGAGATAGAATGTAAAGAGTTCCTTACATAGGAAATAAAGTCCATAAGGCACCTGTGGAGCCCTTGGTTCAACTGGATGACTTGGCCCATGTTGTTGATGAGCACTAGGTAACTGCTTTAGCACCCAAAATCCAACTACTTTACCCCCTTTTCTTCCTCTTCCATTGTGAATAAGCTTAAGGAGATATGTAGGGATGTAGATATGGCCAGAGGCCACCATCTGGACCCCACCATCATCTGGTCCCCACCATGCCACCTATCACTCCCTTAGAAACTGCAAAAATTGATCTCAAAACTCAGGAGACCTTTATTAAATCAGAACAACTGGTTTAGGAATGGAATTAACAATTTTGTATTATTGAGCTCTGACCTGAGTCAAGAAATCATCCTTGAAATTTGTAACTAAATTTTAAAGTACTCACCAAAATTGATTCCACCAAAATCCAATTCCACCAAGCTCCTCATTTGAGCTAATCTTCTCTTAAGTTTCGATTGGTGAGAGTACCAAAGTGGATGATCCAAGAATTACGTTGTCAGAGCTTTTATGATCTAGTATGTAAGCTATCTGGTGACCGCTTAAATCCAGGCTGCTCATTGCAAGTACATCAGCCAGCCCAGTTCAAGCCATAACCCCAAACTCTTCCCCTGCCATCAAGTATAAAGTCGACTTCTCCTACACGTGTCAGTTTTTGATTTATTCTTTATCTTAAAATTAAATCAGATTTAAGTTCAAAGAACCCTTTTCATGTACTCTGCTGCCCTAATTCCTGCCAAAATCTTTGCTTTGGACCAAACTAAACATGCCACTATCAGCATCCCATGATTAATGATCATTGAGTGGGCACTCCAATCCATGATCTAGCGGCTCACTTTGCATTAGCAGAGGTCATCAGAGTTTACACTCCTGACCTGCTTCTCCAATCCGCCATCCAATATGGGTTCCAAAACTTCCAGATTCAGATTGCCAACCTGCCACTGGTTCAGTGAAATCTGGCCAACCATAAGTAGCGCAAATTCCTCGCTCAGGATGGCCATTGTTAACCACCCAACCCACCTCGCCATTCCACCATTGAGTCAGCGTGATCTGGATGAAGTGAGGTCCCCATTCTGCTCATTTTGTTAAGCCATTTGCAGGTGATGATCACCTGGTTTCAAAATCTGGAGGCAAAACCCAGGTGCTGGATCTGGAGCATCGCTCCACAGGCTAAATACCTCAATTTATTAATAAATTGATCTTACATTCAAATGAAATTTGTAATTCTGTGCATCAGCCCAAAACACCTCTACAACCGTGTGATGAAGCTCAAGATCACCTCGTACTCAAATCAAGCCAATTTGAATAAATTTGTGAACCTTTTCCCTATTTTTAAAGGTCAAAAATCTAAAAAGAATCTATAGGTTCATATATATATAACTGATCCTAAAAATCTCAGGACTGAAACAGAAGGCCAGCAACTGCAAACCCAGGAGGATTGGTCATCTTTCATGCCTCTCCCACCCTTGGGGGTTGCCCAGAAATACCTGTGGTTGCCCCATTCCAACCATCTGGTTTGCTATGGGGATCTTTGATATGTTATTTAACTTTTATTTCCCTCACAGGGTTTTTAAGGCGTCCCTCCTTCAGGTCATTAGGGCTGCTTTGCCACTGGCATTCCGGGAATTCCACTGAGCTATCACTCACCAATATTGGAAGCCCAGTCTTAAACTAATTAGCAGATTCCATGACAGTTGTCTGGTGCCTAATCTGCACGGAGTAGACTTCTTAGCAACGAGTCAGCCTCATATTAAGTGATCTGAGGTCAGCGAGCTAACTGTGGTGTTTACTACAGGTGTAGCATCATCAAAACCTAGTGAAGATCATAAGAGTCTCATGAGCAGTTCAATGATGAAGTGGATATGGAAGTATATTATGGAGAGGATTCCTCAGAGCTCCTGGTGAGAAAGGAGGATATAATCCACTTAAGACTCTGTACCCATGAATTAGAAATGCATGAACTACATAACCAGCTTGAGCGCTTCAAGAAGACTTCAAAAAGAGTACAAATTTCATTTATACTTATTGTGAGAGGACCTTCACCCATAATAAAACTGTAAACTACTAAGAATCTGGATCATTTAAATCTTATTCCTTGAAAAAGAGAATGAAGAAAATATCTGAGCTTTAAACAATTATGGAGAGTACTTAGAACAGCATGACAACGTGCTGTTTGCTATGGACAAGAGCATAATTGGATTGAAGGCACAATGCATACTATACCAGAACCTGCCTCAATTTGACCAGTAACTTGATTGGAGGCACCAGAATGGATCACTCAACAGGTTGCCACACAACTGATCAAGCTTAACACATGACTGACCATGATCACGTCGACTCTGTTGAGGAGAATCAAGATTTGAAACCGTACCTTAAGACCATGTATACATTTGGAGAAGGAATAATTGATAATTACCTTCAGATGTACAAGAACAGCATGGGTAGCGCTAGTAATCACCAAAAAGTTTGCCATGTGCAAGGGTGTATGAGCCGTGAGGCCCAGGAGATCCTTAGCATGAGCCTATGACCTAAACTATCTTAGACTAAAATGAAGAGTATTCTACTTTCAGATTTCAGTTGTGAAAAAGACATCCAAAACCTATATCAAGAGTTTCTACTTACGAAAATGGGCAAAAATGAGTTGGTATCAAACCACACCTCTCAGTACTACCTCAAGGCTCAACAATTGTGGACTACAGGCACTATGGATTTACCTACCGCAAAAAACGTTCTGCTGAGCTCATTGGAGTTGAATCCCAACTTAAAGATGTATATGACACTAGAGATATAGAACGCGACGTCCCTAAAGTAACTTAAGGAAGCCTTACTCAACATACAAGGGATGTATATAGCTGAGTACATTGCTTTGGGAACACCCCCTCGTGAGTAGAAAGGCCATCTACATTACTAATGATAAGGGTGATAAACAAAAGAAAAAGAGTTCCTTCCACCTTAGCGCTTGCCTCATTGAAAGTTAACTTTCTATAAGTACCTTCAACCTGGGCACTTTTACTAATCTTGTCCATTACTTACCACTAAAAAATGGACACCCCCCTAAAGATGATACCCCAACGCTGTAAACCGGGTGGATCTCAACACCAAGGGTGAAGATGATCATGAAGATGATGATTTGGCTAGTGCGGGATACCATGTGTTAGGGGTACCTAGTATGGGGGAAGTGCCTGATAGATTAAAAAACACAGCATTGATGGATTAGGATTGAGCAATACATACCTGGAGCAGATGAATCAGCCTACTTAAATCACCAATTTAGTTAAGGAAGAGCAGTTGGCTATGCCTATCTTCAAGAACTTTGAACCAGATGGTGAGGATACTGTCAAAGCTATAAGGAGCGCTGCCACTCTTAGACAGTTTGAAGAATAGCTATAAAATTTTTTGACCACTGGAAACCCTTTCAGCAAGAGTATGACAAAAACAGAAGTGATTATCAGAAAGTGCACGACTTAGTAGTACTGGAAATTGGGACTCCAGTCAACATCATATCCTATAAACTCATGAAGAAACTGAATTCATGCCTGATATTGACTATCACATGGAGTACAAAACCACTAGACCAGATGTTATGCGCACTTTAGAAGCCTATTCAGCGCTACCATTATGCTTTGGGTGCATGGTTCTAATGGCACTAGCAGTGTTTTTAGACAACGATCACTACAACTTCTTGATTGGTACGCAGTTTCTCTTGGAGTTTGGAGCAAAGATTTACTTCACATCCAGCAATTGAGAACCTTGAGTTACCAACTTCCGCTGGTATTTAAGGATGAAGATGTCAAACTGTGGAAACAACGAACGTTCTTGGTGGAAACAGATTAAGCTATTTACCCCATCCACTAAAACCTTAACTGAGAAGAGTGTGAAGCAGTTACCACCAACTGTTAGCTGGAAGAAGGGCTTTTGCTGATTGCTAGTGAGACTATTGAGCTTCAGACAGGGGATCAACGCCGGATGACTTTGACAAGTAGTGTGAAGAGTCCTCCAGATACTATTTTGGAAGTATATATTTGTGAAGAATTCCATGAGCAAAATTCTGAAGTAATACCAGGGTTCTATGCACAACATACTCAGGATATTTGAGCATCGCCTTGGGAAATATCACAGCGCAACCTATGAGAGTCAAAAAAGAACAAGTTGTAACACTGGCCTGATTGACCAGTTGCTATGACATTTAATCTGTACATGGCGCAGGGGATTTCGATGAGCTTAGCTTTGGGGATGTGACTCCTAAACTGAAGAAAAAGATTGACGAGCTGTTGGATGAATTCAAAGAAGTCTTTAGTACTGAATTAATGACTATGGCCTCTTTAAGTGCGAGTTTTACAAAATGGATAACAGTTCCGCTCTACCGCTTAAGTTTAACCCCTACCATCACTCAAAAACAGAGGATCCATTATCACTCAAGAGCTAAACCAACTAGCCAAGGCAGGGATAATCAGACCAAAGAAACGTCTTTGGGCCTCTCCTTTGTTGCCTGTACACAAAAAGGATGGAACCTACTGAGTAGTCATGGAATACCACTATTTGAACAAGATAACTAAGAAGGATACTTATTTGATCCCATGCATTGACAAAGCTCTGAATGCATGTGTGGGTAAAGTACTTTTGGCGATGGATCTTACCAGTAATTACTAGCAGATGGAGCTCTCGCCAAAAGATCAGAAGATATGCACCATACTAGTAGTCAGGGTTTGTTTGAGCCCATGAGGATACCGCAGGGGCTCTGCAATGCCCCTGCTACCTTCCAGCGCGTGATGGATCACATTTTCAGTGATCTTAAGTTATCCAATGTGCTTAATTATCTTGACAACATCACATATTCAGTCAAGCATTTCACTACCATCTATAGCACTTAAAGAGGACTTTGTACATCTGTGCGCATCCATTTTTGAAGTTAAAACGGAGAAAGTGCACCTTTTTAAGAGACAGTTAAAGTTCCTGGGGAATGAGGTCAGCTCTAGCAGAATCAAGCCTCAATATGGGAAGGTAAAAGCGATTATGGCTATGAAGCCACTAAAGAGCATGTGGGATATACCTATGTTCTTTAGAATGGTGGGATATTTCCAGCAGTTTATCTCCAATTTTTAAGACTTGGCGTCACCCTCACATACCTGCTACCAAGAAAATGAAGTTTGAGTGGGGCGTGGAACAGGAACAGGCCTTCGCGGAGCTAAAGGAAAGATTGGTAGAGGCGCCAATCTTGGCTTACCATGATTACAACAAAATTTTCTACCTCTATACTGACGCTGGTGACATAGGACTTGGCGAGATCCTGGCACAATTAGACGAAGATGAATGGATCACCTGATTGTATACTATTCCAAGGTTTTTAGCAAAGCAGAGAAGAATTACACGGTCACCAAATGGGAGTGCCTGGCGGTGATTATAGCGTTTAAAGTCTTCAGACCTTACTTGCATAGGGTAAATTTTAAGATAGTTATGGATCATGCATTGCTCCACTGGTTGTGGAACATGAAGGATCCTGACAGACGCCTTGTCCACTGGGCTGGCTACTTCATGGCTATGATTTTGAGATCTTACACTGAGATGGGGACAAACACTTAAACGCTGATACCCTATCATGATTGCTGGTGTTCCACTTATAGACGCCATAGAGCTATCACCTCTACGACTTAATAATGTTACCAGAAAAGGCCTGTCAAGAAAAAAGATGAAGTTAAGAGAGTTCTGAGAAGGCGTTCCAGAGACACCCAGCGTGTCAATGGAAATTTACAAAAAAGATTAAAAACAAGTGCTACCCCTATATTCAGCCCAATGACCCAATGAAAATGGTGATGGAAGCCCATAAGCATGTGGCCATAAAATTTTTTAAGAAAACGGTGGAATAACTGAAAGAGAGATTCTATTGGAAGTGCAAATCAGATAAAGTGCTTTTAATTTTTAGAGTTGTGCATACCCTGTGCGAGTTTCTGACTGCTGGAGAAAAACTTTGAGCTTACGCTGATCCCTCCTACAGTGCCCTTCAGCAATATATCAATCATTGTGGTGGGACCTCTACCAACTCCCTCCAATGGATCAAAGTTCACCTAGTAGTGACAACCACTTCACCAAGTGAGTTAAGCCTCCATATTTATGATGTACACCACGAAATCCAATGCTTGCTTCCTTTACAGTCAGGTCATCAAAAGGCATAGTTGCAATCAAAGTTTTAATTTCAAACAACAGAAAGAATTGCATCTCAGATTTGATGAGAAAGTTAATGGACCTCATGGTAGTGAAACAGCAATTCATCACTCCCGACACCTCATCCTCAAATGGAAGCATTAAGTGAGTCAATGAAACCTTGAAAATATTTTTTTACAAAAATGGACCTTAATTACAAATTGATATGAGATCAGTTGCTTCCCTCAGCGTTGTTGGCTTACTGGTTGAGCCACCAATGAGTGATTGTGATTCCCCTTTCAAAGCATTGTATGGGAGAGAGGCGGCTCTGCTGTCCCAACTAGTACTGATCATTACAGTGGGCTGGAAGAACCTGTCGCCTGAAAGCTATTAGCAGGAGTTAGCTGATGAATTCAATAGAAATCAATTGAAAGCTTCAAACCATATCGAGGTGACTATCCTTAAAGGTCAATAGGAGAGTCAAAGATGAACTAGGCTGCCAGAGTTCAGCCTAGGGGACAAGGTATTGTTCTACAATCTACATGGATCATAGCCAGTGAAGTTACAGACCATTTGGACTGGCCCTGCCACTACCTTGGCAAAGAGAGGAGTTGAATAATCTATTCAGGATGAAGATACTAACATTTTATATAAAAAAGTACATAATTGGCACCTGCGTCCATTCCTGGCTTCATATTGGGAAGGAAATTTCATGGATGAGGCTTAGAGTGCACTATCTGATCACTCATCATCTGGCAGAATGAGCAGAGTTTACCACAAACTGGTGGAAGTGCGGGCAACTTGCCCACCGCGGATAGAGATGGACGTTCCCCTTTATGGAAATGGGTGAGGAAAGAAATTTACCCTTCAATCAGAGTGATGTCATGCAAAATAATTTTTATGTGATACTTAAGACAATTTCTTAATAAAGATGGCAACGTTGCCCCAGAACTCTATGAGAATTGACCTTCTTTTAAACATTAAGGGCCAGAAAAATTTACAAATAACTGATGATGAAACAATGATTAAACTGAATTACTCTAATGGAACAGGTGAGACTATCAAGCAGTATTTTCAAAGCTGGACAACAACCATTCTAAGAGTCGCTCATTAATATGATTCAAGGCACATTGAAGGAATACCTATTCATGAACTAGATGCCAACAAGCATATTACCAAATCTGGTAATCCACCAATATTTCGAGCTACCACTAATAAACCAGAGGCGGTGATAGATTAAAAGGCCCCTGGACATCCAGGTTCAGGGGTAATTGCTGCAAGAAAGTGCTTGTATGGACCAAAAATTAGCTAAAACGGACAAAATATAAAAAATGGCAGTTAGATGCTATCTTACTTGAGGATATTAAAAACTCAATATTGCAACTCAAATTCCCAGTTCATAATACAATTATCATTCATATTATTTCATAATTTTTACTTGAATTATAAGATACTTCAATTTTTACTTAAACTAATAACCTTTCCACAGTATCTCAGTTTTATCCTTTTTATTTCAATTATAGTGGTTTAAGCAAACTAATCACCAGTAGCTAGTCTGAGATTAACAATTGAGCAAAATACAGTAACCAGTCTAAGTCTGTTCTGTTTAAATGTGGCACTTTATATTGTGGATAACTCGGAGCTGAGCAACCAAGAGAGAGGTTAATATGCTTCTGTTGAGTCCCAAGGCCAACATATAACAAACATGTCAGAGAGTGTCAACAAGTGATTTGATAATGGTTGCAACAGCTTACTAAAGATATTGATGCTACAACGGGTAGCATTAAAGCAGCTCTCGCTTATTGAGGATAATTATGATATAAATGAAGGTTTTCTGGTGCCTAATATGCACGGAGTAACCCCCTTAGCACCATGCTTCTCACATGGTAAGCGAGCTGAGGTTGGTGAGCTGACTAATAGTTTTAGATCTGTGGTCTAGTATATGAAGAAAATCAGACAAAAAGTTTTAGATTAAGTTATATAAAGAAACACAGTGCAACAGTCATAATCCCCTAATCCAAACCGGTGACTTATAAAGAGCTACTTTATTTGAAAAAAATGACACCTGGGTCAACTTCATGTGAAGATATATCTTAAACAGGTCAAAATTGAGAAAGGAGCCAAGCAGTAATGGTTATAAACGGGATCAAACCTATTTATTGTTTTTACAATCTTCAAAACAATTTTGGACATCTAAAACTTAATTAAAATGGTTCAAGAATAGCGCAGGAGTCTCAGCTGATAATGTCACTATGGAAGTTAAATTGAAAACAATGATTATAACGTTAGAATCAAAATTGGTGTTCAAGACTTGTGATTACTGTATTTAAAATAGTGCACATTTCCATACTATAAAAATTAGGCTTAGTTACCTCCACCTTAAGGATTGGTAGCATAGTGGGGTATTTCCTTCTCCACTCTGGTTTATGTTTTGATTGTAACAAGTTCAAAAGTAGCGCAGGCTAAAAAACTCAGCGTGGTAGATTCATCCTAAGGTCAACCCGCCTCATTTTACTTTACCTCCACCTCCCTATCCATAAACCTAGAACCCTGATAATGGTAGGGTGTTACGTTTTGATATCCCTTTTAAACTTATATTAGAAAAAACTTATTGTTTATTTCTAAATTTGATTATTTCTTTTATTACAGAAATTATTTCTGCAATGGTAAAGTTGTGACCCATGGAGGGGTCACTTAATAGGCAAGTTGATAAGAGATTAGTGGAGGGAACGTTGGTTTTTCAAGTTTCCAAAAAAGTGGATGTACGTTGAAGAAATCGGCCCCACTTCTGAACAGCCAATTTATTATAGACCTGTAACCCCCTCTCCCATCTCATGTAACTTTATTTTCTCTGGTAGGATGTCACTTAGTAGTCTGTACCTGACCTTGTGGCTGCTAGGGCACCCCAAATGTAGGCCACTTTTCTCTTGGAGCGATTGTAACCTAACACAATAACACAACCCATACAATTTTCTGCTTATGTTTTATTTTCCAATCTCAATGTTTAGGGACAGATAATTGACCACCTACTTTTGGCTAGCTCTCTTCTGACTATCCTGTTGCACGATGCATAGGAAACCCTAATAAAAAGTGTATAACAACTTCTCGTTTCCCAATTTACAACCATGTCACTATTTACTGAACAAGCAAACCCAGAGTGTGCTTCTCAGAAGGACTCTCTTCTATCATTACTTTTTGTATATCCAAAACAGTAAAACTTCTGTTATCCACCCAATGTAATCTCTATTTTAATTTTGATACTAGTCCCAAGGTTGAATTCAAAACATTTGGACATCACTAGAGTACCTTTAGGAATGTTGATATCTGTGTAAACCCAGAGTACACATCAATTTCATATTATCAAATCTTTTTGCTTCACCAAGGTGAAGAACAGCGCCATGGACAAAGATTTCGTCAAAGCCTCTTCCTCATCTGATATGACTTCTTAGGCTAATGGCTGAGGCGTCTTTTTTTAGCACTAGGTGGTCTCAACTAATGACTGAGGTGTCTTTATGGGAATTTTTTTGCTAATGATAATCCCTTTGTTTGGCTTACCAGAAAATAAGATGCGTAAATATCCCCCTTTTTGGGTTAGGCCTATTAGTACTAAAAAAGAATATCGACATTTAGACCCTGTTCTTAAGGACATCTCAAATGTAAGCCCTTTATCAGACCTTAAAGTCCCTCAAGAGATTTCTGCCATATTCTTGGGCTACATATATTTCCACCCACTTCAAAAATAAAACAATTAGAGATAGGGTTCCCAAAGTTAAGAAATCAGGGAACCACTTGTTCCCTCAACAAGCTCAACCAACATGACAGTGCTTATTTCTTGTCCCCATTTATATAACAGTATAAAGCGCAAGGTAACTGTAAATGCCTAGAGTGGAAAATGGAGCCATATGAATTAATTTTGACCTGCAGGTTGTAAAGACTTTAAATTTTAAAGTTACCCAGGTTTTCCTGTCAAAGGGGGACATCTTTTATCCCCATGATCAAATTTCTTCTTTATAAGCCAATGCTTTTTTCCCATGAGTATAATTTGAGTCAAAATTTGCAGCAAAATCATAGGTCATTATATCTGACGATTTTAAGGTAGGATGGTGGAACCACCAGTCATTGAGTATTGAATTAGAGAAGAACAAGCTAGCTTCCACCTCCAATTTTTAATCTAAGTAGATTGTCCTCCTTTTCACACTGGCTTAAAGAAATGAAGTGGTGGCAACAGTGAGATACTTTTATACTGATATTGTACCTGAAGTACCTACTTTGTCTCTTACCCTACACCATTCAAGTCAGCTTTTAATGAAGAAGGTGGAAATAAGCTGCCAAGTCACTCTGAATTTGATTTTAATTTTCCAAATAATTATTTACCTCATTAAATTCAATTGCTTATAATGATCAGGCCTCCTAAGAGCCAAACCCCCAATATGACAAGAAAACTTGCCAATAGGAGAGTAATCTCAATTCTTTGGCATAATCAGTAAGAGTTAAGCATAGATTATGTTCAGCAATGGAGAAATCTTTCCCATTGGCTGAGAATAAAGAGTTACTTACTCTCATAATGGCTTACCAATGGGAAAACCACCGAATGTTTGTGCACTCAGCAACTCGTATGGGCCCAACATATTGATAGAGATATGGTGGTATGGCCATTCCCTCTTTAATCAACATCATTCTAAGGTGGTCACTTTAGAGGAGGAGTAAAAAATACCTTAACTTTTAGGAAGGTTTCAGTTGTTGGAGATAAAAGTTTCATTGCAAAAACAAAAAAATAAATTAAAGTCAGTAATTGTAAAGTTGATATTTGTAGGTCAATGTGAGTGTAAGAATACCAAGAAAATGCATTGAATTTGCTGCCCCAAATTTAAACAAAACTAGATAGTCAAAGTAACTTGATATAATAGACATGAAATCCTAATTGGTCTTAGTATTAACGGTGAGTCAAGTATAATCAATTATAAGAAATTTAAAATTGCAATTTAAGTTATATTTTAAGTTTCATTTATTAAAACTCAAAATGCGACATTGAAAAATAAAATATGATATTATCCTGACGTTATAAGGATTTCATGTGTGAACCATAATTTTGTCACGCATCCTCTAAAGCCTTACATAGCCCATGAGGACCAGATTTTATAGTTTTATATTATTAATATGGTGAAGGTGGATAGATGGTTAAGAAAACCTCTTCTAATCATCATCAGTAGAAATTTTGCAGAAGCTTGATGGCACCCTAGACTTTGCATGGATTACGTGCAGTTGAATAATGTTACAGTCCTCATTCTATATCCACTACCCCTTGAAGCTGTAAATGCCCAGATGATCTCAAAATACAAAATTTTCTCCAAACTTGACTTGTTAAAAGCTTTTCACCAAGTGTTGGTAAAGACTGGACACTAGTCACTGATGGCAATCAATACCCAGTATGATTTATACCAGTATAAGGTCACGCCCTTTGTTTTGAAGATTGTGCCAGCTTTCTTTCAGTGCCACATTGTTGACGACCTGGGAAATCTCAGGCTCTCATGCGCAATAGCCTATGTGGGCAACATCCTAATACAATCGCCCAACGCTTAACAACACAGTAATGATTTTGGTAGCTGTGGTGGCAACACTCCACAAAGCGGGTATAAATTCTAAGACATCTTCAACGTGAGCTCTATAAAGACGAAGTTCAGTTCCTGAGTAATTTTATACCAAATTATGGTCATGACATTGCGCCTTCCAGGAAAGATGCCAGCTACCCTTGGACCACTCCAGTGAAACAGAAGCAGTTATGTTGTTTTCTAGGAATAGTCACTTTCATAAAGAAGTTCTCAACAGATATTTTGGAACTGTCCTTGCCCCTTCACCCCCTAACAGGCAACAAATGCATTAAATGGACCCCAAGTGCCAGAATGCTTTTATAGCGGTAAAATGTTTTCACCACTGTCCCTGTTCTTCATCATTGTCATGGAAACGACTGATAAGAATTAGACTGGGCTCCCAGTCAGGGTGTGCAAGCACCCAGTGGAGAGCCCAGAATGCCAAGGGCACAGCGGTCCATGCAACTAGAAGAAGGGGGATCTAGTGGGGATGTGAGGAAAGCAAATGTTTATAAATATACCAAAGGCCCCTAAGGCAAACCAGATGGTTGCAATGGGGGCAACCGCAAGTCTTGTGGGGCAACCCCCAAGGGTGGGAGAGGCAGGGAGGATGACGACTCCTCCAGGGTGCGCGGTTGCTGGCCTTCAGTTATGGGTAGGTGGGTCTGTGCACCAGAGAGGGGCGGTACAGGACCCACCGCGCGGACAGGGGTGCTGTCAGAGGGGAAAATGGACCTGTGATGAGCGTTAGGGCCAAGTCCCCCTTGGTTGGGGTACTTGAGGCCCTTTAGGTGAGTGGGATCAATGGCAGACAAGCTAGGTGTGGGGACTGAGCTCGCGGGCATTAGGGTAGGGGCGCCCTGAGGCTGCTCTGATAGGGGAGAGCTCTTGGGAAACCTGATGGTGAAGTGAATGGATAGGGTCGCATTTAATGGATATGCAAAAATGGATGGAGAGTCAACTACATCATTGAGAGTGAGGCGGTTTACTGTGGATATGATCCACTGCCATGTGGTGGGGTCAAGCAACTGGATAACCCATTTGGCAATCATTGGGATAACAATTTGGGTGGCAGCGCGCTTTGCTGGATTGATTGGCGGAATTTTTAAAAGGAAAAAAAACAGGTGGAGTCTGCAACAAGGCGTTCAGGGTATTTGGCTTTATTTTGGTGCAAAGCGCAAGGAGAATAGAGAATGAACCAACAATTGCCCATTGGCAGGGCAGTTGCCTTAAGTATTGGGCAAATCGCATAGTGGGGATGCTAGGGTATTGGGTGGTTGAGGATTGGCAATGGGGTTTGGTTGGCTGGCGAGTGGGGGAGTGGACGGATGCCCAAAATCTTGGCAAAATTAAACAAAAATTTTGCTGATTTTCCCAAATTTCTAAGCTAGACCAGGTCGATGGTACCAATCTGGGCCTTGACCATTTGAGTCAGGCAGCTCATGCAGTTTGGATTTCCTGGATTTGTCCCAGGGGGCTGTGGCCTTGATGCTCAGTTGTCCGCAACCCAGTCTGGACTCTCAATTTGATTGTCTATGCGATCCAAACTTCTTGGATTCGTTCCAGGGGGTAAGGGCAGCTGGTCTGAGTCACTGGTGGCCTGGTCTAAAACCCAAATCGAGTTCTGATCTGACTCTTGGACCCAACCAGTCTAGACTGGTTCTGTTAGCCTAGAATTTGCAGACTGGGCTCCAATACCTGCGCTGGCTTTTTCTTCAAAAATTTTAGTAAGTTTACCCTGGTGAGTGAGGGGTCCCAGGGGCCCGCCCATGGTCCCTGGCCTGCATGATCTTCTGGCAGGTCCCCTCTATTAGTTTACTAGGGTTGGGGAGGGAGGAGGGGAGAGATCTGAATATCTCTAGGCAGAAGGGCGATCACCCAGCGCTCATCAACCACATGCGCCGGGTCACTCAGCTGTGACAGGGGGTCCACTTGGGCCTTTGGCCCCCTTTTAGTCCAAAAGGGATGCTGCTCCCTATCCAGTTGTAGGGGCTGGTCCCCAAGACTTACAATCATGCTGACAAAAATAAGCCCTTTATTATAGCTTGTGACGCCTTTGGTATCACAGTTGGTGTCATCCTTTTTGCAAGAACACAATGGGTGGAAACATCCTGTGGATTACTTTTCTAGGGAGTTTAGTGTCACAGAGCGTGCATGGGTAATCTACAATATAGAGTTGGCTACTGTATCTTAGTTGTTGATGAAATGGTGGCACCTTTTACAGGGCGACAAAAATACTGTAGTTGCGCTCATGGATTATAATCACTTTCTTACAAATACAACCCCCAAAAGCTGGCGCACAGGAAAACTGAGACTCAACTTGATCTCTCCAATTTTAACTTCAAGTACAAGTTTGTCAAGGGGTTAACCCACATCTTAGTAAATATTCTTAGTCACAATCCAAATATGAGCCCTGAACTTAGTGCTGACTCTAATTTAGTCACAGTGATTCCTCCCAAGCAAGTTGTGAACCCGCCACCACAAGCCATCGCCAAAGTTGCTTCCTTGCCACCATGCCCTATCCCAAAACCCAGATTGCCACCCTGCTGTTCCTGCCATTGTTACAGTAATTGTTGGTGATGAAGGTTCATGTGATCTTGCACCTGTATACCTGAAGTCAAAGGTTTACTCCTTTACGCTGTGTTAGCTTCCCAAGGTTTTAATCCTGAAGGCTTTGACCTCATGACTAATATTGACTCTGGAAAAGCCCCTTCCAGATGGTATTCAAAAAGCATAAAGTAATATACTTCAGCAATAAGGTCTGGTTCCCCTCTGAACTGCATTCCCGTATCATAATGAAACAACAATTTTACTATCATGGGGCATCCTGGTGAAAATAAGTGTTCAAACTTAATAAAACGTGAGTACAATTGGAATGTACTCACAATGGATGTTTCCAATTTGGTATAAGGATGCTTGACTTGCGCACACTCCAAATCTTATAGGACAGGATGCAAAAGTCTCTTACACCCCCTCAACAATCCGCAGGCCTAAGACCTCACTGTCAGTAAACTTCATTGTGAGTTTACCAGTGTTTTAAGACTATGATATTATCATAATGGTAGATTGTTCTACTACATAAGCTATATTGATCCCTTGTGTGACAATGACTACTAAAGAAGACATGGTGTGGCTTTTTTGTATCACTATTATCACTTTTTGAAGTGCCTCAGAAGTTGATCAGTGACAGAGGGCATCAGTTTACTTTAAATTCTGAAAGGCACTTTGCAACATACTGAAGATTAAGCCATTTTGATCAGCATCATATCATTCTCATTTCATCAGCTAAACTGAACAACCAACAAATAATTGAGAATTACCTCCGCTGTTACGCTTCAGCTTCTCAAGATAATTGTGCAGCTGAACTCCCTTTGTCTCAGTTTTCTTATGATAACTTCAGTCACTCCTCAATAAGGGTATTGTCAAAGTACGCCAACTTGAGGTCAAACCTGCCTTCACCGTCAGGCCTAAAAACACAATAATTTTAGTGGCAGAAAATTTTCTCTATAAATTAGAAAGTGCATCAACAAGTCCAGAACCAGTTGCCTAAAATCAATACCAATGCTAAGAGATTTGCTGATAAGAAGCCCCGCGCATCTCCTGACTAACAGGTAGGTAACTTAGTAATGGTGGACACCAAAAATCTTAAACTCAAGGTCCCATGTTGTAAGTTGTCTTGTATATAATCTGGGCCAATTGCTGTTAGATAACTTTTGAACAACATTTTCTTCCATCTGAAGTTGACAAAGCACTGGAAGATCCATAATTCTTTTAACGCTTCCACCTTATTCTCTTTAATGGACAGAAACCTGTGAAGGTAAAGCCTATAATGTGTGGAGGGTGCACCAGAATTTGAAGTGGAGAAGATACTGGCCTCTTCTATAATCAAAAAAGCTTGCAATATTTATTATCAATAAAAGAGTAATCATCTTAATAGAGCAGTTTATATTTCCCTTAAGGATTGTGAAGATGTCATGATTTTATTGCAGAAATTTACAAAATTACTCTTAGGGCACCGTCACTTATTAATCTCAGACGGTGGCCATTGCGGCAATTAAGTTGCCAACCTTCAATAAGAACT
Organism: Massospora cicadina; assembly: GCA_022478985.1. Lineage (NCBI taxonomy): Eukaryota > Fungi > Entomophthoromycota > Entomophthoromycetes > Entomophthorales > Entomophthoraceae > Massospora > Massospora cicadina. The sequence goes on along the minus strand of JAKSZP010005279.1, from coordinate 199,560 downwards.
ATGCTCTGGTGAAGGCCCATGAAATGGGTAGACCCTGTCCTTTTAGAAAATGTTGATATAAGGTCCATGGCTCCTGGTATTAAGCTGAACTAGGCATGCATCCCTTAAAGACTAAAAAGGCTACAACTTAGGCCCTACAGATTAACCAGATTGCTAACCTAGGTCATAATTCAGATTGGAGATGGGTAGCTACTGCTCCTCCTCACTTACCATGTTCCACCCCAACATACTCCAAAGCCCAACCTTATCCTAGTTTCAGAAACTGCTTGGTATTAAATGAAGAAAACTAGACAAGCTGTTTAGATTCATGAGTTTTATAGAGATGTAGTAAAACAGTCACAATTTTCCCATTTAAATAGGAAATTCAATCAGGATTCACTTTAGATCAGAAAATATATCCACTTAGGGAAACCATAAGTGAAAATAATTTATCAAATAAATAAAAATTGAGAAAGAAGTCATATGGAAATGTTAGAAATGGGACCAAACCTGTCATCTATCTATAAAACTGTCAAAAGTTTTTGAACATTTTAATCTTACCCAAAGCAGTTCAAGAATAGCGCAGGATCTTTGTCCAACATTGTCATTATGGAAGATCAAATAAAAGCAATGACTGACTTAATCAAATCAAAGGATCAGCATTTGAAACTGGTGATCGCAGAATTTAAGATGAGCGCCCATTTTCAATCTGATGAAATTATGCTTGGTCAGATTTCTATTCCCTATAAATACATAAAAACTAGCACACTGCAAATGATAGGGTTGTGGGTTATTTTTATCCCTTTATTTCATATCAGAAAACCCTTATTTTATATCCTAATTCTAGTGTTTCTTTAATTCAGTTCATATATTTTATGCAATGAGAAAGTTGAGACCCATGGAGAGGTCCCACTTGATAGGGCAATGAGAAGAGATTAGTAGAGGGAATGTTTATTGTTTAAAATTCCAAGAAAATGGGTACACACTGCAACAAAGAACCCACTTATTTACTGTCACCTATGATTAAACCTCATATATATATATGGACGAGGTTCCCTAGATCTCACTTTCCATTCAATAAAGTGCAAACATAATTTGAAAGAGAGTATCCTTGATCATACATTAATAATAGGTAAGCATCAAAATCATGAAGCATATAGCTCAACATTACTAAAATGGTTAACTCAAATTAAGCCTAGTTTAGGTGCTCCAAAAAGATCACATGCAAAGTGATATAAGCACAAAATATACCACAACAAGCCAAGGTGTGGCGGATGTTTATACACCACTGGCCTCTGTCACACAGCAGGCTTTAGAGGGCTGTGCTTGAATGATGCATAATCAACCCTAACTTTATTACATACTGAGGTATGTCGGACAATCATGTTGCGTCTGCCTCTAGTCATCTATGCCTGCTGTAAATGGGCAAATGCCCTTGCGGCGGCCTAAGGTCCTTATGGAGAGGGTTCCAGGCAACCACTGGTCCTGGTCACTCCAGTTTATCCTGTAATGACATCTTTATTACAATGCACAAATGACCTTGCAGCATTCCAGAACTTGGGTTTTTCCTCTTCCACTAAGCACGTAAAATTAAAAATTATAATTTGTAAATTAAAGGACGCAACTCCCAAGTGAGGGTCCAGACATATGCGATATGGGCTTTATTTTAGAGAAATAATAAGAATTTTTAACTGAGGAAAGGGGGAAAAAATACTTGACTGATAAATTGTAGCCCAGCAAGAGCTATGCGAATAAAATGATAATTTATATTTCAGAATCCTAATGAATTCTGATGTCATAGCAACTGTTGCTGGAGGATAGGGAGCCTAATTTTACAAAAACCTGCCAAATATATATATATATATATATATAATTCTATTAGATATTTATCCAAAATTCAAATGACATGGCAGTTAAGACTTAATTGAGAATGGGATTTCAACCATTGCTGTAATGACTTCCCAAGTCCCAACCTTAGGAGATCTATGTATAATTGCTAATTGTTAAAAAACCTCTCTCTCATTCCCTGTAACTTACTTAAACTGGTATGGCGCTGCTTAGCTATCTGTGCCTGATCTTGTGGATGCTAAGGCACCCTCATTTGCAAGAAAGTTCTATTTTGGAACTCTCATTCAATAACAATTTCTTATTGATATGGTATAGTTGTAGAAACTTATAGAAAATAGGAATTGATATTAAACTATTACTTTTTTATAATGTAGATATGATAGTGAATGCTGTTGTTAATTTCAATCTTGTTTCTTTTTTAAAAAATATGATAAAGCTAATTTAGAGCAAGTTGTCCTTGAGATAAATAAACCATACCAAAGTTTAGATATACTTAAAATCTATTTGGGCACATTTTTGGCAGATAAAGTTTTCCAAGTAGACTTACCTTTACTTGAATAATTTAGTCAAAATACTTTATAAAATTGTTCACCTAATGCTGTGATTTTGTAAGAAGAGCTTCTATAACTCTCCTTTTCACAGCGTGGTAGTGCTTGGAACACAGGGCCAACACCAGGGAACTAGTCAAAAGTACAAAAGTTACTAGAGCCCAGAAGATGGTGCTTAAGCAATAATAACTTAGGTAGAGTAGTGTTATCATTAGAGTGAGTAAACAAATATAAGCAAAGCGGTGCAAAGAGTAGTAAGATATAGGCGTCCTAGGTTGGAGGGAACCTGGGCAGCCCAACAGTGCATGGGCGGATAGTTTAATCATAGATAAAATTAAAAGTTTAATGTAGCACAAGACCTCTGCGAAGAGGTCCACACACAGGAACGTCCAAGATAACTTAAAACTTGAAAATGGTGTACTTAGCGAAGGGTTTATTGATAGGGAAGTTGACCAACAGGAGAGATTGGTCTCAGCATCAGAAATTTATGGGAATTCAGAAAAACAATCAATTGAGGGAAGTGGGTCTAAGCTGAGGCACACCAATAGGCGCACGCTTCCATTGGGCAAGACACTGTATTTTGTAATTTACCAGACTTAGGTAATTGATTGTAAAAGCGGCTGACATGAGCTGGAAAGTTCAAAAACTAAAGGGTTTCAAGGCCCCATTCACCTAAAAACCAAAACAAACCATTTCTATTTAATGGAAAGCTGGTTCATTTTAACGCACCTGCTATCATGCAGGGTTAAACTTCTCTAGCATCCCTGGGACCAACCTGGGCATACCTCACCTCCACCCAGAGATGATCCAAGGTATACTTGAGATCAGGGAGGCCAGCCAACTTCACCTTCTTGGCCTCGTGATATGCAGCTTTGTCCCTTGGATTGTTCCCCATGATTATGTCATTTTCCAGCCATTACAGATTTGGTATCACCAACCATAAGATCAAGATATATATCTACTTAGTACATAATTTAACTAATACACCAGATAGATGGTTCTTTTGACTTGGCCACTACATCAACGTTAATTTATAGTCTAGAAAGAAATATACTATATTAGACTTGTCAACAAAAAAGATACCATATGTTATATTCAGGACCCTTGACAACTAAATTATCTATAATGACTGACTTTGCCACCCTGGAGGCAAATTTCCTCACAAATTAGTATTTTCCATTGATTTACCTTAACTAGTGGACATGAACAATCAATTCAATTATTTTATTAGTATTAATTTCTCGCCTCAGAGCTACTAAAAAGTTGTTATAATAGGTTTATTTACTTAGTTGATTGTTACTATATTGTTAGTATTGATGTGTTTCTATATGTTTGTTGAGATTTTTGCCCATATTCCCAGAATGCTAGATTATTTGGAATTGCTAGGGGAAAATTCCCTAAGGCGAAGTGAATTGGAAATTGGTTGGCCCAAGTTTTGGAGTAACTATGTTCATGGGATTTTGGGATATTCGCCTGGTCATATCCATTGTGGATCGATCTGGATGAATACTTAGGATCTCATTGGGTGGGGCTGCCAACAAAATAGGGGCATCTGATAGTGATTGACTATCAGGTGTACCAATTGGGATTGGTCAGGTTTCATCACTGACTGATTGGGAATGAATATCAAGTTGCAAGGCGAGTGATGTCGCCTGCAACTAGTGAATCAGTCAGTTGGTGCATGACTTGCTTCAATGGGTAATAAGTCCCATTACCTAAGCAGGTCACTAGCCAAATATGGTTGGTTCATTTGGATCAAAAAGGAAAACGTTAGGGACACGTTTTCCAACTCTTTCCATTTTAGGCCTCAAGGATGTCCTACAACGGAATCCTAGCCAGGATGGGGAAGACCATCGCTTCTGAGACAAGGATGCATAAATCAATGGCAATGGCTGCCGTTTCATCAAAGAGGTGTCAACCAAGGGGTAGATAACCGAATTCCCACTATATATTACCTAGGATTCACTATAATAAAAAACAGATAATACAACAAATAATAAGATCATATTACAGATATATAGTTCTAAGTTGTTCATTTGGGATATAGTTTAAAGAGTAAACTATCATCAGCTTCCATTGTGCTGGATTGTCTCAAGGATATTATTGCAGTGTGCAATAATTGGAAGACTCTTAGAAGAAAGAGTAAAGATCTGAGCGGGGATCTAGAAAAGAAGGAGTCACAATTGGGAATAGCTGCTAACTGTATGTTGGACTGAAGAGATTGTTGCCAGGGTTTCTCAGCAAAGATTTGGTTAGACAGAGCAAGGGAACAAATCTCTACAAGTACAACATCCCAAGTATATAATTGGGAATACTGTCCCAGCGTTGGGCCAAAATATAATAATTCATACTCAACTGCAGATAATAGTCTTCATACTATTATTAGATTAATAATCCATTCTACTATACAACGTGACAAAGTGCACGAGGAAAATGAACCTGTGCAGTAAAAAGTTTACTAAGGTTGCTTGCCAATAATAACCACCAGTAAATTTTTACAATGTTGTAAATACCATTTGGCCTGCGCATATGCTTCCCTGACTTTATAAAGATTATGAAACTATTGGAAATTCCTAAATACTGCTTGGTATAAAGATTTTTACCAATGTGAACCCTAGAAGTTAGTGTAGCATATCTAGAGGGAGGTCATTTGGAAAGGAATTCTATTCTGACCAAAGCTTCTAAAGCCTACCACGACCAAGACATTATAACTGTGAACCCATATCCACTGTCAGTATTTGATACTAAATGTGTTACTATTATAATGAAATAAAACATATTTAAAATAAATATGAAATAAAAAATTTTGTGTTTCCCAAGGTCACTGTCTTCTTACAGTACTATGTTACTTTAGTGCAGAGTGACCTGCACCATAGAAAATTTATCATAACGCTTTATTTAACAACTAATTTTATATCTGCTCTCCTAAAAATCTATAATAAATATCAGACAAACAGCTAGTAAAAAAATGATTGGCTTCTAGTCTAGATATGTTAATACCATCATAAGATTCCAAAAAAGTGATCTTAAAATTGTAAAGTTATGGGCTAATAACATAAAATAAAACCAAGGGGTCAATTTAAAAAATCTTATTGGTACTTGATGTATATTTTAATTCGTTATTAGTTAAAAGCTAGCAATTGTGTTTTCAATATAATTTTTATGATTTTCATCAAGAGAAATACATTAATATATCTGTTAACATACACCATAACTTTTGACCTAAAGCATCATCTCTCTTTAACCGCTCAAAGTCACTTTTGAGCGATTTTAAATTTAAGTTTATTTATCCACAGCCATCTGCCCAAACCTATTCTTTGATGTCCTTGGCTCTGCCGCCTGCCACCCCAGTGTGGGGCAGCAGTGCACCCCCACCTAGCGTTTTCTGCCCTGCAGGCAAGCGCGTTTGGATGGGTTCAAATAGCCCGCCCACTGCTTCCAACTGTTTTGTCCCCCCACGAGACTTAGCGCTCCACCTGGCGCGCGTCCACCCTTCTCTCCCCCATCCTCTCGCCCTCCCTCGCTCTGCTATTCGCTATTGCCACAGAGTGGACTATGGGCGTTTGTTCCCATATGCTGATAAGGCAATTATTGACCTAGCCACTACAGCCTTTGCGCCAGCTGGCTTTATAGACTTCCGCCCTTTTAAGTGCTACTTTGACGTTGGGTTCCAATCTGAGGAGGATGCTGAAGCGGCAGCACAAACTCCTCTAATTTATAAAAAAACCATATTCCCATAACCCGTACTCGCCTCCCTTCAGACACCACGCTAGTGGTATCCTTTGCAAATCTCCCATCCCACCTTCCACCCCAGGTTTTGTATGACCAGTTGGTCGCGGGGCTCATGGCTTATGGCACTCAGCCTAACCTCATCTTTGCCATTCCATCTGGTGCAGAACGCCTTGCTGCTCCTCGTGCAACAGCCACCATCATACCACACCACCCTACCATAGCCCAACAAATCCCACCCCGCGCTAGTGTGGCTGCAGCGCCTGATCAATTCTTTTGGGCTCAGGTCAATAATGGTAGGCAGATTTGTTCCCTCTGCTTTGGCCTCGACCATGCCAAAAGAGCATGCCCTAAGGCCAAATCCGCTGATGCAGCTTCTGAGCCCCCCTCTGGAGGTTCAGTATGGGGTGCTTTGCTGCCCCCTCCCACCCTCCAATCTCGTTCAGTGGGCCCACATGGAAAATCAGCCCCACCCAAAACCTCCATCCTCACTCTCCCACCTAAATCTACGCCAGCCAATCAGAGCAATGCTTGGACCAACATTTGCACCCAAGCAGCTGCCCATTCGCCCAATCCTACCCACTCAAATTTAAACGCCACTATTCCAGTGAACCAAAATCCATGGGATCTATTGGCTGAAACTGACGAATCAGGTAATATCCTCATTAGTAAGCATACAGGTCAACCTCTCTGCCATGGCAATTATGGTCAGGCAGAATTTTTCCTTCCCAACTTTGATGAAACCCCTACCCCTCGCTTTTTTGCTCCTCTACCCAATACAGCCCCCTTCCAAAGTGACCACCAGCTCGCCTTAGCTGCGGTGGCCTCTCCTCATTGCCCAAAACTATGCACCGTGGTGGCCAAGTCAGTGGCTCAGCTCCAGCATGGCCTGCCCACCATCTTCTTCCCCCCAACTTCCCTGAATCTCCCTGCAGTGACATCTCAAAACTATTTGATGATGCTGAAATCGCTGTTATGAATGTCGCAACGCTTGCTTCATTCAACCCCTCAGCCAAAATCACCCGCCACAGTATCTCCCTTTTCACCCAACTTCCTGAAGCCCGCAAAGAAGCTGAAGTTCTCCTCACAGCTTTTGTTGAAACACTTTCCCATCATTATCTTGATGCCGAAGTGGAAAACTCCTACTACGCTGACCTCAGCCCCCACTATGCAGATGCCCCAACGCCCTGACTCTCTGCTCTGATCCGGTACTGTAACCAACACCCCTTGATCGAGGTGGGTCTTTCTGAAAACCAACCCCCGACCCCTCCTCACCCTCTGCCATGGTGGGTTAAGCAGTTTCTGCTTCCCACCTGGTTAGTAGTTTGTTTTGCCGTTTTGAGTGTTGTGATTGGTACGTCCATCCCCTGGTCAGCGTACCTCAAATAAATCAAAGAAACTTTTGACCTGAAGCAATTTAATGAGTGCTAAGTCTACAACTTTTCACTCCAAACATTATGTTTTTTAATATTAAAAAATTTAGTTTTGAACACTTATTGACACAGATAATGTATTATAGCACTTGAATTGGTAAGATTCAACTTTAACTTACTGGCTCCACAACTTTCTTTCTCCTAATGTTTAACTCTAATAAAAGTATATTTTCAGTCCGATTATACTAAACTTACTTATGTATGTTGCAATTGGGTTTGACACCCACCTCTATTATACTTATTATATGTTTATACTTTATTAATAGGTAATCATGGGCTTTGATCAATCTAGGTGCAACACTGATGTTAGTCTATATGATAAATTTACTCTAGATCATCTTGGCCCTCGCCTGAATTTATATATATAGATTTTAGTTAGTACTATTAAGCTACTATTAATTACCCTCACCTTGGCGCCTCTAATTGCGAATAACAATGAAAATTGAATTACTAATACCCGCTGGTGTAACTCATGATTCACTAGTGCTTCCATACCTTGTTCCAAAGGCCTTGTTTTTATAGCTTCTAATACTATGTTATTTGTTATCATTTATTTTTACCTGCACCAGCATAGAGCTTGTTGATATTAGGTTTATTAACATTTTCTTCAGCCATTCATCAGGGTTTTGGTCATAATAAGCTAATAACTATTCTATTTTAATCTAATCTGAGGACTATGTCCAAGTGGCACTGTCTTCCATTTACTATGAAGTTGACTGTGAATTTCTTAATGCCAATATTTATCAGTAATTGCATCAATAAGAATGAAGTATTAGAGGAGCATATCAGGAGAGAATTCCATTGTAAACGGGATCTTATTTTACCATGTATCAACAGACAAAGTTTATCAATACCAACCCATTGAAAGCCCTTGTGCCACTGTAAGTATTTGATACTATATGCTCTCCTTTTGTTTTAATTAGCGTGTTTTCAATATGGTTGTCTCATAATGTGTGTTTTTAAAGGTCACTGTCTTCATATAGTACCTTATTTATTTTTCTTGCAAAAACACCTGTGGCGTTAGAGCCTGATGCCTAAGTTCTGGTTGTAACAAAACATTTCCTTATTTAACTAGGACATTTATTCTATCTATATCCCTTTTATAAAATTTTTAACCATCACTAATACTATCTTACATACATTCTTTGCAACAATTTATTTACTATTGGAAAATACTTTTCCTTCTTATCAGATCGTTATTATACAAAATACAAAGTCATAATTTAGACATGACTATGTTAATTTAACAAGCACAAAGAAATTCTGTTTGTGAAAAAGAGTGATCAATCAATGATCCTTAGAGGTCTTGTATGCAGTTTTCAGAATAATGAATTGATTAAGTTGAGGAAGATAGCAGTGGTAGCCCATCAAAGGGTGTTCATACATCTGAGAAGGCAGCAGATGCGTACAATGCAGCAACTTATAAGATTCCATTAAGAACTAAGACCATGCATGTAAATGAGGCTAATCATCTTAATAACATAAAATATATAGTTTTAGAAATTTCATTATTTTTATATGTTTAAGATTAATTATATCCCTTGATAAATAGTATTAAGATTTTAAATTAAAATGAGCCCAGTGTTGGATATCTAGATATTTACTCTGCTGAGAAGAATAGAGGAGATGAAATTCTCAAAATGTTTCCTTCTTAATTTTACCTTAGGTTCATAACATCAGAAACCTCATATAGCTTTCAAAAGTTACTATTATATATATATAGTAAAATAGTAATCTTGTTACTTGATAATCGGGAAAAGCATCTTTGTTAATAATGAAAGTTTTTGTGGCATGTAATTTTTTTTATAGCGGTTAAGTTACTGGATACCTTTGAACAGTAATTATCTAGCTAATTGTCATGATCCATACAATCTGGGACCATTTATTGGATAAGTTCTCAGTAGTTCCTAAATAGTAGCCACATGCAGTACTCCACAAATCATAGCATATGATGCTTATATTCTCTTAATATTGACAGTTGTTCTAAAGTATAAACATGATACCTATCTTAATTTTTTAGATGACCCTAAACCAAAAACGAATTACTGCTATGTATAACATATAAAGCTCTTGTTTTTATTTAACTGAGGTAAGCCAATCAGGGGACAGACATTACCGAATATATGTGAAACTAAGAGAATAACTAACAAATATAAAATTAGGCACCCTCAGGGTACTCAAGTTACCCCTGTTGCCACCGGGACTGCCAGGTATGGGGGGTTGGTGCACTACTCTGAGGGGGTTTCCCCTGCTATGGAGCAGGTGTGAAGGAAAGGGTCTGTGTGGAGGAACCAGAGTGGGAACCATGATTCTATGAGCGCTTTTTGTCTTGGTCTCATATATCCATAGAGCCAGGCTTGGAAGTGCTCTAGTAAGTGGACATGGAATCTGTTAATAATCCCATGAATGGTTGGGACTGTGCCCTTGAAAACATCTAATGCAATTGTGTGTATTGTCCACATTGCAATGGGTATTATTAGGGGGCGGAGGGTAGATGGGATTGGTGACTCAATCTGGAGCGCAAAGATACTTTTTGATATCGAGAATTCCTGTTTGTTAAGAATCTTGAGCAGGCGTGCGACTTCCTGCCATATAGCTTTGGTTGGGGGGCATGTTTCTAGGCGGTGATGTAGGGATCCCTCCCCTACACATACTGCACATGTTTTGTGGAGGGAGTTGGGGCGGTCCGCCATCCTATAGGTCCTTCTCAAACAGCGCCAGGCGTTTGCTCTTATCCTTGGCTGTAGGAGTGGGTGGTGTGTCATTTTCCACATTGCTTTCTGTGTGGTTAAATCATAGGGAATGTCCAGAATATCTAGGTATTCTATCCTAGCTATGCATGGGGTTGTTGCGAGAATATCCCTCTGGGGGTGGTTTTCTGGGTTTCTTAATTTGAATTGGGGGCTGGGTCATCCCCTTCCCTGTATAGTACCCATGTTCTCTGTGGTTCATCCCATACGGCGGATAGTTCTAAGGATATGTTTGAAATGAGGGGAGGTTCCATGCGGACCTGTTGCAGTAGGGTGACGGGCAAGGTATGAAAGTAGTCTGGGTGGACTATGTGGGTTGGTTAATTTGAGCGCCTGTGCAAAGTTAGTCCTTGCTGCTCTGGACCAATGTTGTTGTGGGAGGTCTGGAGCAAGGATTTCCTTTATCCAGGTACCTAGGATTTGATTGGCATGGCTCTCAAAATCTATTAGTTCCATGCCTCCGCTTGAGCGTGGGCCAAATAGTGTTTCCATCCGTATAGGAGGGTGAGAGCCAGGCCACAGCCAGCCCTGGATAAGCGCGCGAATTGAGGTTATAAAGGTAGGTGAGAAGGATATCGCATGGGCCTGGTACCACAGTATTGGGAGAATGAGCGAGTTAGCAACTGTAACTCGTCCTGTTAGTCCTGGGGTTCTCCCCCTTGAGGGAGGCTACTGAGTTTGGATACCCGTTGTAACAGTTTACTTTCCATTGTCTCATTAGCATATCCCCCTAATTCTAGCCAAATTCCAAGGTGTCAGACAGGAGTGGTGGTGAGAGGTGTTGCAAAGGGTAAAATAATTGGGTTTTTTCGTCGAGTGTTGGTGTGAGGTTCTGATGTTGTGGCCCAATTGTTTGTGCATTTGTCTAAGAGGATGGTTTCTGTCTTCCTTTTGTTGAGCGATACATTGCTCACCTTGAAGTATTCCTCTAGAGTGTGTTACAGCTGGTTGCATCTTCATTGTTTGATATACCTGCTACGCAGTCATCTGCAAAGGCCAGTATCTTGACTGTTGGTTGTCCTTGTTCGGTTATCCCCATAAGATGTGAGTCAGTTACTCGGAGGAGCAGGTCAAAGCTGAAGTTTTATAGCAGTGGGCTGAGGGGATCCCCTTGTTTGAGCCCTCTGTGTGGTTTGATATTGTTTGTTAGGAATCCAGGGCCGCATACAGCCATGGTTGCAGATTCTGTTAGGAGCATCGCCCATTTTATAAGACTTGGTGGGAGCTTGAAGGCATGTAGAAATTCTTTTAGGTATGGTCAGCTAACACGGCCATATGCCTTTTCCTGATCCAAGAAGACCAGGGCACCAGTTGATTTGGATTGACAAATGTTTGCAACAGGGTGTATATTGTTCCAGATTGAACGCCCTGGTATAAACCCAAACTGGTTAGGTGATAGGACGTTGGATTCAATTGCGCCTAATCTAGCTGCTAGAATTTTTGCTAGAATTTTTGTGTCAGTGTTGGGAGTGCAATTGGGAGCCAGTTGGCCAGGTCCAACTTGTCACCCTTTTTATAAAAGGTCTAACGTAGGATTCATGGCCTCCCTGGTAATAGGCGTGTTTCCAAAAACTCTGGTTCATTGACGCCAATAGGAGGGGGGCAATTTGTTGAAATTATTTTTTGTAAAATTTGTAGGGTATCCCATCAGGCCCTGGGCATTTACTATGTGGTGCACCGCAAATTGTTTCCCAAAGCTCCTCCCATGTAATAAGGGATAGTATATTATAATTTGGTGGTGTACTTTGTATCTTGGCAGTTTGAATAGATCTTTTATTTTTTGTGAAACTGTTGGCATATCACAATATAATTTGGTGTAATAGCAGTGTACTTCCGCCTTGACCTCCTCAGGGTCAGTTGCCACGGTGCCATTAGTCTTGCGGACCTGTGTGCACGCAGGCTGGTTTCCACAGTAGTGGAATTGGCAGAAAAAAGTATGTCAAACAGGTTTCGCCTTCCTTTATGAACTTACCTTGTTCGATACTTTGATCCTATGTTGGTGTTCAAAGATGAGATTGAAGTCAGGCTGAAATTTCTGCCCATTTGCGTCCCTAATTAGGGCTATAGCCAGATCTTGGAGTATTTATTTCCAGGTGGTCTAGTTCTGCCAAGGTACGCTTGATTGTGGCTGTGTCCGCGGTGTACTTGTGTGATGCAATATGTCAGGTTTTGTTGATTAAATCTTTCTTGAAATTTTCCCATGTTCCGATGGGATCTGAAGTGAATGGGGCTGTGAATTCTGGGTTTGTAGCCTTGTTTTCAACCCAGTCAAATATCTCAGGCAATCTTATATTTTCTGGGTGAAGCTTTTTCCAAGTTGACACCTGTGTGTGGGATTGGGTTAGCGCTAACTGCACCGTAACTAATTGGTGATCAGAAAAATTGATCTTTTTTGTTGTAAATTTGGAGATTCTTGAGTGGTGGGATTGTGGGATGAGAATGTAAGCAATATGACTCATTGATATGAGCAGTCTCTCACATATGTTGGGTCTTGTCATATGGGGAAGGATTGGTGAATTGGGAGGAAGAGCATCCTATAAGCCAAGAGATGCCTTCATTGTGCGATATTCAATGTGTCCAGGTGGGTATCCCCTGGATTAGGCCATCAATCTGTATTGGGGTTATCCCAGCAGTTGAAATCGCCTAACATGATGATATCTGGTGGGAGGGTGAGGGTAGAAATTTTTTCAAATTTTTTTTCTCTCAGTTGCAGTGCATGGTGCGTAGATACATGCTAACGAAATTATTTCATCTTGGCATGTGATTATTGCTACAAGGACTCAACCGTGCAAGTGTGATGATGAATTTGTAATTTTAAATTTTTTGTTGTTTTGGACTATCACCTCACAGTGAGATGTCCATACTGATTGTGATGGTGCGACCCTGGTTGACCAGGATTCTTCTTCCCTTGTAGGCAGTGGGTTTCTTGGATGGCTAAGATGTCTACAAGAGGTTTTCGCAGGAATGCCAGCTTTTTGGCTTGGGATGTATGAGCCCTGGCTCCCGCAATGTTTAATGTCCCTATTGACACTGAGGTGCCCGTGGCGCCTCAGGAGCGGTTGGGAGGACCCTCTGGTCCTATCCCACCGCGGCTCATTTTGGCCATGCTCCGCATCTGTACTCCAACTCTCTCACTGCCATTGTTGGTTCCATTGATCTGACCCAATGATTCAAGGGAATTGCAGTTTTTTGCATTTGCGTCAACTTTACCTACACAGGTCTCATGTTGATTTGATGCGGGTTGTTGATTGGATTTTATATTTTTGAGGTTCAACTTGTTGCATTGTGCACCGCATTTTCACCCAAATTGCGGTTGCATTGTTCCTCAGTATGTGCATGGCTGATGACGCTTTGTGGCTCAGTCTGGTTACTGTGAAAATTTTCGACTTGGGCATATTGTTCTGATTGGTTGGTTCAGTGAATATCCAAAATATCCTCCTGAATTTGTACGTGGTTAATGGCGGATTTCGCGTGTGCCGCTGCTTTAGCCGCTGCTCTCTTGTGGGCTTTTTGTGCTGCTTTACGCTGTTTACTTGTAATTGGGTCCACGATGGAGTATAGTCCATCTTCACCCCAGCGGAATGGGTGGTGGCCATCAGTCATTTTGGCGAAGTTTTCACTATCTTCATCCATAGCTTCTTCATAAAAATCATTTTCCATTAAGCCCTCTTTTACAGGGCATGCATGTTCCTTGTGGCCCAGTGAGCCACAGTGGTTGCAAATGGGTGGTGCGCATTCTGGTGTAACTTGGAATGCAGCTGACTGGCCCCCATATGCGAAGTGAAATTCTGCTGCATGGGAAATTCTGGATAAATCCTCTTCCACTTCTGGGAAGGGGTTGATTACAGCAATAGCTTTGCCTGTGCACAGGTCGGGCATAAAGCAAAATTGCTGTAATTCGAGTTGTTGGATTTCTCCATAGGCCACAAGACCTTTGCGGAGCTCCTCCTCAATTACCTTACAAGGAAGGTTGGTGGGGAGCGAGTCAAAGGAGATGAACAAAGTTTTTGCTTTGTTCCATATGGTGTGCGCTGTGCGCACACTTTTGCCCTCAGGGAGGGCAATTTCCATGAAATTTTTGCTGCAGCATCAGCTTCATCGGCTGTTTCAAAACCAATATCAATCCAGCCATGGCCCATGTTGTTTGTGGCTACGTACACCGCGTGAGGGAAAAGTGAGGGCTGTGCCTCACATGTTTTCTCCCACAGAGTCAGTGACTCATCCCCAAGGAAGAGTCTGATCCCATGTTCCACCTTTGACAAAGGTTGGTTGAATTGATTGTACATGTATTGCACGTGCTTCACAGTAGGTACCATAAACCCAGATGGTGTCTGAGTTTGCGATTTTTTTATGGCTTGGGTTCCTGGTCCCCCTCCAGGGCGTTTCTTGCCCTTAGTTGCACCGTTAAGCGCACCGCTTGCTGCGACACTCACCCATGTTGTATTATTTTTGTTATTAAAGTCACACATCTTTCCTGTGTGTGATTATCAAAATTTGCTGTTCAAATCAAATTGTAGTAACTAAAGTGATTGTTATGAGAAAGAAAAAAATATAAAGCTCTTGTTAATTTATTAGTTTTTAACTATATATTTTTTTTCTTTCTATACTTCTTTAAGTTTATTCTTTTTACTTCACATGGCACAGAAGCTAGGTGCCTGATTCCAACAGATTAATCTTTGGCTTTTTTATTAAACATAGTACAAAGCATATTTCTTTTCTCTTTCTTTGCAATCACTTAAGCAACTTATTCAATTCAAGTCTGAATTTAGTTTAGTAATCTCACAGAGGAGATTAGTCTGCGCCCATGTCAGGGAGAAGTTGGGCAAGTAAGGTAAGAGGCACAGGTAGTAGGCTCGTGACCTCCAACGTTCAAAAATGCCCCATAGAAACTGGCAGATTAGATAAAAATAAAAAACTGGTGGTTATTATTTCCCCAGAAATCCTCACTTGGCAGGCGCGATGTAACCAGTACATCAACACGCCACATTCTTAAATACTCTTGTCAGTAGAATATGGAGTCTGGGTGTTCCTGGATATCTGACAAACAGCTTTGTGGGAAAAATTTTGTGGGGATGTGCACACTTTTTTCTTGACTGCAGTGTATGTCGCACCTCACTCAATGTCACATGGTTGGCTGGATCTCAGTTTCAAAAACAATGAGGCAGCAGACAAAGCTGCTGTGGTGTGCATAGTGATTGACCTCCTCAAAGGGTAGTGAGTCATCAAAACCAAGCGCACCTGATGGATAAAATCCAACCAAATTTTCCTCACGTTCGACTTTTTGCCCATTACAGTCAAGCATGCCATTCTGGAGCAGCACCTGAAAGAGGGTCTCACCATATACAGCGAAATACAATCCTTTGAGATGTAACGCTTTACACTGATGCCACACCTGTGCACCAGCAAAGCCATTGCAGTTCTGACTCCAACTGAGGAGATCACGAAGGACCTAACCCAGATCCCGCACTCCACTTATATTAATATTGAAAGGCATACCACCCACCCTTTCTGGGTAACCGTAGACAGCGCACCCCCCATCTGCACCCACTGTGATGCATTCAGCCATAAGGCATATGCATGCCCCACCAAGGAGGGCATCACACTCCAAGAGCACCCCTCGGTGGCCATGGCCAGTGGGGAGGCTCACTATGAATCAACCACCAATACCAAAGAGGCCTTCCCATGGGGAGCACAAGGCTGCTACCTACTAGTAAAGCCTGTATCCCCTCAAGAGCAAAAGAAGGCCAAACAGGCCCTCAGGGCCGTGGCCAAGGAAGTGACCAAAGTCACCTCCACTATCCCACACTCCTAACGCCAGGAGGACATCAAAACCTTTGCGGCAGAAGCAACTAGGGAATCCCTCAACCAATCAGATTGGGAGGCCCAAGCTGATTGGGCCACCCAATCTGAGGATCTGATGGGTGACTCAATCTCACCGGACCTTTGCAACCAAGCTCCAATTGAAACTGACTTGGTCTCCAACCTACATGAAAAAAATACTTTTGACCCAATTGTTGGTGCACCAAACTCATCTGCACCGCAAAAAATCTGTTTGACAGCAGGGAAACAAAAAGTGAAGGCAAAAGCCAACGCGACACTGCCTGCAAAAATTAACAAATCTACCAATAGCATTGCTGCAAACACCCGCGCCACCTTGAAGGCCTGTGGGGATCCAGAGGAGGATCGTGGGCCCAGGTGCCCACCCCTCGCACATAAGGTGTGATGGGGGAAGCTTTCACTTTAGGGACATTGAATATTGCCAGACTCAAGGCCTTGCCATCCTGGGCTAGGAAACTGAGTTTTTTACAAAAAAAATTTACCCGTGGACATCCTGGCCATCTAGGAGTCCCACTGTCCACAAGGTTCCAAGGATGCTTGGAAAACCATGCTCCTCCCTTCCCTATCCTTCTGGTCAGAGCACTGTTGGGTACTTGTTCAGAAATACAATTTTTTCAAATTTTTATCATCTGAATCCTTCCTCAATGGCTGAGTCCTCATTGTTACATTTTTGTGGGCCAACGTGGCACACGCTATTGGTAACATCTATGCCCCAAACGGTGCACAAGAGCATCAGGAATTTTTCTCATCGGCCAAATCCCTTCTGTTGCCACCTGACCCTTTCATAGTTGGTGACATGAACTGTTGGCTAAACACATCCACAGACCGTTGGCCTTCCTCATCCCACACCCCCCAGGGTCATGTAGAACTTTGTGTTCTAAAGGCCACCCTTGGGTTGCTAGATGCGCTGCTGCAGCATGATCCACTACTTGAGAACATGATGCGCCCCCACATTCACAACAGCCAACTAAGGTCCATGTCCCACATTGACCTTATCCTTGTGCTGATAGAAATTTCAATCTCATATTACCCACTTCCACACATCAAAAATTGATTTCTCTGACCACCGGCTGGTCTTGATAACCTACCACTTACCCGTCACTGTGGCTAGGGCTCCGCATTGGTGTAAACTCTGCCCACCCAAACTCGTGTTGCCAGGATTTTCCACTTGGGTGGAATCAGCAACTTCAGCAAAAGAGTTTATTACATCATTTTGCGCGGACCCAATTTCCACATGGGCAGCCTTCAAAGAGGATATCATCTGCCATGCTCACCACCTCTCATCCTGACGCTCACGAGCTACATTGGCCATCATCTCGCGCGCTCTGGCAGAGTTGGCACACCTGGAGTCCAACATCCCAGCAGCGGGCTACAGCTATGCTTGGGGTCAGAAGTGGGCCAAAGCAGCTGCCCATCTCAACGCACTTGAAAGGCAACATAAACATCAGGTTTGTGTTCAGTACAGGGCCAAACACATTACAGAGGGTGGCACTTGCTCCATTAATTTTTTAAAAATTCTTTGCACCGCGCCAGAGCGTGGCCTGCACATAGGTGTAGAGGTCGGATAATTCCATCACGGATAAGCCAGCTGAAGTGGCGATCAAAATACAAAAGTATTACTCTAAGCTGTACCAATCCAATCCAATTCAGCTGGCCGAAATGGCGAAATTTCTTGATAGCACTCACATCCACACCATTTCCCAATACCCAGAGTTAATGAATTTTGATTACTCTGAATGAACTCTGGTCCGCCATCCGTGGTGCACCAAATTGGAAATGCCCAGGCCCAGATGGCATTCCGTATGAGTTCTATAAGAAGTACTTCATATATTTATCCCCACTACTGCTTGCCTCCCTTAACCAGAGCCTTCTGGATACGCGCCTTCTAACAGGAGGGCAAGAGGCCTTCACAATCACACTCTTCAAGAAAGGGGATAAACTAGACCTAGCCAACTGGCGCCCCACTTCTTTAACTAACACAAATACAAAATTTTAACTAAAATCATGAATAACCGTCTAGGGATTGTAGCCTCTGCCACCATCTCCTCAAAACAATTCAGTTTCATAGCCCAGAAGGTCGATTTGGGACAATGTGCACTCTGTTGCTAACACATGCCATCCAAGGCCTCTGGGGCACTTGTATTTTTGGACCAACAGAAGGCTATGATCAAGTAAACTGGGAATACCTTGGGGCCTGCCTCAACCAATTCCGCTTGCCCCCTCGCTTCATCAGCTGGGTGATGCTGCTTATGGAATCTGCAACAATGGCAGTGCGTGGCCCAGGCTTCCTCACGGAAGTAGTCCGCCCTCAAAGGGGCCTACGCCAAGGGGACCCCCTTAGCCCACTCTTATATAACTTCAGCCTTGACCCACTACTTCGAAATGTGAATGCCCGCCTCACTGGGGTCCATGCATCAGGCTAAGCCCCGGTCAAGATGATGGCGTTTGCAGATGATTGTGTGGTCAGGGTGTCTAATAATCAAGATGCACGCGCGCTTGAAGCTTTCATCCAGGAGTATTCCCAGGTAAGTAATGCTGCACTGAACGCTTCCAAGACTGAAATCATCCTCCTTAGTCGGTATCAAACCTGCTGGGCCCCAGCGACCAGTGCCCAGCCCAGCCCATCTGCTTGCACACGTGCTCGCCTTCCCTGCTCACCCCACACCGCACCACTTGTGCTCCCCTTCGTGCCACGCCCTACCATAGGGCCTGTCCGCCATCTGGGCGTGTGGGTGGAGGAAGGCGGGTATGCCTCAGCAGTAATGGAAAGTCATATTCTAGACAACGTGATGAAACGCATCGCCTCTCTCAGAGCCCACCCTACTTCCCTTACTGGCAGGGTTGTTTTAGCCAACTCTATGCTCCTCTCCAAAGTCTGGTTTGGAGCCCACGCCATCGCCTTCTCTCCAGGCTTTTTCAAATCTATGTATGCCCTTCTACAAGGGTGGCTATGGTCAGAGCGCCCACCGCCACTGCAGCTTGAGGTCATGTTTGGCTCTCATCATCATGGAAGCATGGGACTGCTCAACTTTAAAGCCCATGCTGCCAAGATCCTGGGCACCTGGATTGTGGCCATCACTGCCCCTACGCTCCCCTCTCAACACTGGTCCCACGCGGCCTGCTCCAACTTCTCCCGCGCCTTGGGCCTTAACAATCCATCAAGCCCTCACTCATTGATGAAATATCTGGCTTCCCACCCATCGGCCACAGATCCTCACGGTACTAAAACCCACTACAAACGAATCCTCCTCTCCATGCGGAGCGCTGAGTGGAGAATTCGTATTAGTGGACACAGCCTAGATAGGCCGCCCCTCTCCTCAGTTCACACAGGAGGTACAGGGGTTACCCATTCAAGATGGATTGATCCCAACATGGCCCCATGTCCTATCCAGGGTGGACTACTGGACATGATGGACATCCCTTATTCCCTTGAGACCCAGAAGGCTATTTGGAAATACGCACACTACCCTCTGTTGCAGCCTCAAATCTGTTCCCATGTGTGGCGCTGCCTGAGGCGGGTGTACCGTACAGCTGAGCACTCTAACGCTTTACACTAATCCTGCGTCATGTGTGGCCAGTATGGAACGCTGTTCCATCGCCTGGAGAAGTGCCCTACCTCTAAAGCGATATGGCGCGAAGTTTAACGTCTGCTTGGCCAGGATCAAACACATCCCTTCAGTCTGTCAAGAGATATGTTTGCTATAGCCATGGTATCCCCTCTTCCATCCTCCCTCCATGCTCTGGTGGACGCAATCGCCATGTGGACTATCCACACGATTGTCTTGGATGCCATTGCAGGCTCCACCCCCACACTCCCAGAAGCTGTCCACAGATTCAGATCCCATTTGGTGGACCACTTACAAGCGTAGATGTTGGGTACCTCCCACCGCGTCGCCATCAGCTGGTCTCCTCCTGGTTCCCAGTTTGGTTCATCAACTTGGACCCTTTCCTCCACATGTGTTCAATCGTGGTTATGGCCCCTTTACACGTTCCCTCCTCCTCCCCATAGTGGCGTTCCCGCTGGCAACAAGAGATAGCATCACTTCTCTGGGATGCCTTCCCTATTACTAAGTTTCATTTCCTTTTGTGTTTACATTCAGAAGTGTCTGTCCCCTGGTTGGCCTTCCCCGCAATAAATTCAAAGTACAAAGCATACTTTAATTACTTTACTACATGGTTATAAAATTTTAGACCCATTTGAGCATTCAACAAAGTTAAAACATCATAGGTGGTGCTCTCTACAGGGGGCTCCTACCAACACTTAAAGATAACCACAATTAACTTATTGTATAATGAAAATATACTACCACATATAGTTTTTTATTGAATGAAAAACGAAAATTGTTAAAATGATAGACACATGGGAAGTGCACCAAGGGTATAATTTAAAGAATTTCAGATGATCCTTTGGAGACACAATAATCATACATATTACCTTGATCTTCATTGAAGTAGTAGGATACCTCACAATTGGAATTCTGAATTCTGGTTAATATGCTGCCCACAAAGGAGCTTCTTCTTTAACAGATCTTATATGAGCCCAAACAAAACCAGAGCTCTTCCAGATAGATGCAGCAAAAGTGCAAACGTCAACAGATAAAAGAGTTTTTACACCTGACCTTGTAGCACCTCATGCACTTGTTGAGTGCCCATAATGAAAAATGTTACATCATTTTGGTACCCAAGATGTGTTAAGATTGAGCTACAAAATTTTATACAATTTATGTTTTTGAAACACTAAGAGTTACGTGGAAACTATCAAACAATATATGACTACATCGTTCAACTCTTCAATAATATCTCTACTATCAACTATGGAATTACTAAGTATATAGAGAAAGCAATCAAACTAGTACAATAGGATCTCAAGGAATCGAACGTGAAAACATAATAAACTGATAAACCCTTTGATGCTGAGTTCCGTCAACATAAAATTGCAATTCATAGTATTATGGACAGTAAGTTTTAAACCATTTTACATGATGATGAAGGTGATATCAAACAATTTGAACCTAAATTGAAAAAAGCTTTGGACCATATTAAAGAGCTTGCATCAAATTGACTTTATTAACCTCTGTAGTCCCTCAAACTTTGAAAACAAGTTACCTTTTGTCAGATATGATCTAGAATCTCGGGCCAATTAAGCATCTCACATACTTTTACCAACCATATTGATAATTTGGAAATTAAGTTGAAGGTCCAAAAGACAAGCAGTGAAGCTTCTTATGATTTCTCACCACTTTGCTGGTACTGAAAGTATATAGTGTGGGATGAAGTAAGTGTTTCTCTCCAATTTTATCAGGCTCATCAGAGTTCTGAGTGCAAAGGCATGATAAAATTCTACTTGATTGTATTAGAGTATTAAAACATGTCTCAGCTTTTAAATTTTTCCAACAAACTGTAAGAAGACATATTAATGTCATTAGAACTCATTTATCTAACCTCAAAACTGATAATAAAGCATTAGAGAGATGCATAGATATGCTTAGTGCTACTACAAAACTTTTATTTGTTTAACCAAGGTAAGCTGACCAGGGGATTGACATTACCAAACTAAAACTAAAAATTATAATAAAAATAATTGTTCAAACAAAACGCAAAAAATGGATTAATTGATTGAATCATACCTAACAAAATATCCAACCAGTTGGGCAGCAAATATTGCTATCCCTCATGGTGGATGCGGGAGGGGGATCAGGGGGCTCATCTTTAGCTGCATCCATCTCATCCCAGAGTAGGGTGCGTGTTAAGTCAGATAGTAAGGGTGTGGGGGCATCAGTGGTATGGGGTTCAATATCCTTGATGACTGGAACTTCCAAATAGTTGCCAGCCATCATAATGGCAACAATGTATTTGGCCAAAGCATCTTAAGCTTTGAGGCAGGCGTCCGGGAATTTAATAACATGGCAATGTTGGTTCAGGTTATTTTTGCTTTTGGATTCCGTGCTACTGTTACCACGTTCTGGATGGCTTCAGTGACGTTTTTGTGTAACGTTTTCATGTTGATCTTACTTTGTGCAGTAAGATTTTTGGGGATGACAGGAGGTGGAATTTCTCCTGCGAGTGTAGCCACAGATTTGGCGGCAGCTTTGCAGAGCGGATGGCAATCTGGTGTGGCGGCTGCTTCTACTGCAAGCTGGTGGTCGCTGTAGAATGGTTTGGCATTAGGTTGTGGGACATATTTCTGAGGCGGAAATTTTGCATTGCATTCTGCATTACAGAGCTGCTCAACTTGCAGCGATGGTTCTTCAATGACATTACCTGATTTGTCAATTTTATCCAATAATTCTCATGGGTTTTGTTTGAATTGTAAAGGGGAATCAGCGTACAGTAGAGGTTTGTTCAATTTGGATGCATGGGATCAAACTGGGATCCAATCTGATGTTTGATTGGATGAATTATTTATGGCATTGGGGCAAGGTGGATACTGATTGGTGGCTGCAGGTGCAGCTGCAGCATCAGGCATTGGAGGAGGGGAAGGTTTGATCATACCCCCATGTCAGAGTTGGTGTGGGGTGGGCAGCGGATTGGTGGGCATCAGGCAAACTTTCAGCGTTGGTGGAAGTTTCTGAGTATGTGCATTTGCATTTCGAGTGGTCTAACTCAAAACAGGATGGACAAATCGTCCATCTGCCCTCAACGCGGGCCCAGAATGGATGGTCAGGGGAAGATGGGATAGTGGCACAAGGGGGAATTGCCAAAGAAATTTTTTTAAATTCAGGGCTGATTGTGGCATACACCTGAGGCCCAGCGAGGCATGTGGCCCCATTTGGGACCACAAATTGTAAGATGGAGCTGGCGCCGTAGGCTGCCAAACCTTCCATCAGCTCCTGGTGGAGCACTTCAGGGGGAGGTGGGTGGGAAAACCAGTGAACTGGACCACCAAGGTGGTGTCCATTGGGAGCCGGGTCTGAGTTGTTAGAAGGGGAATATCATTAAATATTAGTGGCACTGTTGCTACAGTGGCTGCATAAGTTTCACAGGGGAAGCCAATATCAAAGTACCCCTTATAGGGGAGGAAGTCAATAAGAAGGCTGGTGTCATCACCGCATGAGCCATTTTGATAATGGCTTGGTTGTCATAGGGGAAGAATTTCCCATATTTGACCCTAAGGCCAAAATGCATGTTGCTCTGGGGGAGCACCAGGGGGCAGCGGGGCACCGCTTGGGTTTGTGTGAGATGGGCATCAAGATCCTTGGGAGGAACAAATCGTCCCAAGGGTTTGGAATGACTGGGCGAGCCAGTCCAAGCGCGTTTTCCTGTTGGAAAAAAAATGGAGGGGGGAGCTTTGCCACTGCCCCACGCTGGGACAGTCAGCAGGGGATCTGATGACATTGGAGCAAGACTTCAGTGTGTGATTAAGTGTTTGCTTTTAATTAACTAAATAAATTGCTCTTAAAGCTATGCCAAGCAGAGAGAGTTTGCTACTACAAAACTTACCGTTGAAGAAGTGGATGCACTACTTGAACCTATATATAGTACCAAAACTTCCAAATTTCTTGTGACCTTTATCAGTTTGATTTATAGGTGGATACTACTAAACATGATGCCCTTAGGAAACATGACATCTCTAATGTAGAAACAACCATATTCAATCTTAATTTCAAGGATAATTTCACACTATAATAATGCAAAATCACATCCTTTTTGTATGTTCATGAAATCTCCATGGAAAATGAAACAAACTGCCACAAAGATAAACTTCTTTTGTCCTGCTTGAGTCAGATGACCCAAAAGTATTGGTCTTTCCTATGGACATACAAAGTGCATGGGCAGAAGCTAAGGAAGTGCTCACTAACAATTTGGCTCTAAATAAAGTCTGAGCATAAAGAAGAAACATTCATAAAAATGAACTATAATTTTAAAAGAAAATATTTCTGAATATACAAATTGCTTTTATATTAAGACTCAAACTTTGATGATTTCAAAGATGCTTAAATGGATGATGGTGTGGATGAAGTCAGCTAGATTACACAGCAACAATGATTTAGCTATGTATATCACCTCTGTTAAATGCAGCCTTAACTATGTACTATATATTAAGGAACCTTTATAGATGTGGTTGGCATATACAATCCTTAATATATGAGAAAGGCTATATGAAACTGATTATCCTTAAGTTGAAGAAATAAAACCTAAGGAAACAGAACGACCCAAATATACTTTCTGGAAGAGTACTAACCACATGGAGAATATGTGATACAAGAAGAACCAAGCCCAGTTGAGCAGGGAAAAGATTATTTGGCTTAAGGAAAGGTACTCCTGTATCCAACACCTCTAAAACAACTGAATCAGGACCTATTATAATAGCTCATCTCAATCACTTTGCAGACTACTCTGATGATAAAGCTGAAGGGTGTCAAGAAGATACATAATATCACATGTTACTCACACCATAGATGTCAGTATCTCATATTACCTGAACACCAAGAACATTGACAACATACAAGTCCTGTAAGCTACCTATCTCATTCATGTCTTTGGGGGCCCACATGACATTGAAAAAGCCAGTGATGCAAATAATTCCTAGCTTTGATAATCAAGCCCATTTGACAACTACATTGCTTAGTTGAAAAATAAGGAAAGTTACCCTGAGACCTAAAATAATCTAACGCTACCCTTATTCCTCAAAATATCTTTGGATCTGCCACATAGCTTTGGAGGAACTAAAATAATATGGATGTGGTTATACAAAAAATTTCATTTATGGCCTTCTTGGATATTGGACCCCCAATTAGCATCATTTCCTCTTAACTTTAATGAAATATAAATTTAGACTCTGATTTTCCTTACACCCATTAATATAACACCACTGGACTTAACAACACTAAGGCTACAAGTGCATACTCATCATTGAAACTCCCAATTGACAAACTAGTCTTTTCAGCTCCTGGTGTTCCACTATTAATAATATGTCATGCTTATTGGTAGTTAACTAATGATCATACTTGAATGATTTCCAATGTGTAGGAAGGGAGCCTTACCTCCTAAACTATAAAGCTCCTCTAGTTTTGGATATAAAGAGTACATCATTAAAGAGTACTAATGAGTTTTTTACCCTGTTTTAATTTTCCCTCCATTATATTGCATTGATAGAAAATGCGAAGAGGTTTATAGGGTCATAAAAAGTTTCAGATGGTATCTCTATTAATGCCTTTGAAGAAGTGAGTATCAAGCCTGGAATATCAACAATTGGAATCAACTGACACTATTTTAGAATACTGCAGAACTGCTACTGCATATTACTAGCAATGATAACGTCATTAGATTCAAGCTCCTAGTAACACCAGATATACAGAATTAAATTATTGGTGACCTATTAACATATACTTTCAATTTAACTAAAAGGTGAGATTATATTGAAAAAGCATCAAGAAATTAAAAGGGACAAACATTCCTGTCAATGAGATTAATAAATCCACTGGAAAATACACAATTTAATCCATGGTTACTAGAAAACAACCTAATCTACAAGAATCTGAGTCCACATAAAAATAATCAGGAGGAACTTGAGAAAGACCATAAGATGCAAGAAGTGCACAAGGAAAGTTTCTAAAAGTCAGATGTTGACTATGGCCATACTAATAATTGAATATTATAATGTTGGTGAATCTAGCCCTATATAGTCTAAAGCCATATTGGAAGTCAATTATTGAGGAAAAAAGGAAGACCGAACTATAAAAGGTATTATATTCCGCTTTTTAGTTCCTTATCAGAGTCTATGATCTTACTAGCCACTCTTGATAATAAAACGCCAAGATAGAATTGTGATGGATTATTGTAAGTAAGTAGCCTCACCAATGAGGAAAGATATCTAATATATGCATAGCTGATGCTCTAGATTGAATCTCAGGATCAAACTTACCCTCAGAAATGGACTTAGCCAGTAGCTCTTAGAAAATGGACCTGTCCACAGAAGCACAAAAATGCATTATGATTTTCATAAAAGGATTAATTCAGCCTACCAGATTCCCTCATGTTTTGTTTTTGCGCTAGCATCATTATAAAGAGCTTTTTCCAAGTTATTCAAGATCTCAAACTAATTTATGTAATATTCTTATTAATGACATCACCAAATTTTGTTGGCCTTCATTGATTATCTAGAAATTGGCTAGCTATTATCACAATGATTATGGAAGAATAATATATAGCCATGACCGTAAAGTGTACATATTTTCAACAGGAAACTTACTTTGCAAAACACTCCATTTATTGGGAAGAAATCCAGCCCTTTATGACAAAGTAAAAGTTATCTCTAAGCTTCCCAAAATAGCCTCCAAGGTAAAAATTACTTTTGTTGTTGATAATATAAATAAAATCTACTACCAACTCTTCTAACTTGTTAATTTGCTTGTTTATCTACAACTAATTTAAATTATTTATATGAAAAGTATCCAAAAGGCCTCTTTAGTAGCCAAAAAGATTTGTTAAAGAAGAGTACAACTTTGCAGCACTATGACTATGGGAAACCTTTCATTCTATTCACAAACACTCAGACCTGCAGTGTGAGCCATAATACTGTAGCTTGAAGAGGACTATTATATCCTGTGCTATGCTAAAGCACGACCATCTCAAAGGATAAAAATAATTTATAGCTTATCCAAATAGAGTGCCAAGCAGCCTTAATTGTGGTCAAACATAAGATCCATCAACATTGGTCAACTTCTATAGTATCAATAGAACGTGCTTCCTTGTAATGGCTACAAATATCTAGGATCCAGCTGGAAGGCTATCTATAAGGGCCCTGATGCTGCGAAATTACAATTTTAGGATCATCCATAGGATTGAAACTCGTCATATGAACGTGAATAGCCTCACTTGACTGCCCTTGCTTCATTTAAACAAATGTAAAATTTTTACTACTGACTTGCTCATGAAGCTTAACTTGTGGGAATATATAAGATGAACTAACAAAAAAATTGTTAGAGCGACATAAATGTAACTCCAAGGTTCTATAATGAACGGTTTAAAATTAAGTTAGTGTAGACTAGTTACCCTACCTGATATTTATGAAAGAGTTCCTGCTGTTAAGGAAACCCATTAAACACTCAGACATGAAGGATACTGCAAACCCTACAAATGGCTAAAAGACTGCGGCTATTGAGAAAGGGATCATGGACTCTGTAGTTAAAATAGAAACGCTTGTATATCATGCCAACGAAATTGACAATTAAAATCAATTATAAGTTGTAGTAGATAACTCCTGAGCAACCTTTCCATACCATTAGTACTTTTGTCGCAAATATGCTATAAGTATCCACATGAGGAAACCAGTATGACATGGTGGGGATCAACCACTTTAGAAAGTGGTCAAAGCACTACCTTCCTGGATCAAACTTCTGAGGCTACTTTTAACTTTTTTTTAAACTGATATCTACGCTCAAAAAAATTTCCCAAGTCATACAATGATAAAAAACTTGGACTTTACTCACTTATCTAAGGTAGCCAAGTTGTTGATTGGGGTTTGTATATTACACAGATTAGACACTAAGAGTTGGTTTGATGTTGAAGAAAATTTGAAACAATACTCATTGAGTGAATCTCTAATTGAATGTCATTGCACCAACTAAACCTGGGTGAGGTTAAGGTTTCATCATATGACGAACTCTTCTGGAAACTCTGTCATCACTTTACAATAATAATGTACATTGGCCTCCTAGACAAGACAAAATGGACATCTGAAAAACCTTTTTTTCGCTAAGCTCAATCTTCACAAGGTGCCCTCTTTGCAATTGCAACTTATAAGCAGATCCATATACTGACTAATGGCGATGCTGCTCATTTCAGATGACCCTTTACTGGTACTGTAGATCTAATCACTTAAGCTAAGGTAAAGTAGTGACTAAGACTATACTTGAGATTCTGTGTTAAATACTATTTATTAAGTAAATTAAGAATATTTTTATATTTAAAGAATAATATAAAAAAATATTTAAAATAAGGAATTTGGTATAAAAAGGTTTGTTCTTTATTATGAACTTCTGGTCAAGGACTCTTAATTTTCAAGAATTACTTTTTGAACATCAATACATCCTTGAGGCTTAGCTCCACCAGAGTTATTTAAAAGGATAGCAAAAATGGTGAGAAACCCCAAAGAAAATATGCTGATTTGACCAAATGATCCAGCACCAACCCAAAACAATGAAAACTAGTTCTCAACTTTAGGTCAACCAGATTCACATTCTCTCAAAGGGCAGACTAAACCAAGAATTATTACCCGACCTAAATTATATGTAGCAAGCATTTGTTCGCGATTTTTGCACTTCTGAGACTTTCATACCCACCAGTACAGCGCGTTGCATCCTATTAACTCGTTGGGCCCCTGCTACTAAAGAATTTATCGCCCTAGATGATTTAAAATGTGGCAGCCCAGAAGAATGCAGCTCAACTCATATGGACATTCACCTACCAAGTTTAGTTGGATTTTTCACTCCTTCATTAATTTCTAAAGCTGGGTCTCTGGCTTCCCCCACAAGGGGTGACGCCCAGCTACTTGGACCAAATACTAAGCTGTAAGGCTGAATTAACAGTCAAATCTGGTCACAAAGCACCAAAATGAGTCAATCTAATCATTATAATGGGGGTTCTAAAGGGTAAAATTTTGGTGCTTTACACTAATTATAGTATTTTCTGGCCAATTTAAACCTTACAATCAGCGCTTTCCAATTTAGAAACTGTTGTGTATAAAACCACGTATATACTGGATAATAATTTCTCGCCCTCTGGAAGGAGCTCCGCCAGTATACAGCCACTAACAGATTTAAAATTACAAGATTGAAACGTGGTTAAGGGAGATAAACCCCCTTTATAGACCATAGCAGTCTAAAAAACTTACCAGTCAGTCAGAATAACGTTATAGGAAATAATATGCCTGCCAACTGATGAGATTTATTATAAAAATATGACTCTGCTGCCACCAAAAAATATTAATTTTGAAACCTTCTATATCATTTGGAGAATAATTTATGATTGAACAATGTCGGAATAATTCAACACAAAATGATTAATGATGGTTGAATGACTGAAAACCCAGCCAAACTAAGTTACCTTGATAAATCAATTGGACCTTCTGTCTTTATATTACAAAAAAGGAAGTCAAGCAATATCGAAAGTCAATCAATAACCATAGCAAAAAACATCAGAGCAGCAGCATCTAAACCTTGAACTGATCAGCATATTATTAAATTAGGTAAAGAATCAATAACCAGAAGTGCATTGCAGCCCAAACCCAGAAGTGGGTATTGAACAAGGGGCCACCAAACATCCTGGTTCAGATATATCCACTTTGAGATGGAGCCCGCAGATACAAATCCTAAGTAAAATGGATTCCTCCATCAAGGTGAAGATCAAAAAAAGTCTGAAATGGGGTTCATGAAGCCCTTACAATATCGCCATACCCTATTACCTTTTTTACTTAATGTATATTTATTTTATATCTTAAATTATGGTAAAAATATAAAAATCCTCGAATATATTTTGATTTGAAAGCCTTATACCACGGAATCTCAAGTTTCATCCTTTGTTTTAACTTATATTAATAAGTGAAGATTTCCAGTAACCATTCTGGGGTCTTTAAAACAGGACACTCGTGAGGAAATATATTTTGGTTGCTGATAACGCCAAATGAGAACTTTGGTGTAGATCCCGTTGTGTTTTATAACAAAAGCCAACATACTGAAGTTATGTATAAGGGTGTTAACAATATTTCAGTCAGGGAGGGCAAAGAACAGTTCTAATCAGCAATCAATGTTACAGTGAGTAATTTCAGAAGAAGAGTTACTCCGTGAATATTACTACGTCTCTTCAGACAGTCGTTTAGTGTTTAATCTTTGTTCAACATAAACCATAACAGCAACTTAGCTACCCAAGTTAAGCGATAAAAGACCAAGGAGCTGACTGGAACTTTATCATCAAATACTGATAATGACTGAAGCGTTAATCAGCTCAAAAGTTTTGCCCAGTGACACCTAGCCAATACTGAAGTCAAGTTTGCACCCATAACTTGAATGAAGACGAACCTTCGCCCTCCTCCAATATGACTGAATTTAACACAGATCTGAATGAGACCTCCCCAATTCAGTGAGCCACAACATTGAAACCCTTAACTCCTACAAGCATTAGCAGCTAATAGTACATATTTAGCTGAAAGGGAACTTAATAAACTTGACCAAGACACCAACCAATGCAACACATTTGATTGTTGCTTAAATAAGAGTATAAACAAACTAAAGGGTCATTGGTTCCTGGCAGAAACCATCATCGCTCACTTTTCCTAAAGCTAAAAAACATGAAGCGTTGTTTTTCACTGATATTAAGAAGAAATGCGCCAAAACCAGAGCAGAAAGCTTTGTTGCACTCAACCCTCACCCATGAAATTTGCCTTTACTTAAGGGCATAAACTCATTGATATTATACTGATGTTTACTTCTATTACTTTGCAACAATTACAGCAACATCAATCACAGTAATACCCACTATCCAGAAATTAGTATAAGTCTTCTACATTGACGTGGGCTTCTTTGAGGCTACTTTTGAAGATCATGCCGCCACCCTCATGGTTGTTATCCCACAAGTAACTTTTTGCATATCCTGCACATGCTCTCACTTGTAGAAAATATTATGTGTCAATTTCCTATTTGATGAAAACTATGGATCCTGAATAACTTAAATTTGCGCTACATCGCGTTTAATGGTCCTTGGATCTGTACTCTCAATGGAATATAGCGTAATATTCTTCCACTATACCTCACAAAGAGCTCACATTGTAAGGGCGTTGTTCACCCCTTCCCCTCTGAGGCCCACAATAGATAGGTCATCCCTTATGTGGCGGTTGTTGGGGCATGCCTTATGATCTTCTTTTTGACCCTGAAAAAATACCCCCGTTGTTTGTTGTTCAACACCCTTTATCAACTTTAAATTGGCTTCAGAGCTCCTAAATAGCTCTTAAACCCACCACTTTAAAAAACCAGGCCTAAAAGGTTCCTACATGAGGGCAGCGGTAATTCCAAATTCTATGCATTGGTTTATCATTCAAGAACTGAATCCTAAGGCCTTAAGCCAAAAAAGTTGAGAATGATAACCCTACCAGCGATATGAGATATCTTCATGTTTAAACTTCCCATTCCACTGAACACCATACAATCTTATAGAGTCAACGACCTATCTCACCAAGATTAAGGTATCTCCCACAATGAGCCCCTCTTTAGCCACCCACACTCAAAGCTCCACCATACCCCAACCAGTCTTTACTAGAGCTCTACTAAATAAGACCGCAGCTCCCAACAGAGCTCAGACCTCCAGCACTGACTGGAAACATGCTGCCCATGGTAGTTGTAAACCTCTAGAAGTCCTACCTCACCCCACACCACATTTTGTGTAGCTCCTTTGTTAGTTTAAGTGGAAGTTTCTATGGACTCAAAATCACTTGATGGGGACCCCACAGAATTTACTGTTAAGCAACCTCAGGACCTTCCCCTGAAAAGTAGTGATAGCAGAATCCTAGGCTGGCGTACCAGGTACTCCGCCCCACCCCTTACCGCCTCCCAACCACCTACACCCAGAGCTTTTCTTGGATAGTCGTCCTTAGTCAAGTTAAACGAATCAAAACTAGCCACCTTGCAACTGAAAGTATAAGCGCTGGCACCCCTGAAACGCGGAGGGGAGCAGCTATGAGTCCCCATTATGGCACCCTAGTCCTACAATCCATTAACAGGATTGAATTGCGGGATATTAAGTAGAGAACTCACATTATCCGCAACACCATATCAATGCAAATTAATATAGCTTCATTACAAGGGCCTCATATACTCCCAGCAAACACAATGCATGTGATAAACAGATTTAGAGGCACATTAATTGGACAAACCATAAATACTCATAATCTTAAGTATCTGGATTAAAAACCAATTTCTTCTCAAGGAACTGGACGGTTAATTGATACTGGCTAAAATTACCACTCCAGACTTCTCTTTCTTTGCCGCTAGCATCTGCCAGCCTAATTTAGATCAGGATCAAGTCTGCTCTTGGAAGAGCTTATCCAACTCAATCTTCTATGAAACATAGTCCTCTTTTAAATTTTAACAACACTTTAAGTCTCATCTACATCTCTTACCCATGCAGCAAGAAACTGACTTAGATCCATTTGACTCCAGGATTTTTTCCTGAGTGGCTTCACTTATGAGTTACTACCCTCTGCATAAGGACTTGGTTGTATGAGTAGAATTCAGTGTGAAGGAGGGACTTTACAGTCAGCGTCACACATAGACATGCGTTGATTGGACCCCTTCTGTCTGGCTGCTTCTCCTTTCATGTTTCTCATGATAATTATCTGAGTGATTAAAAGTCGCTCATTATTATCCTCACCGCCACATTAAGAATGTTGCACAGGTTCTATAAAGGGTTCTTCATCTCTCCTCAACAACTTTTTCAGAAAAAGGAGAAGTCTGAGGCTATCTGTGATAACCTCACCTCACCTAATTATCATTTCATCTTATCAACACCAGCGCTAGATGGGAGGCGACCAAGGAGGATATTACCCATGTTGCTTATAAAAAGCCAACGCTCATATGGCTGTAGCTCGCACCAGGATCAAAAGGGCTTAATAAAGAATTAGGCACTTTAAGTGGAAATGCATGCCTTCTCCCTTTTTGCAGTTAGGTGGACGTTGGGATTTTGATATGCCCACATTACCCAGCTTAATTGATTATAATTCATCTGCTTGTCTATTAGGATTCATCCTGCTAGTGGATCTGGGAGTTATCAAGTATATATGATAACTATTATTTGGAGTACTATCCCGAACAACTTTTTGGTAATAAGCTATGGTTGATCCATCAGATCAATATGCCAGATTTCTTAATCCTTGTTTTGGGTGATCCCTGAAAACAAATAAGTGAATAGGCTGTTGATTTTACAATTGATAGATTATTTTAAAAGGTATTTGAGGTGGGTTGACCTTAGGAAAAATATACCACACCGAGAATTTTTATGCCCACTATAGGTTTCAAATTTGTATTGAACAAAACCTGCACTAGGGTGGAATTAGGAATTACCCTGCCAGGCTAATCACCCTTTGATAGATTATCTAGCTTGTAGGAGTCACTTAAGTTTAGTTACCAATTGACTAAGGGGTTTATGAGTTGCTGGTAGAGTAATGCCACCTAGAATGAAGCAAATTCTAATTTAAATATTTCCAGGAATGCAACCTGCTGTTTATAGGTTAAATTTCACTACCCAAAGCAGGTTGTTACCTAATAAGAGTAATTAGATAAGAGTTGAGCAAAGATGTTGGGACAAGTTCTTTATTTCAACTCAGAAGAGTTACACTGAGAATTGGCAGGTGAATACTCCTAGAACTGATAAGGAAGATTATTGTTTTGTGGACCATAAAATGTTAATTCATCATCGATGGCCACCATTTCCAATTGGGGCGCCAACTGAAGAGTTGGGCGCTGAGTTTCCTAATAAATTACTTTAGCATCTTATAATAAAGCAGATAAGAAAAGCTCAACTACTTTTTATAGTTTGACTGTTTTTGCTCTTGTGGTTAGAGTTTTGGGAGGACAAAAAATCCTTTGTCTATATTAATGCTATCTCCGCGGACTCTGAATGATAGAAGGAAGAAGAACCACTGAACCTGAAAAAAATAAAGTTCTACAGAAATGATGAGAAGAACCTCTGAATCTGAGCCCAGGGTAAGTTCTACTGTATAGGGAAGAAGTCCCTATTAATATTAAAGACAATTCTAGATTAGGACAAGCATCAGGTTGGCGTTGACCCTAATGAGACTTTAGCTAAAAGAAGCTCACCTAGAGTGGTAGCTTCATACTATTACTGCCCCATATAATTTATTAAAAACAATTTGAATAATGAACATATAAGGAACCTGTGCAGTTGAACAAGGGAAATGAAGCGAGGTACTATCAAAAAGGAGTAAACGGATCCCAAACATCTAACAATTGGTGCTCAATTGAGTAGGCACCAGTTCCCAGTTTTAACACTGGATGAATGAAAAGCACTATAGAATCCCTTACTCTAAACTCACACTTCAGGAAGAGCAAGCAGACAGCTTTATGTCATACCGTTATTATAGCCAGTGGGAACGCCAAACCAACTTATTCTCTAAGATAAAAGCATGGTCAACAATGCTTGAATTTTACTCACAGAAAATTAGAACCACTTACATAAACATAACGACGCAATCACACAGGAGAAACTCCGCTTCTACTACAGCATTTTCCTTGATGAACAGGTTGACCTGTCAGATGTCTATGACTTCTGGTGGTGAATTATGGAGCTGCCTATTGACCTACAGGCTGATAAAGCTATCCTGGCTCCAATTTAAAATCAGAAGATTTCAAAGATTCTCTTTCAATCCACAAGGCTGAGAGCTCTTGATCCTGACAGCATACCATTTAAAGTGTAATTTCTGAAACCAGTGGTAATAGCAAAATCCTCCGCAACCTTTTTGTGGCACTCATCTCAAGTAGAGAGGTACTCCCTAATTCTGGAGGCTAAATCAAGATCCTCATTCCTATAAGGTTTGATCACAAATAAATGGCCAACTGGCGCCTCATAGCCCTGTTCAATGTGGACCACAATATTTTAAAGCTTCTGTATAACCATTTTACTAAATTGGAGTAGCTAAGTCTCAATCCTTCTTAGAATGGTTTTATTCTAAAAAGGTTGCTGTGGAATAACTATAACGACCTCCATGCAAATTTGATAGCTAGCCCTCATAAGATGAATGGCGTTATGGCTCCACTGATATGTAGAAAGTTACAATTGGGTTGGTTAAAAGTACATTGATGCTTCACTAGCCCGCTTCCACCCCCCACTGCGTCTCAGTGCTGAATTTTGGCGCTCTATGACCAACTCTGATATTAGAGTCCCAGCGGTAACATATTTATGGTGGTAGTACTGTTTGGACAAAATCTCTGGAATGGAGACCACCATGATTATAAAACTTTTAACATTACCCTTAACACTCTCTTTGTCATGCAAGCAAGGCCGCATGAGGACTTTCTGTTAAGTTCCAGGGAACAAAGTTGGTAAATGCCAAGGAATTAAGGGTTAGAAAGAGGTAACATCTGAGTTGATTCATATTTTAGTTTCCAATATAGCTTGTTACATAAATCATATTGGATAATGTCCAGAAGGATATTGGAGTAAGCCACCAAATATCAGAAGGTTTGATGGACTTTCTCAAAAAGTCATGATTTGATGTCACAGTCAAAGAGGAAGCGAAAATAGTAAAGGGAATCAAATTCTCCTGTTTCTACACTAGCAGAGGGGCTCCAGATTATGATGTAGAACTAACAGTTAGGCTCAGACTTCTGGTTTAGTTTTTTGTCACAAGATATTAAATAACACCATAGTGTTATATGCAAAACATTTAATTTTTAGCTATGATAGTATACTTAAAAATAAGAGGTTAAAGTTTCAAAATTTTTTATTAAAGTGTGTGGAGATTTTGTGTAAATCAAATCCAAAACCCATATACTAGCTTGTGAATCTTTATTAAGCAGATCAATATCATAGCGTTGAGTCTTCCCATGTCCCTGACCTTGTATTTCAATTTTTCTACATCTTAGATAAATTTGGGCATTTCTTATTAATTGTGGGATTATAATATTGATTTTTAAGTTAAATAGGTCATCTATCATTTCTTATTTATCACCTGCGAGAGGTCATTAATAGTTTCAAGGAGTGTTTGGCGTCTTTTTTTGTAGATATCCAGACATCTTTTTGGAAAGCTCTATACTCGGAATTTTAGCACTAGATAAGACATCTTTAACCACTATTTGATGGGGACCACTCCTGAGGTGATGTTAGCAATGCGTAGTTCTTTTTTAAGTTAAAAGCTTCATTGCTACAAGGGTTAAGGGTGAGGACATGAGGCCTACAGCGTCAGGAAACATACGATGAAACTCTTTAACTGACACAGGAACATGGGTCAAAAACCTAGAAAACACCCAGCTATTCTCAGTCTCGCATATCCCTTCCAAGATGCTAAGTATTTTAGATGACAGCGGGAAAATCTTAATACTATAATGGCATCAATCTCATACTCAGGCTCGCCATCTAATATTATAGGATCTGGGCTATTGGCATGGTCCCAAAGTAGGGAATATGAAGGCGTTCATGCAAGACCTGAAAGACTTTAATAGTAGTTGAAAAATTAAGTGGATAGGCATATAGGCCAGCCTTAGATCCACCATGAATGGTCCAACATGCTTGGGCCCAAGCTTTTGACTAGCTGCTTTAGTTGAAGGGTCTTTGCATTAACTATGACTAAGTCCCCAGGTGTTATTCAGGTCCCTTTTAAAATTTTCAAACTTCATATTCCTTAAAGATCTATACAGCATCAGCCAAGTAGTCCTTCACTTGTTTATGAGTATCCCTTAACTCTAGAGCACTATAATTTTCTACCACCGCTTGTGTACTAGGATGGAGACCAAGGTTAATACTGGAATTAGAGCAATATTTAGCAAAAAAGATGTGCCAAAGATGAGTGCTTCAGCTTTTTATAAAAAAGGACTGCTCTGAGGGCAGGTGCAAGGACTAGCGTCTTGTTCATGGCTTGTATAGCTTCAAAGGAACTACTCTAAACTCTTTTCACCCTCTCTTTCTGTCCATCTAACTGGGGGTGGAATGTAGTTGAGTGACATAGGCGAACATAGAGCAAGGACAGTAAAGCCTCCAAAAATTAGGCCGTTATTTGGGGTCTCTATGACTTACAATTTCCTTAGAGATCCCGTGCATGCAGAATATTTAGTCTACAAACAAATTGAGCGGTATGAACGGAAGTTATGTTGTTGTGGCAAGGGTTCAAATGAACCATCTTAGTGAAGTGATCAGCAACTACCATGAAAGCATCACAACCTCATGAAGGGGGTAGTTCCACAATAAATTTACTGACATGAAGATCAAGGGACCTTTTGTTGCTTGAAGAGAAATTATGAGTCCCGTGGCCTTATGACATCTACCTTGGATCAATAAAAAATCAATTAGGACTTGATGTACTTGGCCACGTCAGAGGTTAGGCCATTCCAGCTATAGGATTATCTTATGAACTCTGTGATTATATCCTTTCCTGAGTAACCAATAGAGGGATGTCATGATGCCTTTTAATTACTCCTTCTAAAGGGACCTGGGGGTGCCCATCACTTTCCTTGATGCAAGATAACGCCATCTGAAACATAATATCATAAGGCAAGAGAAGATATATTTTTAACACAAGCTTCTTTAAATTTATTGTATTCATCTGAGAGGGGTTGTGAGAGCCTCACTTTAGAAGAAATGTATTCCTTTTTTAATGATGAGGCCAAAGTAATGATTGTGGGCACTTGGGAGTGGATTTTCTAAATGACTTGTTCAGGTCTGATCAGAAAATGGGAGTTTTGTGCCTCCACAAGGGATGAATCAGGTTAAAGCCAGGATCTCAAGAAAGTGCATCTGGAAGAAGGTGCTGCCCTTCACAAAGTTTTCTTTAGAGTCAAAGATTTAGAAATTTTCCAGCTAATGCGATTTCCATGGGGTTAGCTTTTGATGAGCGCAATAGCAGAGAGTTTTTCTATAGTCCATCCAAACTTTGAAGGGACATTAATTTATGCAAGTGAAGTCTCCAATATTGTACAGCTCAACTACTGTTAGAGTTCTTTATCATAAATGGAGTAAATCAGTTGTTCTATGAAATCCTCTTGGAGAAGTAAGCTACAGGCCTCTCTATTCTATCATTATCAGTTCTCGAGAAACTGCACTAACAGCGAAGTATGAGGCGTCTGTCGCTACAATAAATGGGCGGCTTGGGTCAAAACGCACCAGGACAGGGATTGATAAGAGGATTGACTTGACAGCAATGCAAAAAGCATCTTGCATATCAACACAGAGTCTTCTTTCCAGAGGCAACATACAGGGGTGCAGCCACATCAGATAACTGTTGTGGTAACCTCTTAAGAAAGTTTCATGTTATAAGGGCGATTTCTTAGTTCTGATAGGGAGGTAGGCGTAGCCAGTCACAAATGAAGGCCTCCTTGTCTAAAACAATAATATGTCCATTTGTAAAGATTAATATGCCAAGGAAGGTAAACTCAGGCTTAAAATTTTCTTTTTCTAGTCTTATTGTCAGGTTTGCCCTATAGAGACAATTTATGACTGCTGAAAGATGCTGGCAAGCAAGGCGCGGTCTGGCAAGAAGAACAAGATATCATCCATTTATGCTATTGCACATAGTCTTGTTAGTTCACCAAGGAAAGTGATAGATATTTGAAAGCAAGCTATGGAATTTTTTTCCCAATTGGCATGACGCAAAACTGGTATATGCTCTTCCTGGTGCAAAAGGCTGTC
Organism: Massospora cicadina; assembly: GCA_022478985.1. Taxonomy (NCBI): domain Eukaryota; kingdom Fungi; phylum Entomophthoromycota; class Entomophthoromycetes; order Entomophthorales; family Entomophthoraceae; genus Massospora; species Massospora cicadina. The sequence goes on along the minus strand of JAKSZP010005279.1, from coordinate 161,088 downwards.
AGCCGCTACTGTCCTTCTTTTAGATGCAGATCTAGTTAAATGCATTCAGGCAGTCAAGTTTGCTAAAGTCTTAAACCTTTTCAACATAATGGGTGATCTATTGCTCCAAGGGAAGTGGATGTGGGTGAGATAATGCCACATTGTTGAGGTTTACAAAGTCTACTAAGGCTGAACGTTTGTTGAAAAGTGGCAACTGAACAGGTTTGTGGGTGTCAAGACAACTTTGTAAGCTTAACTGTTTGAGAACTGTAAGCGTGCTCTGAGACAGTAAAGGTTTATATATATGCAAGATTTTTATCAAAATTACTTATGCAACCGGTGCCTACAATAAACTAAAACAGATACTAGAAAAACTAGCAGCCAAGAATAAGGTCATTTTTAGATAAAATTAGTTATTTAAATTATTAGTGGAGAATAAATGCCAACTATTGATTATACTTAGCACTACTTATGGCAAATGTTTATAAACTTTGGTCATCAATTGTAGCATTCATCCTGCTATTCTATCAGAACTTACTATAGAATACTTAAAGATAATGGCGATTTGGCCAATACTTTAAGAAAGGCTGGTCATTAAATTAACTAATCACGATCAACTAATCAAATGAAGAACTTTTTCAAGACTTAATATAGGAAAGTATAACCACATCAAAACTAGTTAAATAAAATTTGCAACTATGCCCAACGAAATAAGCACTAATTTTTAGAACCTACTGAAAGAAACACAATCTGGTTAAAATCCCAAAACATCCAGATTATCCAGATTATATTCTTCCAAAGCAGTTATTCTGATTATAAGCTAGGATTTGCGGTGCTTCATGACTGAGTTCATCATTGACAATATATAGAGAGGTCACTGGTACAACCCCCTCCTCCCAAAGGCGTTGTAAATAAGGAATGAAAATAGTGTGGATTCATCTCCTAAGAAATTTAAAACAGAGATATAAGTAAACTGTTGGCATTTTAATGCTGAAAGGTTGATTTTCTTAAGCCAAACTTAAGAAACTGCCATTTTTCTATTAGTACAAGTATATAAGAATAACAAAAGTAATTTTTTCTTCCAGTTTTTGCTTTTTATCCTTTCTTTCAAATTTAATTCCTATTTTTTCCACATTACTATATATAATTAACAATATATTTTTCATTAAAAAGGTTATCATTTACTTTTGAATTTCATGTTACTAGGTAACCTCAATTCATCAATCTTGGCCAATTCATAAGAATATGCAAGCTCACCATCAGATACAGTAAACATAAGCTATTATTTGGGTTTTTATCTGTGCTAGTTCATCCAATAAATTGGTACCCACCACCTGAATTTTACCATGATCCGAGTTAAAAGCCCAATGTGACGCATAGTTTAGTTTACCTTTCCTCCAGGGTGTATGTACTTTAGCATAGAGTTGTTTGGGTATGTACAACGTGATTCCAGCTTCAATATAGCATGCCCTTTGGTTTTTACAAGTCTGGCATTGTGCCCTTGTATTCCGCAGAACTCCTCAAGTCAATCAGGTTAGTTCTTAGAACATTGGCCATATTGGCGACCTTTATTTGGATGATCCCATCTGCATATAACAGACTGACTTAAATCTTTCTCCTGCTTTGAGGTGAACACCATGTCATTTTATAACAGAGGTAATGTTTGTCCTAAATTTTTAGAGTATTTCCTTCAGAAATCACACTGGACCCGTACTGTTACATGAAGTCAGTGCCAACTGAAACCTTAAATCTGGGGTTTAAAAACTATTTCCAAGGCATTAACAATAAGGGATCTAAAACGCAAAGGCAAAGCACTTAATGCACCTTTAAAAGTGGTGGTTCATAGGCCTGCAGTCTCATGAACCTTTTTTTAGTCCAGCTCTGGTGCATGTTCAAATTTCACCACCAACTTTGTTGAGAAGTCGTTACTTGGAGCCACGCTGTCAATGATTGCTCACTCCTTAACTCAATTCACCAGAATATTACATATGTGCAATTTAAACCATGTAGGTATTACTTAATTGTAAATAACGGGTTTATTAATCAATTTAAATGATTCATAAGTTGCCCAATTGTATTAAAATTTCCTCTAATTATAGCAGTTGAGAGTTTGGCGTTGTCAGGGGTGAAATTGTCCTGCTTCATAGTATTTTCAAGCCTTGAGGTTGCTTCACGCAGGGACTTATCAATTCTATAGGTATTTCATGCTCAAGTACTTTTACTTCTTGAATGAGTAATTACATGCACTCCAGTATCTATACTCGATATATTGAGGGTTTGAATCATTAATAAAGAGTTGTGCATCAATTAAGCCGTCTTGTTGTTCTGTTAAAGGGGTTGTAACATGATCATGAGAAGAAATAGACTGTTCCTTGTATATTCCGCCTGATCTTTTCCCACATTTGACACTTGATTGTTGATAGGTACAGCCACAATGATTGCCTTTTTTGTGCTATAGAAGTTAAATACATGGACTTCTCTACATTCAAAATAAGTGGTAGATTTTCTAATCTGCCAATTTGGGTGCCACAACTGGATTAGTTATGGATTTGGTACTGGACACTAAAATGTTATTATATGCAAAATTACTGCGCAGGCGGCACTGTCTGTATTGGCAGCTTTTTAACTGGAGCATCAAATGTTTCCCCTCATTTTTATAAAGAACTTTACAATTTGTGCGGTTTTAGTATCCACGTTTATTGCGGAAATTATAGACCCTTGTATCTCTCTATAGGGCCAGAGTGCCAATTTCATTGCAATACATACATCAAAATTATTTAACTCTCCTTCCCCAGTGAATATCTGGGCTTATTGGTAAAAACTACCAGCAAAGAAATTGATGGTTTCATCCTTTTCGAACTTGATGCTTAAAAGCTTTGTTACTGGGTGGCAATGCATTCAGGGCTACTGAATTCACCCATGGTGACATCTTTTGTCTTTATATAGCTCCATCCACTAATAGATAATCTGGGTAAATGATCTTTAGACTTTCTTCATCCAGACTGTTGAACATGGTGATAGCCTTTTTGACAATCTCTATATCCAACCATGGTCAATTTAGAAAAGTTTAAAAGGTAAAATTTATTCTTTAAGGAATTCAGGCAGTTTGGGATTTGGCTTGATTCTTTAACCGTAAGAAGATTGTTGCTGATTTAACTATATATCTTATTTAATGGCAGTCAGTATGTTAGGGAGTTCTGGAGTGCCCTCACAGGTTATACTTATACTATTGGTATTAAATGAGAGGCTGTCAGATAGTTTAGTTCCATCATCTTCTTGAAAGCGGCTTGTACTGTTTTCAAGCTAGATGACCATGATGTACTTTCACCCCATAACTTTAGGGTATACTTCCAGGCTTTTAAGTTCTGGTTCCCAAGGCTCTTTCTTTTAACGCCTTGTCAGGTAAAAGATTTATTGACATTCTTTCCTAAAAGTCTAAATAAAAACAGAAACATGCTCTACCATATCATCAAGTTCTTTACTCACCCACGCCTCAAAATGAGCATTGCTCCCCGTTCTAATTGACTTACTGTCCATTAGTTGGGCTTCTCACCGCAAGCTAACTTGGCACAGATGCCCCTGTAAAAACACCTGTTGAAAAATAGTGACTGCATAGGTTCATGGGGGTCTAGACAATTATAAAAGACTTATCTGTTTAAAGACAGTAAACAAGCTCTGAGTTAAAAATGGTTCAGGTAGATAAATGTAAGACCTTTTCTAAAAATTACTTAGGCAACCGTTGCCTACATTAAACTAAAATAAATACTAGTAAAACTAGTAGCCAAGAATAAGGTCCTTTTTCATATAGAGTTAGAAATTTAAGTCAACAATGGGTAATGAATGCCCTCTATTGATTATCCTCAGCACCAATTGCATGAAACTATCATTAAACGTTAATCATCAATTGTAGCAATCATCCTGCAATCCAATCAGAACTTACTAAAGAATGCTCAAAAGCTATTGGCGATTTGGCCCAGTACTCTAACAAAGGATGGCCATTAATTTAATTTAGCACAATCAAATAACTAAAAGAAGAGCTTTTTCATAACGAAAAGGGTAAAGTTCAATACAAAAATACTAGCTATATAAAATTGCACTGTGCCTGACTACATAAACACTAATTTCAGAACCTACTGAATGAAACATAATCTGGTAAAATTCATATAGCTTTTTAATTTGATCCTTTTTCAGTAAAGAGAAGAGGGAGAGCATACTAGGGTAGCTCTTAAAATCCGGCCCACTTTAACATGTTTGACACCCATTCATCTAGGCAGCATCTTCCCTTAAGGATAAGGGTAAAAGGGAGAAGAGATCTTAACGAGGTACATAGCTAATTTGTATTCAAAATTAAACTTTGTATGAGATGGTAGTCTTGGGGCCAAAAAAAACAAAAAAGAATTGACATAAAACTTGTTACAACTCTGTTAACTAAGTTGTGTGAGTATATAAGTTTTCAGAGGTGCAAGCTGCAAAGAGGGCTCCAGCCAACATATAACGTGAGAGTTCTAGGGGTTTCATCAATAATAGGGATTGTGATAGTGGTATTGCCAGAGACTTAGGCTAGTGCAAACTTTTTTACCAGCTGGGTCTTCAGGCTAGTTTTTGCTATCAAACAACTCCCAAATGACGTGAGATATTAGGATCTTAACTGCAAGAATCGTTCAGTATACACTCCATCACCACCATAAAAGGAAATAGGCTTTTAAAATTCATATGAAGACGTGTCCTGGGAAGAGCCTCCTCTTACAAGGCGAACTTGAGACATATGTGTTTAGAACCTCAGAAAGACACAAGCTAGTGAAGTTTCGTATACTCCAGTGTCTATCAGCACTATGGCTTCCCAGATCTTAAGGGCATAAGTAAATGTATACAAGAATAAGAAATATTAGAAGAAGGTTTAATGGTCACAGAAGAGAGTAAGACAGACCAAAAGGCCATGTTACTTCGCTATGTGGTCCAGGGAGTTTGTAAAACCTTCAGGATGACATACATGCACAACATGGCCTTTAGCTTATTGTAGCTTTTGAAGGGGGATTATTATTTAGCGGCACAGACAGAGGTGAGAGATAGTAATGTATTACTCTTAGTGAACAAAAAATGATGACTTTTCAAATATTTGGAATCATCAATGAAAGTATCTTAAAATGCCATTCTTCTAACATATTCTTCAGTTTCAATAGGAGTGGTAAGTTATAGATAATGGGTTAATATTGTGAACAGTTGCATTGTCTTGAGGCGGCATCCGCATCTGCTACTATAAAATACCCTATGTTGACAGAAGAGGCGTTAAGCTAAAAAGATGTGAACGATCTGGGGTTATGTGAGGGACTTACTAACCCATTCTACTTCTAAAAGCAAATGTTAGGGGATTTCAAGTATCACAGCATTTAAGTGTATTATAAAGTGAACCTAACCTAATACAAAATCCACATCCCTTACTTCCAGCTGGCTCAAGGCTTGTTCTAAATCTATAAATATACTTAAGTGAAATGATCAGTTGTAATAAGAGAATAGAGTGAACAGTCTCTTGTATTAGTGTCAGTCAAAATTAAATTTGAGGGTTCTATAAAGGGGTGCTTGCACTCTCCTCTTTGAGGACAATAAGCTCTCAACTAGGTGGGGTTCTAGAGAAAGGTTAATTCTTTGGATAGAAGCCAAATAGGATGCACATGTGGCGGCAAAATAATGGAAGGATTAGCCAAGATTGACATAAAGGACCTGTGGCAACCAAGGATTTCTGTAGAGGGCCACGTGAAGACTTTTAAGTGAGTAAAACCAGGAAGCTTGCTCAAGGAAATATTAAGGTAGTTTAAAGGAAAGTTTGTCCTTGAGACAAGGATATAAAATGAGATGTGGTACTTTGGTGAAAAAAGCGGAAACCCTAGGGGCTGAACAAAGACCTTCATTGCAATAATGGACTTCAGCTAGTTAATTTAGTTGCCAACGCTTTAAGAAGCCATTTAGAGGATTTTTATGGTAATGATAATGTCAAAAATTGATATGACGAGCAAGCCAAAATCCCTGCTCCTGAATTGAGCCTTGACAAATCAACTCTTAAACCAGCATGAACAGAACCTTACGCTGAAGGCGCCAAAACTAGATTTGATCAGGAAGCATCAAGCGCATGAAAACTAATGGAAACACCTTCAGGAATCTTGTCCCTGCTTTTCTAATCATGAGAGGTGCCATCCCACTGTTGCGATCATGAGGACAATGCATTACAATGAGGGCGTTGCCCAGGCAGTCGATCTGGAAGGCAGTAAAAAAATCCTGACCTTACAGGACCACGAAGGTCCCTGAGGCACCATGGCCCCACGCGCCCCTATAAATATCTGCTTTATAACTCAGTAAAGTAGTTTATATTCTCACCATCTTTTTTACCTCTCTGCTAGTTTTCAGCTTTGAGACCATTTTTAGACTTTTTGGCAGCCAATAGAGCTGTTACACCGAGAGATTCCATGAGGCATGGAAAAGAAGGTAATCTGGTGTGGCTTCTGTACCATTTTCAAGTGATGTCCTCATAGATATTAAGGCGCGTTACACTACTTGATTAGGGGTTAGTTCCAATATTAAAGAAGTTGAAGGTAGATGGGCGACAGAAATGCATGTCACTCAAACTTTCTGAGTTACAGGAGCCATCTCATGCTTTAAATGATTAATAGATTAAAGAGGGCATCCACTGAAAATAGGATGTTGCCAATAAGCCTAAAAGGATTAATGATTCATTTCAGGGTAGTGTCAACAACATCTGTCCAACTTAAAAGCTTTTCTTTCCCGTTACTATCACTATTACCAATACGATTCTCTGCAAATTATCTGAATTTGACAATCAACCAGGAAAATGAGCAAATTTGTCCGCAACAACACCATTTGGGCGAAAGTAGCCAGCACAAAAGGCCCGAAGCCCTCCCAACCTGCTGGGGAAAAATGCTCTGGTGGAATGTTGACATACCCTCCCACCAAAAAGGGTGAGCACACCGCCGCACCTGGAGTTTTACAATTTCTGCAAAAAATGGGCGCATATACCAAAATAGAACACTCCCAACCCCTGTCCTCCCTTGAGCATGGCCTTAGAATTATGGTCAGCAATACTTCCCTCAAATCATGGGGAAAAATGGGGAGGCCTTCTCCACGACTTTCCCAAACACCATCTCAGTAAATTATAAAAATTTACATAGAGGATGGGTTGAAGTCAGGTTCATGTCCATAGAGGAAGTGGCAGAAGCAGCGAAAGTCATATTCTCCATAAAAATTAAAAACAAAGACTGCACCATCCGCACGGTGTGCACATGATGGAATGAGGCAAATGACCTATTCATCATATTTGATTGACTCCCGAGCACCATACACCATGATATCCTCAAGAACGAGCTCCGCAGGGGCCTCAAAAGTTACAGCGTAATCAAACAGTTTGAATTTTGAGAAATTTCCCCTACTGCCCCACCTGTGTACAGGGATGGCAATAGCCATTATAGAACTCAATCAGGATGTGGTAGAGGATATCACCCTCATTGCATGCATGACAACCATTAACCTCCCCAATGGCAGCATATCTCGCCCCTTCCACATCACACTGGATCACACCCCACCTATCTGCGACTTCTGCTCAGCTATAGGCCACAAAGACCACGCGTGCCCCATCAAGTGCAGGATTGAAGCATCAGAATTTTGTGAGGACAATATGGATGAAACAAGCCCAACTTTCAGCAAAATTAAGGACTCCACTTTCACCTTCTATTGGGGTGAAAGAGCTGATGTTGCTTTGGTTGAGCCCATTTTTCAAAAGGACCATCGTTGTGCACAGACTGCCCAAAAGCAGGCCACAAGTTCTGCTGAGACTCAAGCTCACACCACGATTACCCCAGAACAGATTCAGGCAGATGCCATGGCAATGCAGCGGAATAACCAATCAGATCCCCCGCATATAACCCAGTGAAACCAAAATGATGAATTTTTTGGACACAACCAATCAAACACCTCCAATCGCGCTGAGGCAAATCCACCATGCACCACTGTGGATCCTCCCATCTAATCACGTGTGATCAGTGATGATATGGTTCATGCGCATGATATGGAAGACCATTTCAGCCAATCAAAATGTGACAACACTCATGCAAAAAACCCAATCACCCCAACACCTAGTTTATGCCCATCAAACCCACAGGCAAGCGGCAGAAAATTTTTTTCTGATGGGGCACAAGCCAACCCACACCAGACCCAAACTCCATGGAGTAATTCAAGCCAGAAGAAACTGAACAAAACCAGTACTACAACCACTGACCAACACGCTGGAACCAATTTGACTAATCAGCCCCAAACTCGCAGTATGACCCGCAATAAGGAACTGGGTGACCTCAGTGGGTCGCCCCAGCATTCCTGATGTGCAGACTACTGCAATCACCATAGGGATGCTCAACATTATGGGAGCCAAGGCCCCACATCCTGGGCCAAAAAAGTGGCTTTCCTGCACAATATCCCCGTGGACATCTTGGCTGTCCAAGAACCCCACTGTCCATTGGTGGAGGGTCATGGTCAACCATGCTCCTTCTGGCCAAATCCTTTTGGACATACCACTGTGGGGTGGTAATTTGAACTAACTGTAATCCTCCAGTAAATATCCAAAGCACATCCTCCCACCTGGAGGGATGGCTGCTTCTAGCTGATCTGGAGTGGAACAGAGAAACTTTCGCCATGGCATGTGTGTATGCTCCAAATGATCTGAACAACAACCAAAAATTTTTCTCCAATATCCTCTCAATCCCTTTCCCCAAGGCAACATTTTTCGCGGGAGATTTCAACTGCTGGCTTAACACCATAACCGACCACTGGCCCAAGTATAAGGCTATACCCCACAGCCACATGGAACTACACATACTAAAAGCAACGCTGGGCCTATGCGACACCATTCCCAAACAAGCCCCCACCCTGGCCAACATGACGAGGCCCCACTACAACAATAACCAGCTGGTCTCAATGACCCAGATTGACCTGATGCTCGCCCCTATAGACTTCCATCACTGGGTATAAGATTTTACAACAAAATTATCCCTTTCTCTGACCACCGGATGGTCTTGATAGCGTTATCATCCTCAGAAAAATACCATAAGCCACTAACCTGGCACAGAGTTCACCCAAGTACCATCCATCTTCTGGAGCTTAACCTTTGGATTAAGATGGTGCTAACAACACAGCAAGAAAGATGACCACCCAACGGGAACCCTATTGCAGAGTGGGAAATATTCAAGGCTCGAGCAACCATGAAAGCCTGCCACCTGAACTCCAGAAAAACAGCTGAAATGTCCGCAACAATCAGCAAGGCTATCAGACAGCTTCAGCACTTAGAAAACAACACACCTCACGAGGGATATAGCCCCCAATGGGGCCGCCTGTGGTTCTAGCTATCTACACAGGTAAGCAACCTCTTATGAAAACACCAGCACTACACCAAAGTATGTTACAAATCAAATTACATCCTATCCGGCGAAACTCACATGGCCCAATTCTTCTGCCATTTTAAACCAATTTCAACATTGGTGACTTGCACACAGGTCTTCTGAGCAGACGACACACTGGCGTCCACACCATCCGAAATATTGGCCAAATTACACAATTTTACACTGACTTGTACACGGCGGATTTTGCATCACCTAGATAAATTGGAAAATTTTTATTATCCGCTAATATTGACACTATAGCTGATCAGCCAGACCTTGTCGCACCCATCACTAAAGATGAACTATGGGATGTAATAAGATCAACTCTGCGCAACAAGTGCCCTGGGCCTGATGGCCTACCATATGAATTTTTCAAAAAATATTTTGACTATATCGCACCAATACTACTGGCAACTATGAACAAGTTCCTGGAGGACACAACCCTTCTACCTGGCGGCCAAGACGCATATATGGTCACACTCTTCAAAAAAGGAGACCAAGCAGACCTAAACAACTGGCGTCCAATCGTTCTCACCAATACTGACACCAAAATACTAACTGAAATCTTAGCTAAGCGTCTGGGTTGCATTGCTCAGACAGCCCTCTCCCCCCATCAGTTTGGCTTCATCCCAAATCGCTCAATTTGTTATAACATCCACACAATTGCCAACATCTGCCAAGATAACCCCACAGGTGCCCTTGCTTTCCTGGACCAAAAAAAGGCATATGACCAAGTGACCTGGGGTTACCTAGAACAGTGTCTAAAGGCTTTCAACCTAACACCCCATTTTATAAACTGGGCGCTCCTCCTAACGCGCTCAGCCAGGTTTGCAATCAGAGGCCCAGGTTTCCTAACCGACACCATCACCCCAAAAGGGACCTCAAACAAGGTGAACCGCTTAGCCCCCTACTATACAATTTTACCCTTGACCCTCTCCTCCGCATTGTAAACTCAAAGCTCACTGGAATCAGGTTAGAGGGACAACCACCAACCAAAATGCTCGCCTTTGCTGATGACTGCGTTGTTGGAGTCTTAGGCAATAGGGATGCCAGGGCGATTGAGCGCATTATTCACCAGTATGAGTCAGTGAGTAACGCCATGCTGAACAAACAGAAAACAGAGGTAATTGTTATGGGCAAATTCAGTTCAAACTGGGCCTCACCCTCCCATCACCACACAAACCAAACAACCACACATCCAACCACACAACAACGATCCAAGCCAGTAAAACCACTGTGTTTACCCTTTGCACACCACCCCACCACCAACCCAGTCTGTCATCTGAGCATATGGCTCGAAGCTGATGGATATGCACTTGACACCATTGAAACCAACATTTTGGACAACATCACAAAAAGAACGACATGTATGTGGAGGAGTAAAGCTAGTTTAACTGGAAGAGTTGTGTTGCCAACTCCCTGATCTTGTCAAAGTTATGGTTTGCTGCCCACGCGGTTCCCTTCTCCGCCAACTTTACCAATGCTGTCTACAAGCTCCTGCAGAACTGGCTGTGGTCTGGTTACCGCGCACCTGTCAGGCTGGAGACCATGTACGGCCCACGTAAGAAAGGTGGGATGAGGCTGCTCAACTTCATGTAACGAGTAACGCAAATCCTTGGCTCCTGGGTAGTTCTCACAACGTCACCCAACCCACCATCCTCCCACTGGGCTAAGGCAGCCCAAACCAACTTCGCTAGGGCACTACATCTGAGGCTCCCCTCCAATCCTGAAACTCTGATGAAGTACCTTACAACACATCCAACCGCCACTGAACCGCACAACACCAACTGATATGTCAAACGCATCCTGTACAACCTAAGACAAGGGGATTGGAGCTTCTCCTATGCACAGCAATCCAAAGACATTCACCCTCAAACTGGTTACATGCAACTCCACATGGGACAAATGGTGACTAATGCTTCTTCCCCACTACCATCCTTTCCTCTATTCCTGGATTAAATACCTAGACTACCAAGACGTCCCATATGACTTGCGCACCCAAAAGCAGGTGTGGAACCTTGTCACCTGCCCCCTCTTAGCCCCACAAGTGTGCTCCACAGTGTGGCGCTACATGCGCCATACTTTTAGAACAGCCAACCGCACCTTCTCAGTGTTCAAGCCATGCGCCATCTGCGGCGGACCCAAAACACTAGCACACAGCCTGGAAGAGTGCCCGCCGTCTGCGCATATCTGGGCCAACGTGGTGCACTTGTTTCAACAATTACCATCAACTAAATTCCGACTATCCAGCAATATCCTGGCCCTCAACATGGCCTCGCCTATCCCCCATATGCTAAGGGCTCTAATTGTTAGTATTGCAATATGGTCTATTCACACAATTACCCTCGACGCTTTCAACAGGATCCTCCACAATTTCAACCAAGCCATTGTCAGGTTCCACAGCCATTTAGCCGACCACTTCCAAGCCTGGCTGTTCGGATCACTCCAACACAAATGGAAGAAACGGATGGGCAACTGGATTCCAATCTGGTTCCTTCATTATATCATCGAAAACCTCACAGTCTCCATAGGCGGTACACCCTACTAGCCCCTGAGCTGTCTTGCCACTTAAGTTCTAGTCATCCACCACCCGTGGCTCCTAGCCACACCCAAGTGTGCCAAGTCGTATCTTTTGAGTTCCATTGTTTCACGCTTTCTTCCCTCTTCTGTTTTCCGTTATCCTCTTCCCTACATATTGGATGTGTCTGTCCCCTGGTCGGCCATCCTTAAATAAATAAATACATAAAAGCATAAAGAAAGAGGTTGATAAGAAGATGGGTTAAGCCATTATAAATTACTTTGGTATTAAGAACCTTCTTAAAACTCATGATTTGATGGTGAAGTTGTAGGGGCGGCGGAAACAGTAAAGGAATCAAATTATCCTGATCTACATTAGCAGAGGAGCTCAAGATCATTATGTAGAACCATTTATTAGGTTCAGACATTCAGATGTGAATTTTTGTTAATGCAAAATAAGAAATAATTTTAGTGTACTATGCAAATATTTTTACCCTTAGCTATGGAAATATAATTAAAAGCAAGTATTAAAGTTTTGAACCTCGGGTTGGGACCATCTAGTACTAAAAATTTTTGAAATTTTCTAATATCAGGGCAAAGAATTTAAGGGTGAATATGGTCCCAAATTACCATCTAGTACTAAAAAAATACGGTCCTAAATTTGAATTATAGCTTGAAAATCCATGCTAAGCAGATCAATCTCTTAGAGTTGAATTTTTCCTATGTCCCTGATGTTGGAAATTTTTGGATATGACCAAATTATCCCGCCTGACCAATATTATCATCTGCTTATCTGCTAGGGGATGAGGCTCTATAGTGGATATGGGAGTTTTTATATGATGACTATTGTTCAGAGAATTATCCCAAACGTATGTTATCAATCCATTTGGCTTTTATCTGCTGGTTTAATAATGTAGCGTCAGGGATTGTACCCAACAATAAACAATCATTTAAGTTGAAGTTTTTATATTGATAACTAAATTGGTTTCTAGGAGTCATTTGGGTTTTATTGCAATCAACTAAGGGATTTATTAGTTGCTAGGTGAGCGATGCCGCCATGATAGTAACTGGCGATTTACCCTTTTGGGTATTGTGACATGCTAGGTATGGGTAAGAGTCCCATTATCTAAGCAGGGTGCTAAACTGATAAGGGTGGATCGCTGGGTTGAATGAAGGCATCAGTCATGTTCTTTGTTTCAATCCAGAGAAGGATGCGTTTGAGTAGGGGGGAGAACCTGATTAACCTGATGAGTAAGATCATTGTTTCACGCTATCCTAGAGGGTAAATCACTGGCAATTACTGCCTTTTTACTTAAAGAGGCACCAACAGAAGAGTTGGGCACCAAATCCCCTATTAATTTACTTTTAAAATAAATCAATAAAGCAGAATAAGAATAAAATTTTTGTAGATAATAAAATATTAAGTATATTATAACTTGTAATTTTGATTATTCTTTAGATTAGAGTCGAGGGATCAGATATCTTTGAAGGTAAACTACTGTCAAGTTCTCCGTGGCTGCTGTGTAAAAGAGTGAAGAAGGGATAGAAGTTCACCAAGAAGGCCACTGAACTATAATTGCCGGATAAGTCCAAAGAGAGACCTCTAAGTCGGAACTAGGACAAGTTTAAGAGTAGAAGTTCCCTAACACCTCTAAACCTGCTGCAGTAGGTTAAGTTCTGTTGTTGTCCAGAAGAGGCCAACTCTAAGGAGGAGTTAAGGGAAGATGAATTCCATTGTTATCTGGAGCGTTAGTTACCTTCACCAGTAGGGTGAAGGATTGTTATGCCTGTTCAAAGAACATTTCAGAGCAGGAGAAATATTTGGTCGTGAACTACTTAACTGGATACTAGTCTCCATACTGATATCTATCACCCACATATTTATAAGATAATTTACCAACTAATACTAATTGCACATATAAAGAACCAGTGAAAGAAAACCCTGAGAGCTGAAATGAGTTATAATTATAAAAAAAGAAAAACCTTAAATTTAAATATTAAATCATTCCAAAGTAGAAAGTTGAGTAGCCATCAGTTCCAAAGTTTTTTAACCTATTCTTGTATTTCATTTTTCTGTATCTTAGCTAAATTTGTGTATTTCTTATCAATTAGGGGATAATTTTTTAAGGAGTTTTCAGCTGAAAGGGGCATCTCTCATTTCTTATCTATCACCTGTGAGAGGTCATTGATATTTCCAAGGAGTGTATGGCCCCTTCTTTATGTAGTTATTCAGACATCCTTTTTGGGACGCTCTATACCTGAAATTTTGGCAATAGCAGTGATATTTTGGCCTCCTTGCAGTTAAGATTACTGGAATTCAGATATTGAGTAAGCCTCTACCCACACTATGTTATTTAGGGATGACACTGCCATCACGTTTGGCTGCCCTGAGGGTTTTACCCTTGCTGCTGTGACCCTTGAGAGGTAGACAAGGCATATAACGCCAAGGACAACACCTTAGAAAATGGTAATACACGTTGTCTCCTCACTTTTCCTCACCTTTTGGTCTAGAACTTACACTGTGATGGTCAAGGGTATAACTCACCACCCATAGCCCTAGTTTCACCTAAGGGGAATACTAAGGCTAAACAGGTGGGTTGTGAGGGCCTCAACTCTGAAAGCTGATCAAAAAGTATAAATTTAGATTTAAATATCATAAATAAATTAACTATAAAGATGTTAATATTGAACCTCAAAAAGTTTAGGAATAAACCAAAGGTCAATATTATCTCTTTTAGATACAATATAATAAAAATGTTTTTGTAAAATCCCAGAATCCCATTGGACAGTCTAAAGCATGTCCAGATGTGTATTTCGAGGTTTATGATTTCTTGAATAGGCCTCCCAAGTGCCAAGCTGTCCGCGAATTCTTAATGAACTTTCCCAAGCACAAATCCTCAGTTCCCTATCCTTAAAGTATATATAAACTAGCAAGCTAGTGATTGAAGCGATTTCTTCTTATATAATCCCCTTAATTAAACATTAAAATGTAAGATAACATTTATATACTTCAGAATGATCCTGTTTTAAAAATAGAAATTGGGTGGCATGGACGTCATGAAGGACACCATAGAGCTAAAACAGTGTAGCACTTATGTGTTGCCACTCCTTAGGTATGAAACACAGCTGCTATTATTCAGCGGTGGAATCTCACTAATAATGCAATACATCCTATGATGCCTGCATAGCCAATGGACTCGAGATTTTGTTTTTGGTGCTCTATCCTATTTGGGGGCTATAACTTTAGCCCTGCTAGCAAACCTTCCAGAGCAACAATTGGAAGGCGATTCCCATTACATTAGATGAAGTTAATTTGAAAATATCCTTTTTCAATGGATGACAATTTAGATTTATGAAGGAAATCAGGCCTCTGTCTGGTTGTTGTCTTTTTATTAAAACCATCCTCCTGCACCTGCTAAAGGTTTTATTTCAACACCTCCACTGGAGGGAGATTTCTGTCCATAAATACACTATAAGAAATACCACCAAGTTCAGTCAGGTTTGGCCTATCCAGGCTCATCCAACATAGAAATCACTGACTTGCCCACTTTCAAAACCACTTAATGAAAACACCCAGGAAAAGAGTTCCAACTCCAGTACACCGCACTTCATCCGCAATTTCTGCATCCCCCATCTTACCTGTACAACTAATAATGGCCACATAGAAACTCACGTTTTCTAGCTGTCTATATGTCCAGAAGATTTGGACGCTATGCTAGGGAGTTGCCCAGCTCCATTATCAGGCTAAGAACATACCTGTCAAAATGGTTCTAAAGGAGCCCTTATCTGCTTCATCAAGGGCCTCCATGTTGGCTGCTTATGAACCTCAAGAGAATGCCACAGGGTCCAAGTAGATAAACACAGCACCGCTGCCACTTCCAGGTAATTGGCTTTAGAAGGGGTGATGTGACAGTCAAGGCTATTTCTGACCACCGCATAGCCTTGGTTTCCACTAAAGGGAATAATAAGGCTAAACAGGCGAATTGTGAGGGCCCTGACCCTCAAAGGTCATTTAAAAAAAATTGAATCTGAATCTAAATAGAATAGATGGCATTATGTCAAAAAGATGATATTGATCCTCAAAACAAAAATTTTTAAGAAAAATCAAAAAGTCAATATTATTTAATTTAAGTAAAATTAATTAATGAGTTCTTGTAACACCCCAGAATCCCGTAAGACAGTACAGAACGG
Organism: Massospora cicadina; assembly: GCA_022478985.1. Taxonomy (NCBI): domain Eukaryota; kingdom Fungi; phylum Entomophthoromycota; class Entomophthoromycetes; order Entomophthorales; family Entomophthoraceae; genus Massospora; species Massospora cicadina. The sequence continues at coordinate 144,967 of JAKSZP010005279.1, read as the reverse complement.
CCTAGATGTGATTTTATGAATCAAAATTCTTGAATAGGCCCAAGTGCCAAGCTGTCTGAAGACTCTGTAGAACTTCCCCAAGCTCATTTGCCCAGTTACTTTCCTTAAAAATAAACTAGCAAGCAAAGGTGCATAGAGCAACTTCTTTTTATTATACCTTTATAAAAAATTAAAAATGAGATATTTTTTATAAATTTAAAATCAGCTTGTTTTAAAAATTAAAATCTAGTGCCATGGACTTCTGGAAGGCACCCAAATCTAAAAACAATGTAGCCCTTACGTGCTGCCACTCCTTAAGGACAAAACCCAGCTGATATTCAGTGTAGGAATCTATTGGATAGTTCTGTATCTTCGAAGATTCCTATGTTGACAATGGAGATGCAATTATGTTTTTGGAGCTCTATCATGTTTAGGGCTATAGCTTTAGCCCTGCTAGCAAACCTTCCAGAACAACATTAGAATGTGATGCCTGTTACACACATGGTAACTTCCATCATCTGGGATTTAGCCAGCTAGCAAGGAGTACCGCTCAAAGGCAGTGAGTACTTGATCATGGAGGCTGTGAGCTCCAGGATTGCCATCTGGAACTGGCGGAACATAACCCTCAGGGTTGGGTTTTGGTGGAAATTTCACCTTATAAATCCTGTTTTCTTAAACATTTCTGTCCATTCACAGACACATTTAATAGACGCCTCAACGTATGCTTCCACTGTTGGATCTGATTCTCAAACCATCTGCCAACTGCACTGTCTAAAATGGCTTACTCTTCAATGAAGAGGGCCCTGGGTTCCTGTATACCCACGCTCACACCATCACAAGCAACCTAAAGATCCTACTACTGATTGTCTTCTGGGACGTGACCCCCATACCTCAGTGGCCCAGCCCTCCGCTAAGCTGTGTTGGCATCTCTGGGTCTTCTTAAAGCGTTTTTTACTCTTTAGGGGAATGTCTCATAAACCACTCAATTCATTTTCAGAAACCCTCATCGTCCTCATATTAAACAGTCCTCCTTGCCCTGAAAAAAAGTAGGCGCTCAGCTCTACCACGTATTCCCATACAGAAGGGATGACCCTGGCTTCAGCCCCCATCACCACACAATTGTGCATACTGGATAGGTTGTCACAACACAGCTCACCCTCAAGTTATACCTCACATTTGCATGCGCCTTCTCAGGCGCTCCCTCCTCTGTAAGATTTGACCTCAAGAGGCTCTTGCAGGACTTATATTACATGGTATGTCATAAAATATGTCCAACAACGTATGGCGAGTGCTTCACTGTTTTTGCAGAACAGGAGATTGTACTAGACTTGCCCTCCAACATCAAAAATGCTCTCCATCCTTTGAGCCAATTAACTCCCACCAAAATTGCTTTTTCACCTGTCCAGGTGCTGAGCATTATGGCCAAGTTCTACACGCTCCTCCAAGCTAAACCTTATTTAAAGAATTGTTTGCACCTTTTTTTTAGAAAAGACTCGACTTGGCTGCCGCTAAAACCTCCATGTCCATGTTTATTCCACAGCCATCTGGATTAAACCCAATTGTTTCAACGCGCAGCCTTTGGCTTTCAGGTTTGTACCATAATGCACATGATCTTTTAATTTCAGGTACATTTTGAGATTGTCTTAATATCTATGTCATGTCGTCATTTCACCCTCTCAGTCTCCACTCCAACACGGCTTTGGAGCGCCAATCCCCTCTATATATAAACAACTCCTCCATCCCCTTCCCTCAGCTCAGTATCTTAGGAGACCAGGCGTAACTCAATAAACATCAATGAATCCCCCTTGATTTGGGACCATCTTATACTAAAAATGGGCTCCTGGTCAAGCGCTTCTTTATCTCCACTCTCTTTGTAGAACAATTTCTAAAGTTTTTTTGATGCGCGAGCTCCATCTCACTTATAATTATATTAAACAGGATTTTGTATATTTTCTTGTTAACTTCAAATTTTGGTCAGGTATGAAGATCTTGTTACTTTAGAATTTATAATCATACTTTTTATACTATCAAGATTAGAGTCCATTAGTGATGCCATCTTGAGGCGACTTGACTTGGGTATCCTGTTCAACACTATTTTTTGTTCGCCAAAATTGTAACATGCATATAGTAAAAAGCGTTTTTGAATATGTAAACCACTTTAAGCTGAGTTTAGATTCATTTGGCCGTTAATATTGACGCTGGACTAAGTTCTGCCATCATCTCAGGTATCAAATCCTTCTGTTCATTCTGGGGTATAAAGTGCCAATAGTTTTATTAGTCAACCACCAAAAAGCAGCTGATTTGTAAAAAAAGACCTTTTCAAGGCTGAAATCTATTTTGGCCATTACAGACTATAAAAAGAGCTTGGATTCTTGCATTTGTTACTTTAATATTTCATTAAGCTCAGCTCTGGTTTTAATGCTGCTTATTAAAAAGATTCTTTCCAGGGGGCGAGGAAATAGTATCTGCTAGTCTCGTGGCATAATCCACAACACTGACCCTCTCAATACAAGATCAGAGGAAGGATCTGAGCTGTTGTAAGTGTACTCTGTTGAGCGTAATGTTGGTAACATCATTTCTAAAGGAGTACTTGATTTCTCACTAACCAAGACAGTTTCTAATCCAGTTCATATGGAACTCATCATTCTGGATGACCTTATCATAAAGGTAGAACAAAAACGTCTATCCTATTTCAAATTACACCCTTCTATTCTTCTTTGGCGCTCTTCTTGACCCTTGGGAATAGTCACTTAATTTTCTAGCCGCCACTAGCTGTATCTGGATTAACACATCAGCTAAATAATGCTTATAGTTGCCTAGAGGTAAGTCCTTGTGGTCCACGGTGATAACTGGGGTTAATAAGGTAGTAAAGGACGCTTCTCATCCATATAGCATCTTATATGGAGAAATGCTTATCACCGGTAATGGCTAAATTTGTAAGCAAACAACAATAAAGGTAGTAGTTAATACCATTTTAACTTATAGTTCTTGTGTATATCCTTAAGTATTCTTTCTAAGGTTCTATTAAAAAGCTTAAACGTTTTGTTTGATAAGACATGTAAGAGTAAAGGAACTTCTGTATTACCCCTACCAGGTCCATTGATATTCACACCACTTCAGAAAAAATTTTTACCATTGTAAAGAGCAGACCTTGAGTGCATTTATGCCATATGATTACTCAATTGTATAGAATCACACTATTTTTCCTGTGGTATATGTCCTCACCACCGTGGTATTGACACAATTGTAAAATAGTCTATTGCCACAATGATAAACTTGTTATCTTTTAAGGCTGTAATTAGTGGTAATATCACTTCAAGCAATACGTTGTGAAAGGGATATGATAGTGGTATTTTCTGTTATTCAATTCTCTTTTAATGAAGCCTGAAACTTGCACATGAAACACACAGTTCTAGGGCTTGATGCACTATGTCTGACATTGACTCCCAATAGAAAATTTTCGAGGTTTGACAATGTTTTCTGAGATCTGCCATATTAAACACGCTTGTGAGTTACCATATCTAAATCCATGCAATTTTTTGGTCAGATCTAGGGTTACCAACTTCCTTGGACCAACTTATAAAGGCTTCCATCAGTACGCCAGTAATCCTTGAAACGTCATTTAAAGACATCTTGACCTCTTCATTCTCATCCTGCCATTATTTTTTAGCTGATCTTATCATGTCATATAACCAATAGCTTTTTTGTGCAAGAAGATAAATACAGGAATAATAGAAAGTCAACTGTTATTTGGGGGTTTGCTTCCACACCTAAGTACAACTTCAAGATCATAATATTGTTGTCGTACTGTCCATCAGGCAATCTTTTGTATTTCCATGTCCACATCATCAAGATTTGACTAAAATGGTGTTGGCTAATATATTTCTTATCACCAATTATTTTTCAGTGATTATTTCCTATATAATACCATTTGGTTTAATGTAGAAGCTAGTCCCAATGTTGATGACAGTTATGTTTGATTGGGAACGATTGTCACTAATGTTTGTAGGTGAATCTGTTTGTTGACTGAATAGTCAATAAGAAAATCCTTAATATGATCAATCAGACTGAGATGCCAATTGTTTAGCGGTTTATTGGAATTACCAAAATCAGGTAACGCTTATATTGACGGTAGTTTGTAAATTGGCCTGGTCAATGTGACATGCTACCAATGGGCAATTTGTTCATTAACTAAGCATAGCCACTAGTTCATAAAAGTACTTTACTTGGGTTGACTAAAAGCGTTTTAAACTTTTTATATTCTTTTATAAGGGTCATAATCTATCTGGTGATAGATGCCAATTTGGTGGATGGTTAACAACAAAAATTCATTGAGATATGATTTATTGAGGGTTATGTTCACTAACAATTAATGTCATTTTTATTCAGCTGCCAACCAATGAGTTGATCACTAAAAGTACTAATATAACCCCTTTTGTAAAAGTAAGTAATAACAGAATTAGATAGTTAGATAATTTAATATTCTTCTTCTTTGAAAGAATTGATGGGATCAGTTAACCTTATCTATATTTTTAAGTTAACTTAAGTAAGGCAGATATTACTTGCCCATAAGATGATGCCTGAGTGGTTTAACCACTTGTTGAAAAGTCTAGACTTGTTAGTTGTCTTCATACAACTAGCAATCTCCTATATTCTTACAACTCATTCACATAATCTGTACAAAAAATTATTAAAAAGTTCAAACAAGTCTTATGTTATGATCTTAAATGTTACAGAGCTAGTGGAGTAACACATGATCCACCACCACTTTGAAATTTAACCCCCTATAGTTCGTGTTAAAACTAACTAAATGCTCTTATTACTGCCGAGAATTTTTCAGAAAATGTGAAGCTTCTCTATTTCCTCTTAAAAACCGTTGAATAGTAGTCAATGGGATGGTCAATTCAGATTTTATTCATCTGGTCTAGTATCTACCAAGCCTGACGTTGGTAGCTATCCAATACAATTAAAATGTCTTGTTGAGGATCTAGTATGTAAATTTTGTGCTTCTACCAGTCTTTCTTCAACTATTAAAAAGCCTGTAATTGCTCTAGGCCACACTCAGAGTTCAATTACTTTTCTTAGGAGGTAGGTTAAGGGTGGCAGCCATGTACACAAAATGGGAATAAACTTTCTTATTTATTTCACCATCACTAATAAGACTTTTACATCACATCTGCTTATTGGTTATTCCATAGCTACCATTACTTAGATCTAGCCTTTTTGTGGTTTGATCCCTTGATGGTTGTTATAGTGCCTTTGAACTTTAATTGCTCTTTTAGAAAAACTTGCTTCACTTCTTTAAAGCTAGATTCTCTTATTTTTTTAAACACTTCTCTTAGGTACTCTAGATTGTCTTTGAAGGTGCTCCAAAACATGGTGATATTTTACAGGCACAATTAACACAAGAATTATTCACCATTCCAATGATTCTAAACTTAGATTGATAAGTGTCGCAGAAGCATTGCAAATCACTTGTGTCATATTCATAGTCTCAAATAAACCTGACTTCTGAATAGGGCGCACTTTCCTGTACTCTGCCAAATTCACATATGCCATTAACCACTGGCCAGGTCCATCTCAGAGAACTACTTAAAGACTCAAAGAGTTTAAAACTTCATCTACATTGTGAAGATTATTTGAGTCCTTATTAGTACTTTATTCCATTTGGAGTAAATTCATCACCACGCAATGTGTTCCATCCTTTTTCTGACAGTAAAAGTGGCAAAGCACATGGTCTCCTACAGGGTTGCGGTAGGCAAGCATTAGTAATTTGATTCAACTATTTGATGATATCTTCTCTTCTGCTTTGGATTGGTGGTATGCTTTATACTTAAACTGTATAATTGATCATGCATTCATACGCTTTACTTTTCCTAAATATTCTCATAATTGTTTAGCCCTAGACTAAAAATGTCTTCTAACTTATCAGAGAGTTTATAAAACTGCTTCTGTTTCTTTTCTGTTACATTGTATATACCCAGTTCACCAAAAACTTCAAAGGCATGTATTGATACAATGGTCTCACAACTTGATACCCTTTCTTGAGAGATAACTTTACCCATTTATACTATATTTGATTGGAGTGTGATGTTCCCCAAGATGATGGTTAACTCGCACATTAATCTTATTCCAAAGAACCCATATAAGGCCCATAACTCCTGCTCTCTGATCCTATTACAGCTGACAATTTCAAGTATAGTATTTGATTTATCCTCACGCTAATATAAAATGACATACTTCGCTATTCACCAGATCATATCTCTACATTCTAACTTAACTCAATGTTAAACCTTCTTCTGTGCTGACCTTAAATGGTATTTGCTTAACACATATTTCTTAAGAATGTAGCGCATAGTGTAGATAGATTAACTTTTTACACCTACATGTTTGCTGTCTATATGGCTTATCAGCCTCTTCTTTTATACACAAGGGCAACTGTAATTGAGTATGTTCACTGTAGTGTTGGTGTTTGGATTAAAGAGAGCAAACAAGCTTAAATTCCCGCTATCAAATTGAGCTCTAACAATTCAGCTATTGAATAATCTAGTTTGTATTTTGACATTCTTCAGGAGATAAATCATTTTGATCTGAACCATAAATTCTCACATGTGCTAAAACCTGTATAAATGCCTTCTGTATTGGCTTCCTAGCTTTAACACCTTGCTAAAGGCGCCTTCAATTAATGCAGTCAAGAGGTCATTGACAAAAGAGACCAAATGAAGACCTTGAGCACTCAGTTAACTCAGAAATATTCAGAAGATCCAGAAAGAATGGATCCAAAGAGTTCTTCTTGCAACGAGCCCTGACATATCCTATAAATATCAAACCTTTGACTTAATAAAATATAGTTTATACACGCCTCTTTTCCAGTTGCGGTGACAGTTTTTTTTAAAACTCTAAGTCTCCTTTGAACCTTGGCTTACAGTCTAGAACACAGATAATCAAAGTGGACAAAAAGGGTGGTCCAAGATCTGTAGTGAAAACATCAGTCAAAAAAGGCTAAAAATAGCAATCAAAAGATTAACCTGTAGTTTGGGTAAGGATTGTAAATCAATTTGGATCAACACTCCTAATACAAGTTGGCTCCCTTTCAACCTAGAGCTTAGATTTTTGGACACATAGTTTTTCCACACCTTTAGATTATCAAACCAAGTATCAAGTTCATCATGAAGTTATCAACAATATTATACACCAATTTATAAATGGATTCTACTCTGAGGAAGGCTTTTCCAGTTAAACTAAGCTAATACTCATACCTTCTATGATGCGAGACTTAAATTCTTCAGCCCAACTGCCCTCAAAAGAATTATTTCTTGGAGTTGGACAGTACCTCCAGAGTCTTTCAATCTGACTATTAACTATATCCTATAAGTAGTAGAAATGCATCAGCACAAAGTAAATCTACATCTGGGACTTACCTAAGCCTTTCATTCAATGTGTTGTTGATTTCTATAACATCGCTCTTTATTTGTACATGATAATGGTCTTCCATCAGAGAAAATTGCTAACTAATAAATGAAGAAAGCAGCCAGCTCACTATGTTGGATGATGGGATTTCTGATTACCATAAGTAAAAGCTTTTTCAAGAACATACTGCTCCTTAAATCTTCTTGAGGTTGCCATCTCAACTAATCAGAGCCCTTCTTCAGGCGGTACAACAACATTATCAAGAATTACCTCTTACAAAAGTGTTCCAAGGATAGGAGGGCAGAAGGTCTTCACAGCCTCAAAGGTCATAAGGCACCATGATTCAGACTCCTAAAAATCCAAATGAACCTCAGAGGTGAGTATAAACTTTATTTGCATCTTTATGAAAAATACAAAAATGTAGTCTAAGGGTAAAAGATCCATTTATATGAAGTCCCATTAAATTTTGAGTCATGATTGATGCCTTTTTGTGACAGTTGAGGTTTTCCCTCAACATCACACCGCCCTGATCTTTGATAAGACAGGACAAGCTTATGTGGAAGATAGAGGGGGTGAGAGAGCATTAATCTTGGCTAGACCCCAGGGTGGGACTGAGAATGGGGAAGGATGGCGGTTAGATGTTTTGTCAGGCCTGGGGTCGAACCAAATGGTTTTTTGAAGTAAATGGTTCTAGGTTAAAGGTAAATTTGAATCAGAATTGGAACGATTCTTGGGTGTGGTGGTTCAGCCACTACGGAATTTAATCTGGCCCAAAACAATTATACTTTGCTTATGGTATATTTCTAGAAGACATAGTGTCAAGCATGACGGATGAGCTTGCTCTATGCTTGCAGCAAAGAGCTATAAGTAAGGGACTTGAGAATAGGAGATTCTCTAGTTCCGTTTTCTATCAACTTGCCTAAATATATCAAATAAATTCATTCCTAAGCCTTACTTAATTTTATTACAGTCTTCTCAGGTATATATCGATAAATTTAATCTAACAGCGGCCATGTTTGGCCCATACAAACAGGAGGTAGACTTTGAGAGCGGGATTGGGAAGGCTATTGCCTCCCTTTCCACCTTGTCTTAGAGTCAGGGTTTGTTGCTGGGGTAAGCATACTCACAACTGTCCTCCAAGGGGTGTTTATCCTTGGCTCCTGTAGCACACGCACTAGAAGAATGGTCTCAGGGACCTTGTCTGGCATTTGGTTATTGACTTGGGCCCTGCTTCCCAATTCATTTGTGGCTCACTGGAAGGAGCCGGTGCTTTACACTTGTCATATGGGATGGATAACCTTAGTGCATTTGTCAGGGTAACTAATGATCGCCTCACTCAACTCAAAGGCACCTGTTGTGGCTATGAACCCATCTTAGTGGTTTCAAGAACTGAATCCTGATTCAACATGCCAAGACTCAGTCCAAGATGGAGCATAAAATCTCAAGGCTTTCATTTGCTTCTATAATTTAACGTTGGTGAGAATTCAAGGTAACTTTAGAAGAGTTTGGTTGTTAAAATTATAAACAGCAGGCTACTCATGAATATGTAGAGACTGATATTTCTGAACTTGCTCCAGTCCCCACAATTAACATTATCTATGCTCCTTATATGACTAACTTCAAATCTATTTTTAGAGAGAGAATCAACCATGCTAAGAGAGTAGTTCCTTCTTCCTGGTGCTTATATGAGCTCTAAAGATAGTGCCTGACGCCAAAATATGAAGCATAATCACTTTTTCCTGAATAGCATGGCATAAAAAAACTATAAATCTCCATCTGAAGGACTTCCAAGCGTAGGATAAAGTCTATAAAGCCTTAATTCAGGATTTTGGCAGCAATCAGACTCTCGCTAATTAAAGAATGCATTTATAGCTATCTGTTTGAATAAGAGGGAGTCCTCCAAAGTTTTCTAGTCAGTTCCTTCCCAGGATCAGCCCTTGGTTACCACTAACCAAATCACCTTGGATGAAAAAATAACAGCAGTGATCTCCGGCCTGGGATCTTATACTGATATTCAATTACATATGTGTGAATGAAAAAGTAACAATAACTTCATTCAGGAGATCATAGAAGCCCTTAACGAGATACCAGCTTCCACCTTGATTTTTAAGGCCTTTACCTTACCATTAACTAGCTAATCTTGCGTTCACCTTGTCAAAGAATTAAAAGAATTTAAAGTCTTAATGTAATTATTGAGATGAATTCCGCAACAATGCCAAGAACTGATGGAAGAGACTTTCCAAGGAAACTTTAAATGGAAGTCAGCAAGAAAGATGAGGCGCTCAATGCTGACCTTCCTATAACGCCTCAACATACAGTGACTACTCATATAAAATCCTTTGTTATTTTACCTAGAGGAGACGAAATAGTACCACTTGAAAATAAAGAAACCAATGCTACTTACTATTGCTCTCATGACCTTCCTACAATTACAATCTTGCCACCTCAAATTGGGACCCTGGCAACCCAAGTTGCTGTGACTGTCATAAGGTTCCTGTTCATGCTATTATTGACATTGCCTCCCCTGTAAACATTATTTTATCAAAATTAATGAAACACATAAAGATTTGACCCTGATTTGCCCCTTTATATGGATTATGGCATGGAAGGACCACAATGTTCTTGACTCATTATGGCTTACTCATATTTGATATTTTTAGCAAATTGGCACTAAACAACCCAATTTTCACCTAGATAACCCAGCTACACCCTCCTCCTAGCTACCTAGTCTATTCAAAACTACATTCTATATTACATTATGACAGTGGATAAATATCCCTCTTAGGACATTCAGTCCCACCTGTTTGAGACCTCTCGAGATACCAAGGAGGGTTACAAAGCTAAAACCTGCCTTTTGGAAGGTGAAGAATGAATTTATTGAATAGAGTTTTATGTTAGGGGCTTACATGTGCGAATACCACCTCATGTAGTGTACAGACATGAGGGTATTCCACCTTCTCTACCCAGGTTGACTTTCATGTCATCCAAGTCCCAGGTTGTAGCCAACACCAGGGCCCAAGTTTATATTCCCCAGGGAATTTACTGAATATTTGGGGGATGGTGAATCCATCAATGAAGGAGACCTGACCTGTTAGGGATCTTGTATTATGCTTATGCTGGGACCATATTCATGCTAGACTATAACTGTTAAATCTAGGATATTGAAACCTAATATGCCATCCACTTAGTTTGCTTGCTTCCTGTGGAAAAGACTAATGATGTACGTAGCTTTGGGGGCTTAAAAAATTTTGAGCTGGAATCCCCTTCTTTTAAGCCCTGGAAAAGGCATTTACTGGTGGTGATTTGATCAGTGAACAACGATTCAAAGTTGAGCTGTTGCTAGAAAAATACTCCAACCTTTACTTGACCTCTATTATATTTTAGAAATATGAAAGACGTCCTACATCATTTGGAAACTGGTGATTTTAAACTTATTTAGTACAACTATCAGATGAGTATGTTAGAAGAAGCTCAGGTGGGTGTTGAACTTAAACAGCTATTGGATGATAGACTGCTGGTTAATTATTGTAGCCCCTAAGATTCCCCCATTCTGATAGTCCAAAAGGACAATGGTAGTAATTTGGTGGATATGGGCTACAAAAGGCTTAACTATCACTAAAAATAGCTACCCACTCGCCCATATCTATGATTTTCTCCGCTTACTTGATGAGTCCCAGTAATTTTCTGCAATGGATCTTGCCAGCGGTACTGGAAAGTAGAGCTGGTGCCTGAGGTTGGTTCAATTGAGCTCTTATTACTTATGTGGACTTTAGAATTCATCCAGGATGCCCAAGGGCTTTGTAATGAATCTGCCACATTCCAAGAAGCAATAAATGGGATCCTGGGATACTTGGAATTGTCCTGTGCCCTCGTTTAATATGACAATATTATGATATTATTGCTTGCATTTTTTTCTCACTTAGATCATCTCATGGAAGAGTTTAAACGCATTTGGAAAGCCTCTACTAAACTTAACCCTTCAATATGTCTTTCTTAAAGTAAAAAATCAAATTTCTAGGACATAGGGTATTGAGAAAAAGAGATTCAACCCATTCCAAAAACCTAGTATATTACAAGAAGACGCCATTCCATAACTTGAGGGATATTTAAGTATTCCTCAGTATGATGTGTCACTATCACCAGTTTATCCCTTGGTTTGCTGACCTAGATGATCCTCTAGGTTTTTTTACAAAAAGGGATTCCTTATGGAAAGTGACCTGAGCAAGAACAGGCCAATAATATGTTGAGAAATGCCCTCTATTCAAGCCTATCCTAGTTCACCCATGGTGAGATCACCCAGTTTATATTATTCACTGACGCTAGTTACGTGTCTATAAAAGCCATCTTAGCTCAACACAAATAAAATTAAGTTGATCATCCCGTGGCCTACTACAGCAGAACCTTGAGTATGGCTTAAAGAAATTATTATGTTGAAGAACCAGAGCGCTTAGTGTTACCACTGACAATTAATAATTTGCAACCATCTTGTACAGAACACATTATACCGTCATCACTGAACACTCCTCACTCTGATGGTTGCAACAATTGAAGAACCCTGAGAGTAGATTGGCTGGATGGGCTTACGCTTACAGAATTATAACTTCATAATTGTTTATCATGCTGAAGCAATTCATAAAATGTAGACAGGCTCACAAGGATGCCATACTTTCCATATTGACCCCTGAAGAAGATTGGTTGTACAATCTAATTAAAATAATAGAGAGTTGAGAATTGGAGGTCTCTGAGGTCCAAATTTATCTGCAAAGTGTGACCAGAGATACAAAGATCCAAGAGGGGATGTTATACAAGAAAGTAGTTGGAAAGTAACTTCCATATATATTCCTTATTCACATACCAAAATCGTCTTTAAAGGACATTCAGTGCAGACATGAAGAAGTGAAAATACTTATGAATAGTTTAGAAAGCGTTTCTACTAGGGTCAGATTTTTGAAAATAACTACAAAATACTAGAGGTCTGTTTACCTTGTTGAAAACAAGATCAGGCCAGCCCCTTTATTGGCATCATGTCATAGCTCATCAATCCCCTTCTTTGTTGTTAGTATTGTTATGGTGGGCCTATTACCCACAGGGCTTACTAAGCACAAATGAACCATTTTAGCCATATATCATATGACCAAATGGGTAGAGGTGATTTTATTCCACCTGAAACCGCTAAAGATACAGCCTTGTTTCTCTTTCAATCCATTTTAACTAAGCACGGATGCCCACAGATTGTTTACTAGGCAATGGACTCAATTTCACATCTCAGGCAGTCTAAGAGCTAACCTCCCTACATTAGCTAATTATAACTTCACCACCACATATAATCCATCTTTTAATGGTGTGACAGAACGTGCCAATTGGAATTAATTTACTATTTACAAAAAAGCTTACTCAGTTTTATGCGCAGAATCACTACCTGTCTAGCTCCCTATTGTATTGTTAAATAAGCTACCAACAATTACTAAGATATCCCTCTTTAACGCACTTTATTGATGTGCACATCGATTACCATGCAGTGTTCAATCCTTTTACTGGACTCTTGCTGCACAAAAAATTCCAAATTAACTATGAGAACCTTAGTAGACAAAATCACCCAACCTCAATACTTGTTACCCAAAAAATAAATTCAACCACAACTTTATAGACATTCCACTCTAATGCTTTAAGACCAGTATTGCCAAACTTTCAGTTAGGAAGTCTGTTCCTGTTTTATAATCATTGACCAAGAGTCTGACAAATCAAATTTACTGACCTTTGGTTCAGTACCTAAAGAGTTGTAAATAAGGTGAACTCTGAATATTTCATTGATGAGGTCAATCAGAGTACAGTGTCAAATAAATTCATGGGCTTTTACTATGGCCCTACACCCTCTCTGACAGGATCTTGAGGGGGTGTTGTCAGGATTTGAGATAACTAACAATTTTAATATTACTACTTCTTAATTGAGCATTGACATTTTAGCTAATAGACAATATCTTTTACATCTGGGACCTTCTTCAGGGTATAGATCATAAAGTTCTGAACCAGAATCCTCATGTGCACTAAAACCTGTGGAAATGCCTTTCAGATCGGCTTTCTGGCTCTCAACACCTCACAAAGGAGCTTCCAATTAATGAAAACATGAGGACATTGGAAAGGAGAACAAATTAAGACCTCAATTAATCATTCTGCCTGGAATGATTAAGAAGATTTTGATTAAAGGGATCCAAAGAGAACATCTCAGCATCGCACCTAGACTCATTGTATAGATACTTAAACCTTTAGATTTTATAGATATAGCTTATACACTCCTTAATTCAGTTTTCTTTGACAATTATTTTAATTTTCGCAGCTTTAAGCCTCATCTGATCCTTAGCCTACAACTAAAATACTGTTAATCCAACTGCTGTGAAAGTCAATCTTGACACAAAACACTAGTATAAATTTAGTTTTAATTAAAAGAGTTATAATTTCTTGATTAGATTTATTGCTGGAGCTGATATATCCATCCTTTTTATATGTATAGGCAGATAAAGTATGCTGTTAAAAGCGCACATGGTATCTGGATCAGCTGTTTGTCTTTGACATTTTAATAGATGTCTGGCTTACACCGCAACTTTTTTCAAATTTGTTTTAGGATTTAATGTTGACTGGTTGTTTAGTAAATGACTGGACCTAATCGTCAGATATTTGATAGGGACATAATAATGTTAACATGCTTAATTTATTATGGATCATATCAGATATCAGTGATTATGGATCAGGTATATCCTAAGCTTATATGAAGCTTAGGATCCGCGGCCTAAAAATTTCACTTAATAATATTTGACTATGATGACACAGCTCAAGGACTTTGTTGGTTATGTCAGACTTAACATTAACTTTTGACTTATTGACTCAGTCACGTGGGCATTGTTGGTCTATGTCAAGATATATTTTCTTGTCAATTGAGTTTTTGATCAAATTGATTACTAATTAGCGGTATGAATTGCCTTGGTATGTGCTGCTGATTACTTGAGAAAGAGAAGTGGTTCAGCTATTTACAGAAGCATCTGAAATGTCATCTTGAGAATATTGATGTTATTTACACTGACCCTGAGGCCATGCAAGATGCACTGAGTCAAAGTATTTGTAGACCCTTAAACAAACATTTTACGTGTTCCTCTGACCAAGTGCCATTGAAAATGAGACGTCATGGGTAAGATGTGGTGAACATTGAACCCCATAAATTATATCCAAGTTGATACTAATAAAACACAATCAACTATTACCACTACCTTATAGTTTAACTTATAAGCTTTTTGTGTTTAATACTTCAAGTTGTATTAAGTCAAGGATTTACTTGGGATCAATAAGATCAGGGCAGCGTGCCATCGTCCAAGTAATGACAGGGGAATACAAATTTGAAGTTTTAACACTAAGGAGTTATATATTGAACTATAGTCACCATCTAGTCTATTGTCATCATACAATAGACGTATGAAACTCCATCATACTGCAGAAGAAGAACCAGCCAACTGAAGAAGACCAAAATTCAACACTGGTGCTACAGTGCCAATAACGGCTAAAACTTTAACTCTTTTAATATAAAGCTTTAAATTTAGTTAACGCTCATTTCACTAACTTTTCAGTTACCAGAATATCAGTAGCTGACTTCTCAAACTCCTTTAGCGCTTCTGACTACTGCATGACTGAGTTTGCAGTAATCTCTTCCAGGGTTTAATCTTCCATTGAGTCCAAGACAAGCTATTCACATTCTTAAACTGTGTCAATCATTATCATAAGCTGAGAGTCTTAGCCAATTAAGTAATACTTGATTATAAGTTCATTAATTCCATGTACTTGTAATCTTATATATACAGAAAAGTTCTAGATGCCACTAGTAACTGGTATCTTGCACTTAATTCATCTTCATTCTCATACAAGACTTTTCCTTCTTCAAATAGATTTAAACAGTCTATTGTATCTCTAGGCTCTTTCTTATATGAGGTATCCTTGTCTCAGTAGCATTCAATGGAGTAAATTGCCAAAAGAGTTCTAACTTATGGAACTTGTTACAATTGTGATCCTTCAAGGTTGAATTTCCTTCTGGTTTTGGATTCTTCTTGATTGGCTTCTCACTCTATCCTGAGTGGCATACACAGCCTAGACAAGTCTTTGAGGTGAATGAAAGGCAACTTTGGATTCTGTATTATATTTTCCTTTCACATTGAGTTGTGCTTCCTTATTTGTCTTCAAGGATACTGTAGTCTTCAGTGCTAGGGTCATATGCAACTTGATGTCATGGTTAGAAAATAACATCAGCCATGGGACCAACGTAAGAGACAAAGCTGCTTGCAGGGAAGCCAAGAGGGTGAAGTTATCAGGCCTCCCTAATCTCAAGCACACCATAGACCAACGCCAGGTGAAGAAAAAATATGCCCAAGTTGGTCCTATGGCAGCAATCAAAGTTTGGCCCAGTATGAGAGTAGGGGTGTTGAAATGAACTAGCTTTGTTACGATGGAAAACAGTTTGCTTTGGTTTTTGAATTTATGGGGTCTTAAAACCTGTTCAGTTTTTGAACTTTCCAGCTCGGTTCAGCCATTTTTACAAATTAATCACCCAAGTTTGGTTGATTACCCAATATAGCATCTTGCTCAATGGAAACGTGTGCCTATTGATGCATCTCAGTTTAGACCCACTTCCCTTAATTGAAAATTTGCCCAAAATTTCTTAAATTTCCCATGTCAAGACCAATCTTCCCTGTTGGTCAACTTCTACCCATAAATAAAATCTTTCTCTAAGTACACAATTTTTTATATTATGATATCTTGGACAATCCTGTACATGGACCTCTTCACAGAGGTCTCATGCTTCATTAACCTTTTTATTTCAAATATGATAAAGATATCCCTTTGTGCACCATTGGGCAGCCCAGGTTCCCTCCAATATGGGACGCCTAGCCCTTCTTACTCTGTGCACCGCGTCATTTTTGGTTGGTTATTCACTCTAAAGATTGCACTCCTCTACTTAACTTATTATTGCTCCAACACCCTCTGCTGGGCTTTAGTAATTTTTATTCTAATGACTAGTTCCCTAGCGTTGGCCCTGTGCACCGTGAACTTCCACGCTGGGAACAGGAGAGTTATAGACACTCTCCTTACACTTGAAGGTGGATGCATCTCAAAATGAGCTTGACAACATTATCTTTGCTGCAGGTTGATACATTGGCCCAGTAAAATACAACTGTTGCATTATAAGATGAAATTGAGCCACATGGTTGGTGACTTATCTTTTTTATATTCATCAACAAGTCATGTTTCATATTTTGAACATCTTGGTCATGAGTAAAATTCAGACAAATGTAATATCTTCACTTCAGTCAATGTCAGCATGGGTGCAAACTATTACTGAAACTCTCCTAAGCCTCACGACTATTACAACCTTGGATCTGGAAAGTCTATTAGCAATCACTTGCACCATAAAAACTGTTTTCATACATCTGCAATAATACAGAGATATTACCTCACCAGTAGAGAGCTTTGTATTATGATTAGGCTTAAAATTTGGATCTTCAACTGACACAGGGCGCACAACACGTGTAGGGCTGTCATCAGTTAATTAGTCAAGATTAATGTATTTAAATGCGTTCCTTCTCTTGATGGGCTTATTTCAAGTGCCTCTGAGCTTGCAGTTGAGATTTCAGTTTTTTAAGTTCTTGTTAAAACTATACATGATAGTCATTTTGTTCCAAAAGTTCTCAATAGACATTCAGAGTACATATAAATTCATTTTCGTTTTCATGAAATAGAACTCAATCTTTTAGTTTAAAAAGTTGAATCAATTTTCCTAACATTAAAGGGTCCACCTACTATTGGAGAAGCAGCAAAGCGAGCTCTTCTAGATGACTTTATGACTAGTTTACGCTGTGGTTGCACCTCCATAATTTTTTTGTTCAGAGTTCTAAGCCTTGCAATAATAACATCTTCTTCCATACCAGGATTTCAGAGGATCTTTACCAGGGTAAGCTTTAATATGTAAAAATTACTCATTATTATGATTTGCACTATCTTCATTGTTTTTATATATTAGTGTTACCCATGCAGTGGACACCAAAGTCAATTTGCCTTTACTTACTTAAATTGAGTAGGCGAGTTGCATATTGGTGCTTAGTTTATGACACATATTAGACATACTAAATTGTGGTTTGATGTAATAGAGTGGTTGACCAATCCTCTATTAGAGGTTCTCTGCTTTCTTAGCAATGAAACAAGTAACTATGCTTATAACTAATGTTTGCTACTCAAAAAACTCTTCTGGGCACTTTATCGCCCTTATTAGCAAAAACTCTGTTGAGTTTTTAGTTCATGGTTCAGAACCAAATGACATAACAGCGAAGTTTGATATTAATACTCACTTATAAAAAGGTACTCCTGCTTCTTCAATTGAGAAGATGTCTCTGCAATGTATACTAAATATAGACAAGTGTCTTATAGTACTCCCACCGTTCTGAAGCTCACAGGGAAATATAAAAACATACAGACTCTTAGGTCTATTATAAAAATTTCCTCTTCAAAAATTTAAGAAATGCTTTTAGAAGCAGGCATTGTACTTACTTGATATCCTTATAAGGTTGCTTGTAAACAATCTTAAAATAAACTGATAATATCATGAAGGTTTAAAAAGATTTATAAGATATGACAAAAACAAATAGAAGATGATTGAGAGATGATAGTTTGTATAAAATATCAGTTTTCCTGGCACTAATAAATAAATACTTCAAGACATCTTATGGCCATACTCTTTGATTAGAAGATCTTATTTATACCTTGACAATCCTCTGATAATCAACACAGCTATGATTAATTTTATAAGTCAAATTTTCCCATATTGTCTTAATAATAATAGCATATTGCTTCAGCTCAATTTCAGGCATAAAAGTTTAATTATAAGGGTTATGGGTGCAATATTGGCACAAAGAAGATGTATATTTTCACCAATATCAGCCCGATTAAACCTGCATCATACTTAGAAAGAAATAAGATAAATGGGTAAAAAAGTGTGATGAATATGATTAATGATGTACCCTTAATTATGAAGTTGTCAGGCTTTAGATAGCACTAGGTAAATCCTATTTGGGCTGTCCATGTTTAGGTGCATATTGTGCCATTTTCATTAGATTAATATAAAATTTCGCCTCTTTGCATGATATTTGATTTACACACTGATTCAATAATAATGCAAAGTTTCTTCTTTCATAGAACCACTTTTTGCACTTAAGCGCTCACTCATAAATGGCATTACTGTTATGTCATAATGCTAAGTATAGGATTACTAAATGGGAAGTGAGAAAACTAAATTATAGACTTAAGGAGGTTTTAAGATGTACTAATATTAGATTATGCTGAGAAATCAGGAAGAATCAAGTGATCAATAGTTGAAGTGAAATCAAATTGATTGTTTTATCTAAGGGTTTATTATACTAGTCAATTTACAAAATCTGATATATACTCCCGCTTGACAGGAATATAAAGCCTGGGATTCCCTACAAGTCAGAAATTTCCCTCAACAGCCACTCTTTGGTCTATCGCCAGTATGTTGGGAATTTTAGTCCCAAAAAACTGATGTCAATTTTTGCATTTGCCTCATGTGATGAGGCTTCAGTTGATCTTACTCTCTATGCAAGAGTTGGAGTAAAGGCAGATTATTCTTCATCTATTTGTAGTTAATTTAGATTGGCAAGACACTATTATGGAAGAAGAAAGAGCCATAGCACAGAAATTTGTTTGCCATTCAGCCAATTCTACCAGTTATAATTTATGTTCTCATCCTTCTTTGGCGTCAGGGGTTGAATTACTTGTCCACATTCTACATAAAGATTAAACTTCTCATTGGGAGCATTAATTTGGTATGTAGATCCTTTATTAAAATAACTCTTTGTACTTAACATTTTTTGCTTCCTGGCATATCTGGCAAGTTTAGAGTCAGCAAGTAAACCTTACTAAGTCCAGCCTATAAAATAGCTAGGGTTGAATTTTAATAATACTTCAGCCCCATCCATCAAGTTATAGTGGAGGACACCTCAATCATGGTGCAGGATCTCCATCAGGAAGAAGCGCTTGTGTAGGAATTAATGGATTCCTTGTTTGTCACTCTAAAAATGACCTGATCATTTTCTTTGCTGGATTTTAAATATTCATGACGTACATGATCCTTTATTCTGTTTCGCTGTAAAAGCTGTTTCCAGGCCCTTCAAAATGATAAAGTGGGTGATTTTCTGCCAAAGATGGCCTTACTTGGCCACCTCAAGAAGATTCATCCCAAGAAAATGCCTTCCAATCAGTTTCACCATAGTATACCCCTCATTGAGTGGTGGCAGACGGTAGTTATATCAATCCCATCTTAAAACTCATGAGGTATATAATACAGAACTAATTTGCTAGTCAATTGCCACCTCCTTGGCATATGCTTCCTGGCTGATCATAGCTTAAACAACATTCTTATCAACAAATTGTTCCTCCTCTTCCCCCTTTTTGGTGGTATTATGCCATTATCAGTACACAATGCATATGTCTTTAATAAGTATGTCCTTGTTTTTTATCATCGTTTGGACGTGTAGAATTTGGCCAAACTATCAAAGAATTAGAGGCCAGTTCCCTCCCCTCCTCAAGAGTGGACATTATTTTCTTATAAAATTATTTATAAACTTCTTTTTATCTATCTTCCATTTGTAACATTTTTATTATATATATTATTTCAATTATGATTTTTTCATATGTTATATATTTTTATATTTAATTCTAATATATCTTATTACTATTATAGCATTAGTTTCTCTATATTTTTCTCTTATTGCTCAGATTATTAAACCTTTTAGGAATTTTGCGTAAACATGGCTATATAAATGGCCAGTCTTTTCTCCATTATATTATACGTGAATTTTGACTTTTCTTTAATAACACTAACAACCTATACTGATATGAGTTTAATTTAAGGATTGTTTGATATGTGTGTAATAAAACAAACCATCATCACCTACTTTGAATTTGACCAACTTGTAGAAGTTTTTCATTTCCCTTTCAATTCAGGCCTTCTTCATAGCTGAAACTGTTGTCAAGCTTGAGCTTGAAATTTGATTGATGTATTGGCAAGCGTTTAGACATATTGAAGATATTATTTATTTCCAGAATCCTCCAAAATAAATATATCATCACAGGTATGGCAGGATGCCTTCATAAAATAATTGAAAAGGTGACATCCTGACGGCTAAAATGATAGGAGATGTTGTAAAGAAACACAGATGAGCTTAAGTAGGTTCTCCATTCTGTAACAATTGAGTTAAGTTAATCGTTGCATTTTTATTCCAAATTTGGATTTTCTAAATCCCAAGTCAAATCGTTTTTAGAAAGTTTGTTCTTTAGTTGGGTTTGTGCGCTGGGTTGTTTCCTACCTGGGCCATTCTTTAGGCTCATTAAACTTAATTAATGTTTCAATGAGGCCCCAAAAAGGGCAACCTTAAAAGGTTGCACTCTGAATTCTGAAGCTCACTTTATAATTTTTAACCCAGAGTTACCCTCCTGAGGAGCAAGTTCAGATCTGCTCCTCAGACAACCCTTATCAGAGGTCCATTTATCATTGAAAATAAAATAAAGGTTTATTTTGAGGTTCAAATTACCTCGCTTACCTGTTCATCTTTTGGTTTTGTTTTTAGAGTGTTTTGCATTGAAGGTTGGACCAACTACTATCTAACCTTGCAACCAACTTTTAGTTGGTATATTTTGACACTGTCAGCTAGTGCCAAAACTAATTTGCAACCATGGCATTCAGAAACTGGGATATTTCCATTTGTTACATAATTCTGAAGTCAAATATGCTTTCTGAACGCCACCAGTCCCCAGTTCAACTGACCTCAGCGGTCAAACTAGGTCCTGTTTGTCAAGTAACCAGAACCAGTGGGAGCTTGTTAATGATGACCAACTATAGACCTGAAGTGAGCAACAGTAGAAAACTCCAGTGGGCTCACCCTCACTAGGAATTTAGTTGGCACTGAGGGGACCTGTATTAGCAGGGCTCCCTCACCAATAGACAGTCCACCCTGCAAGGGGACAGATGTCCAGCTGCGCTGGATTCCACGCCCCTCTCATGCTTATATTGGAGAGAGCTCCTTCCTGGGTGATATGGGAAGACCATTGCCAACGGAAGTGTGGGAGGGGAGCGCACCCCATCTGAGTGCTATCATGCTTCCTCATGAAGAGTGGGATAATTCCAGCAGCTAAGTCCTGACTCATCCTCGCCGTTTATCTCTTTCCACAAGGGTCCCAGAATTTCTCTGGGAAAATTTTCCTAGGGCACGAGGTAACTCGCCCCAGGAAACCCTCATGGTGGCGGCCTCCTGCTGTGGGGCCCCTCTTCTAAGCCCTTCTCTGCTGAGGGGTACTGTAACAATCAAGTTAGGTTAATCGTTGCATTTTGACTTAAGTTCAGTTTTTTAGATCCTGAGTCAAATCGTTTATAATATTTTATGCTTTGTCTGGGTTTGAGCGCTGGGTTGTACCTCACTTGGACTAAATCATTAGGCTCATAAGAGCCTAATTAATGATTCAGGTGATTCACCTGAAAGGGCAACCTTAAAAGGAAATGCTGTGAATTAAGAAGCTCATTTTAGACTTTGTTTCCCCTGAGTTTCCCTCCGGAGGAGAGAGTTCAGATACACTCCTCAGACAACTCTTCTCAGCAGTCTTTTATTTGAGAATAAAATAAAGGTTGCTTTTGTGGTTCACATCAGCTCGCTTACCCATTTTGTTTTTTTTGAGAGAGTTTTGCATAGTTAAGTTGGACCAACTACTATAAACCATGAAACCAACTTTGAGTTGGTATATTTTGGTGCTGTTGGATAGCACCAAAACTTATTTTGCAACCATGGCACTTGGATACTGAGATATTTCCGTTTTTTACACATTTAAACATTTTGTTTGAAGTTGAATTTCAGATGACTTCACCATCATCTAAATCATTTGCTCACTTTTTATTCAGCTTTGGGACTATAAGGAGCAGAGACTGCGCCTCTCACTCCCATTAACTATTTGGCTTTGTAAGGACATGAACAGTGAAATTAATCCTGTTATCTGTCGATATAAAATGCAGAACCCATGCTTGTAAAGGACGTTTTTAAGGATAAACTTGACAGTAGTCAATGCTCCCTCTTTATGAATAGCCATAGCTTTGGCCCATTTAGTCATATGGTCAATAGCCAATATAATGCATTTGGCCCTTAGTTTGCTATTAGGAAGGGCCAGTGCGTCAATAGACACAAAGTCTGGTTAATTTTGCATTAAACAAGCTAATAAGAAGCGCTTTAACAGAGTAATTTTTCGCCTTGACACTCTGCGCAGCACTCTAGAGTCTCATGGATGTTGCGGTATAAATTTACTCCAAGTAATAATATTGTTTAAGGTGCTCCTTTGTCTTCATAAACCATGACATATTACCTTATGAGCAGCAATTATGATATCTGTTTGGGCTGATGATTTGGGAATATATATTTCTGCCTTTATCAATTTTGTAAAGTTTCCCTTTCCCAAATCATATATCCTAATGTAATTCCAAAAGCAACTTTTAGACCAATTTGGGATTGTATTTAAATTCTCCGCTGACCATCTCATTAAATAATTTATCAGATAGATTACTAAGCGTAGCAACAATGGGCAGATGGGATATGCAAATGGCTTTCTGGTGTTTTGCTCCTGCACAATACTGAATTTTGTATTCCTAGGCTTGGATTTTTAATACCCAAAAGGCTAATTGCCCTTAGGCTCGTTCAAAATGTTCACCCTTGCTTAGGGACACATGGTCAGTAACAACAGTGAAGTTAACACCATGAAGATAAACTTGAAATTTTTTGTAGGGGTATATGACTGCCAAGCATTAAAATTCAATCATATGTAATTTCTCTTGTAAAATTTTATGTCAAACTAGCAAAGGCGACAGGATGTTCTGAACCCGTCCTCCCTAATCTGAGATAAAACGTCTAAAGAAGCCATGAGTAGCGCAATAATATGAATAATAAAGACACAATCAAAGTTTAATTAATGTTATACTGGGGCCACCAATAGTGCTAAACGATGGTCAATTGCTTCCTAGCAAGCTGGATTTCAATTGAAAGATCCCTTATTCTTTAGTAGATAGATAAATAGCTCCCCTATTTACGTAAATCAGCAATTAATTGGTGGTAATAACCAGTCATTCCAAGGAAAACTTGAACGTTACTCTTAGACTCAGGCCGTTTCATTTTATATAGTATCTAACTTTGAAAGTTGCAGCTGTATTCCCTCTTTATCAATCACAAAGATAAGGTAAACCAGTCAGCCTTTAAATATTGGCACTTCATGTGTTTAATCCTTTTTTGCATCCAAAAAGCTATAAAAAACCACTATTAAGTGTTCCATATAGTTATCAAGGGTGTTACTGAAAACATTGATTTCATCAACTTAAACCAGTAGACAAAGAGCTTAAATCTGTTAGGATCATGTCCATGGCTTTCTGGATTGTAGACGGGCATTAAATAGCCCTTTACTGCATCCTCTTCAGCTGAAACAGGCTCTCTTGAGTTATTATTGCGCACATTTTAAGCTCTTCTTCAGGCATATCAATTTGGCAATAACCACTGATGAGGTCCATAGCCAAAAGGAACTTTGCACTAGCCTTTCTAAGGATTTCACTCTGCGTCAGGAGATACAAGTCTTTCTTTGTGGCATTATTTATTTTCTGGTAATCAATGAAAACCCAGATACTTATGTATTTCCTTCACTACTAAGGGTGGCGCGTCCCAAGAACTTTTTTAAGCTCTAGCTTGCCACAGTTGAGGAGCTTTTAATCTCCTTAAATATAACTTCTTCAGATGCTTATGAGCATCTAATAAGGTGTAATCAGTTTAGTTTTGTTCCCCAGTATTAAAATTATATATGGCGCTTTTAGCACATACTAGTTCACATTATTTTGTGCAAAATATTTTTTTGTTATATTGACAATAAACCCTGAACTTGGCTCTTCTTTGGTTCAGTCAGATTACCCAAATCAGCCATAGTGACGACACGTTGGTTACAACAGTACCCTCATTGGGAAGCCCTAATTCTCCTAAGGTCCCTAAAAGTATGAATCATTCGAATACTGTGTTAGGAAACAGATGTAATAAGGTGGTTATGTGATACCTATTTTTAGTCTTGGGCTAGATCTGTAGGTTTACACATAAGACATGGATTTGTCCAAGACTATTGATGACTTTATCAGGTGTAAAGTTGGGTTCATTTAAGATTTGGATCAGTGTTTGCTAAAAGCTTTCTCAAAATTTTCATCAAAATTTTAATTGTTAGTCTGGAAGGGATTACCACTTGGGTTCCTGAACTCATATTTACTTCCTCTTTTGACAAAAAATCTTTGACTCTCTGATCTGTGTAAGCAACGATTTGACCTTTGTTTTGGGCCTTAACATAATCAGTTGGTATGTCCCATCCTTATAAGCCATATTGATGAATGCTAGATTTTTTCGTTTTGACTTTCCTACCCCTGTTATAGTAAATCAGGATAGTCTGGCCAAGGATGATGAGAGTGTCGTCTTTGTGACTTGTAGTCCTTTTCAAATCTTCTTATTTAATCAGCTATGATCAAAATATTGTGGCTTGTGTTTGGCATCACTATGCATGATGCCGCTACTACATTGGACCTGAAACACAAGTAAAGAGCACAATACACACCAAGCGACTTAGTCATATATGCTCATGTAGTGTGATACTCTTAGCAATGGGCAATATTGGGCGCAATTTTAACTTCTTTATCAATTTTATATTGACAATATTAATAAGATCTTTGTTGGCAATGAAGCCTGAACTTAGACCTTTTTAACTCTATGACAACATATGGACACACAGAATATGTTTCTTAAGTATTTATTTAGTGTATATTGTTATTATTGCCCTATTCAGATGTGATTTTTAGTTTGAGAAAATGTTGAGAAAAATATAAGCCAAGGTCATCATTTTGATCGACAGTTGAACATCATGAAGCGTGGCAAGTTGGTAAGCATCTAGTGAGAAGGTTTAATAGATAATTAACAATCTGCTTAATGTAAGTTGACATCTCTACTTAGTCTTCTTCAGTTATTTATATCATATTTGATTCTCTTTCTTTGGCTTAAGTAGTAGCCGCATTTGAAAATCACTTGTCATGGTGTAATGGAAGCTATCTTCAGTCATGTTGTTGGCTGTATAAAATTTGTAAGGATTGAATTTTAGTAAATGTTTGGTGAAGGTAGAGCATTACACCTCTACTCCACCTGTTCTTTTCCCTGCGCCGACGTCCTTGTTGGCTTTAATTGTTACATTTAACCTAAGCTTCTTATATGTTCAACTGTAGCAATTACTGGTGAAATGCCTTTATCTACCAAGTTTTGTGGCATGTAATTAAGACCAGCTCCAAATTTTTGTTACGCCTTCTGACTTGTAGATCTGTGGTTTCTCCATTGTTCAAATGTATTTTATTCTTATTCTCAGAAGAACGTAAATTTTGTTGTTTAAGCTAATCAGGGGCCTCAAAGTTGCTGGTGCAGCATACTAAGTAATCCGTCAGTCTTAAGTACTCATATTGCGATTAAATGTGGGGATTTAAACGTGGTGTAAGTCACAATAAGGCTTGACCACAAGTATCATAGTAATCTTTGCATCAAAATTTTTCACATCATTAGACTCAATCAAGACTTTTGAAACCTGGTAAAACATGTCATCAAAGTGTTTTATAAGCTCATTATGCTTGAACTCAATGAATATATGTCGTTTTTGGGTCTTTTAACTTTTCAGAAACTTTAGTTTATTGTATTACAACTATTCTTTGCATCCATATATGGCCATCTGCCAGCCTATTATGGAATGACTAAGTCACAGCTGTGTTAATCTTTGAATTTATTATCGTAGATGTATTAACATGATCAGATGAACCACTCCTTGACTTTTATAGTAGTTTGAGGAAAGTGTAGTAATTCCTGTATTTGTCAAATTTTGACAAATTTAGCAGTTTAAAGTCATCCTAGGACTAATTTTGTAATTGGTGACGTCAAACTCCTTCAAATAATTAAAACGCCTTGGCGCATATTAATCCAAAGTTGGCTCTTGGGTCTGATTAGTAGTATTTGAGGTCAGGATCAATTTCAAAACTTTGGGTAATGAAAGAATATAAGGTTTATCTCTTTCTGCATCTTTATCATTCTTTAAGACTTAATTTCATGATATTGTTCAGAGCTGCTCAATTCCAGTTCTTTGAATTCAGTCTTTGTATATTTTTACAATCTGTGTTTTAACCAAATGACTGTATTACTCTACAGCCTTACCTCCCACAAGGCTGGTT
Organism: Massospora cicadina; assembly: GCA_022478985.1. Lineage (NCBI taxonomy): Eukaryota > Fungi > Entomophthoromycota > Entomophthoromycetes > Entomophthorales > Entomophthoraceae > Massospora > Massospora cicadina. The sequence continues at coordinate 118,224 of JAKSZP010005279.1, read as the reverse complement.
GCGCACTAACTCTTCTCCTTGAGGGCTACGACTTTGTTTTTAGGTTATTGCATTATTTTTCAAATTAAACTTGTTTGTCCATTTATAAGTTTTCTGTCTTTTGTTAGCTCACCATAGAAGATATTGGTGTTGATAATTAATTTCTTAGTTTCAAATTTATCCTAAGTGAGTTTCTCATTCTGAAATATAATGACATGACGAGACCATCTAGTACTAAAAAATATAATGACATGACTGTCCAATGTTTTGGAAATTTTGTCCCTGATCTGAGCGTCTTATTCGTCTCTATTTTGGACTGGTAGCAATTTCTAAGGTGTTCAATGTTCTTATGTAAGAAAGCCAACTTGGTTCAGACATACCTACATAAGCAGACTAGCTTGAATTAAAAGCTATGTAATATTAAGCCAAAATGGTTTGTTCAGTCTTATTTCTTGACTGGGAAGTTAAGTACTTATATTGAGCTTCCAGCTTCTGATAGAGGCGGTTAACACCACTTACTCCTTCTTGAGTTAGTCCATTCTAAACAAGGACCCCCGAGGCCACCTTTAGACCACTAAAATTAAATTTTATATAAAAACCTCAAGTATTTTAAGTGTTCTGTTTGCATTTTTAGTTTTGGCCACAATGGCCTTCCATACTTAGGTAAAACTAAAATGTATATCTCTAGTGAGCAGAATTGGGAAATTTCAATCTTCCTCCTGAACACAGTAAATTTCTGGGAGCTCAAAAATCTGTATTGCAAAATTCTGCTGTGTATGTTTGATGTATGATTGGACAAAGCTAATTAGGAACTTTTTGTTACATAACTTCCAAAGGTATCTGGTAAAGATTGCTATGATCATCTCTTAGTACTTTTAATACGTCTTCATCTTAAGTGCATGATTCTTTTGGATTTATAACTGGTTGGAGGAAGGGTCAATTTGGGATGTGCTAATCCTATACACATGTAATAAAATGTTTATCATCTTTTTTAAACTTTCATATTAAAACTCTACCATACTTCATGATGATACATAACTCCTACCGCTATCACTAGGTCCAAGTAGTATGAAGTATCCTCATATTCAGTGTCCTGGTGAGTATAATATATGCATTATGTGATCTCTTATTACTCATTTTCATCTAATTATCACTATATTTACTAAAATATGTTTGAGTCTAATATTGAGGTTCATGATAAGTAGTGTAGGAAATTAAGTGAGCACCAGTTTGTTAATATTTAGTCAAAGGTACTGAGCTGAATGACTTAACAGGGATGTTTTAGGAATAAATGACTTATAAAAAAATCTACTTCTCTAATTGGGAAGATATCTCTGCTAATATATCCTTTAAATTTAAATTGAGGTAATTTGGCCAGAGGATGGACATTAATGAACTAGTATCCTTAATATAAGCAAGTGCTTTACAGTATGCAACCATTTTGAGGCTCACAAGTAATAACAAAATAAATGGACTTTTTAGATCTCCTCTTAAAATTTCTCTCTCAATAATTAAAGCTTTATCCAATGCAGGTATTATTACAAATCTTGTATTTTTCTATGGTTTCTTGTAAAACAATCACAACATGAACTGACACTACTATGATGGTATACAACAGAGAATATAATATAAGATAAAACTAATAGAAGATGATAAGATGAATACTTTGAATATAACTTACCATTTGGCCAGGCACTAGTATTCAAATACTCTAAATGCATCTTCTCGCTATACTCTTCAAACTGATGAGCTTATTCATACCATTTCAATCCTCTGATTAAAATATAAAAAACTATGAATATTCTCCACAAGTAAAATTGACCTAAAATTGGCATAATAGCAATAACAATTGATTCAGACCAATTAAGGCAGAATTCTCTCATTATTTGGAGGGTTTTGGGTGCAATATCGCACAAAGAAGATGTATGTTTGCCCTAAAATCAACCCAATTAGAGCTACATCAATCTTAGGTGAAAGGCAATAGATTGCTGAAAAGTACTAAACGATACTTTTCAAAAAAATTGTGACGTTGGCAGGCCTCTTAATAGCTTTTAGTACTCCTTTTATTTAGCTGAACACGTCTAAGTACATATTGTGCCAATTTCATCTAATTGACAGATAATTTCGCCTTATTTAGTATATTTATTACACTGATTTAGATTAAAGTGCACCAAACTAATGCCGTGATACCCACTTGTTGCACCCAAGTGGGCTTATAATCAGGCATGATCATTATGACATAGTGCTAAATTTTGTATGGCTAATTTAAAAAATGTGCATAAACGAAAAATAGACTTAGGCGGTTTTAAGCTGAACTCATATATTGGATTATGCTAATAAAGCAGGAAATCTCAAGGGATCTGTAAATTGTAGTAATATATCACAAATTGATATATTAAAGAATTTAGTATTTTAATTAACTATAAAAATATAAAAACTGTACATGGCGTACTAGAAAGACACTGTGAAGACATGGCCAACCTCTTCCTTGCAAAGCACAATACACACAAAGTAATCTCATCATGAGTGCCTATTAAAAGATGATCTTAAGGCTGTCTACTGGAGATACTGCACTTTTCAACTGATCCCAGATGAGTAAAGTAGATTCATTCATTTAATCTATTATAATTTGAAAAACAATAATAATTTAAGTTCTTGTGTTAAAGATCATTTTATAAAATAATATTAAGATATTATTATACTTCTAGCATAATTCAAGATACAGGATTTAGAATAAGGAGTTAATATATTTAGTATTATCTCATTATTAACACTTGGTGAAGCGCTTTTTCATCTTTCCTCTCATTGTGGAAATCATTTGCTCATGCTTCCTAATGCAGAAGCTCCATCTCCTTTTTGATGTATCTTGACTTATGATCTAGTATTTTTTTCGTTTAGTCCTCACATCCTAGCCAGATGTAAAACCTTGTTATTTTTGAATTGATTATTGCCCTATTTATACTTTGATATTAGTATTTTGGATGGTGGCGCCTCTCAGCGTTACAGTTCTTTTGACTTATGCTGAAGTCCAAAAATGTGCTCAAAGCTGAAAACTAGTGGGGAGGTCAAAAAACGAAAAATGGAGAAAATATAGACTACTTTATTATGTTAGATAGCATCAACATCTATAGGACATGTGGGGACATGGTGCTTCAGAGACTTTCGTGGCCCTTAAAGATCAGGATCTTTTACTGAATTCCTTATTGACCGCCTGGATGGTGACCTCATTGTACTGCATTGTCCTCATGAAAGAAGCGGTGGGGGAGCGCCTCTTGTTATTTGGGAAGCAGGGACAGGATTTCTAAAGCTTATTTCATCAATTTTTGTACATTTGATGCTTCATGATCAGGTCTAATTTCAGTGCCTTCAGGATAGGGTTCCATTGTGCTGGTTTGAGAGTCAATCAGTTAAGGCTTAATTTGGAAGCAGGGATTTCAGCTTGCTCATCATCTCAAATCCCAACAACGCCCCCTCATGATCCTGTTGGAGGATATAGGGCTGGAGGAACTGGACATGCACTCAAATTCGCCACTGTCCCCTGTTTGACATCAGTAATGGAGTACTTGGAGTTCGCTTTGTTTATGACCTTATAAGGTCCAGACCAAAGAACGACAATCTTATTCTGTCAACCTTTAGGTTGTGGGAGATAGAAAAGAATGAGGTCACCTAATGTGAGAAAATGGGTAAGGAGGATCATCTTTTATTAAGTCAGATGTCTCCCTTTTAATGGTGGTGACAATGCCTTGCATGGCTTAAGCTTGAAGCTGGACAATTTCATTGGCTGAAGCCCTCATAGCTATATCAGACTCTCAGAAATGAAGGTTTTGAGCAAAGGCTGTATGCTACTTAAGAGCTGGGGAGCAAGCCCATATAGAGCTTCAAAGGGGGACATTTTAATGACTTGGTGGTAGCTTATTTGGTAGGCAAGCATCGCGCTGGGTAGATAATAATTCCAGTGAGCAGGGTCAGAGGCAGCCATCTTTCATAAAATAGAGACAAGGGTATCATTAGTAAATTCCACCGCCCCATTGGTTGATGAGTTGTAAGGGGCGGAGAAATCTTATGTTAGTGCCAAAAAGCGAAGTAAGCTCTTGGACTACCTGAAAGGTGGAATTGTACCCGTCTCCAAAAGTAAAGTTTGTGGGAATCCATGCTGGGTAAAAATGGATTAAATAAGGAAGAGAGCCGTGGCTTTTGCAGTGAAAGCAGAGACCAAAATTGCTCTAACCCAATTGGTCAGGTGGTCCACGTCTAGGAGGATATATATGACCTTGTAATCCAGTGGGGAAAGGGTGTTGATTTTTTTCCCACATTAACAGCCGTCTAGATTACCATGGGTTGCTAGATGATAATTCCCTATAGCGATTGAATCAGACATTGGTTGACTCCAATTTCAAGTTAACAATGCTCAGGGGATTTTAGATAATTTTCCTGGTTCAGATCTGTTAGGATCAATCCAGATGAATGCTTAAGATCTCGTTGAGCAGAGTTGCTAATGAAATGGGGTATTTGATAGTTGATCAAAGATTAACTATCAGGTGTAACAATTGGGATCAATTAGGTTTCGTCACCAACTGAAAGGGAATTTAAGGAGAAAGTTGCAAGGTGAGTGATGCCGCCTGTAACTAATGAATTTATCAGTGGATCACAACCTGCCTTAATGGGTAACAATTCCCATTACCTAAGCAGGTTGCTTGCCAAATATAGTTAGTTTGCTGGGATCAAGTAGAAAACGTTATGGACACGTTTTCTGACTCTTTCCATTTTAGGTCTCAAGATTGATAATGACAGAATCCTAACCATGACGGTGAAAACCATTGCTGATGAGGCAATGAAGGGTAATTAACGTCAATGGCTGATCTTTCCTTGCTGAGGCACCCAATAAGGGTTGGGTGCCACTTTTCCTCTATAAATTCCCCTGAGACTTCATTTAATTTAAAACAGTATTTTTAACATTAATTAGCAGAATTCATTATTAGTTCTATATATTTTCAAGGGAATTATTGTGGGTGCTTTAATTGGAGACTCTTTAATATGATAAAGAGTAAGGATTGTGGATCCCAGGAAAAGAAGCTGAGATGAGATAGAATTGCTGCTGAATTTGTGTCACCAGAGGAAAGGCCATAAACTAGGGTCTGATCATGGATCAAGTTAGGCGGATAAGTGTCATAATCCCTACTGAGGACATTTAGAGTATTTTGAGGAGGAATACCGGTCAATCATTAGACAAAACACTAGTAATCTATTCAGCTACAGATAATAGTCTTCATACAATTATTAATCATATATATTAGACAACGTGAGGATTCCACAAACTGAACCTTTGCAAGTTATCACCTTAGGGATTAATATTTGTGAACAAGCAGCGAATCCCCAGAATTTTAACAGAGGGCCTATCACATCATTGCTCATGATGCTGAAGGGTCCTGTTGGGACGATGACTGAGGGTTGATTTTGAGGATTGGCTCAGTCTTTGGATTAGCAAGTCATACATGCCTCCAAGACCTCTTTATGCCTCCACCATTTGGGTTTTAGTAACATCATGACTTTAACCATCCGTGAGTCTTTTTAACTGCCCCGTGTCCCACAGAGGTATGGCCCTCTAAGATAACGTTGGTTCAGGAAGAAGGGCGGACATAAGGGAGCCATTTCTTATTGACCCTCTTGTAGAGCAGACCATCCTTGATTTTAGTGTTGTGGGTCATCTTTAGAAGCTCAGCTTGGACCTCAGAAGTTAATAACTTCCAACGCTCATGTCAACCAATCAGATCATACAGTCAGTCTTCCTTGTGGGTCAAAGCTTTTAGCACTTGTATCCTGGAGAGTCCATTGGCGTTTTGGCTGATTGCATTCACATGATGAACAATGGTGATTTCATAACTCTGCAGTCATAAGGCTCATCTGGCTAAATGGTAATCTGGGTCCACCATCTGCTAGAGCCATTGGAGCAAATAATGGTCACTGATGATGGTAATGTGGGTGACATAGAGATAAGGCCAAAAAGTTTGATGGCTGCAAGTCAGCCAGGCACTCCCTCTTGGTAACGCTGTAGTTCCATTCTTTCTTAACCAGAGTCTTGCTAAAACTAACCACTGGATGGTCGACCTGATTTTTGTCATGTTGGGCTAGGATAACCTCAATGGCAATATCACTCGCATCTGTGAACAACAAGAAGGGTTGGTCAAAACTTGGGTGGACTAAAATGGGTTTAGTACATAGAGCGGTCCTCAAAGCATAGTAAACTGTTCTTGTTCAGGCCCCCATTCAAACGGCACTTTCTTCTGCATAAGGTAGATTAGAGGCTCAGCTAGGTCAGCAAACCAAGGGATAAATGTTTTTATAGCCCACCATGCCTAATAGCACCCAGATATCCCTTAAGCTCTGGGGGTGCGACATCTTTTCTATGGTGTCAACTTTGTCTGGTATGGGCTATATGCCATCATTTGATATTTTGTGTCCCAGAAACTCCATTTCTGACTGAAAGAATGAGCACTTTGAAGGTTCAAGCTTTATAGAAGCCTTCTGGAGACAATTGAAGTCTTCCCTAAGATTATAAACGTGTCCATTAAAAGTCTGCAAGAAGATAGTGATGTCATCTAGATAGACGAGGACACATGACATCTTCAAATCCCTGAGGATCCCATCCATGACGCGTTGGAAAATAGCCAGTGCGTTACAGAGGCCCTGGGGCATCCTTGTGGACTAAAATAGTCCTTCTTTAGCTATAATTGCGCATTTGGCTCATTCTTTTTGGGCGAGCTCCACTTGCCAATATCCACTGGCAAGTTCCATTGCAGAAAAGTACTGCAATTATGAAAGAAGTTGAAGGGATCATCAATTTGGGGCAGAGGATAGCTGTACTTCGTAGTGGTGGAGTTGAGACATCAATTATCTGTTACCACAGGGTGGCTGCCATCCTTATTCCAAATCAGCAGGAAAGAAGAGGCCCAAGGACTGCGTGAAGACACTAGGAGTATGGCGTCAAGTAGTTGTCTGAGTTCCACTGCCACCTGGGCTTCTTCAACCTTGCTATTTTGTTAAGGTCAGGACTAAAAGGGGGGAGCGTCCCCAGTTTCCACATGATATAGGACTCTGTTCATTCTCCCAGAGTCGTAGGTTGAGGCGAAAAAAAGGTCTTAATACTCCTCTAACAATATTGAACTCTGCGCTGTTGGTCTTCAGTGAGGTCCTTTCCAATACTGGTGTTGACCAGGGCCACAGATGGGAGATTTTACAACCAAAGTCCCTTAGGCTCCCAAAACTATGGACATCATTGACATACTCTACTTGTAAGAGGTGGACATATAAGGCAGGACTGTTTGGGCCTACTATCTTGGGCTTGTTGGTAAGTTAGCCAACAACATGGATATAGATCTGGCATAAGATGGATCTAGAATTGTTGGCCAAGTTAGCACCTCCCTGGAATATGAGTTGTTTAGGCCTTGGATTTTTAGCAGATACACGGAGGGGATGTTAACATGGACCTGGGTGTTGGCAATGACTTGGGACTTCGGAGGTATAGCAGTCATCCTAGGTAAGTAGATCGGCATTCCTTCTTGTCCATCAACAGCAGGGGGGCAATCAGGCTTGAGAGCCCCTTTTGTGATATTTGAGCTAATTGATTTGGTTCTCACTCTACAATAGCAGGCTCTGCCTTGACCACCCTCTTAAAGTCGTGGGAGGTTTCAAGAATTAGGGGGACCCAATGCCATAGTAGATATAGAAAGCTGTCATTGTATTGGACTACTGCTGAGTAGTCTTGAAGGCACTGAGCTACAAGAAGAAGGTCAAAGCTAAGGTTATTTAGTGCAATGGCGGAGTTATTTACAGCAAGCTTCCTTTATATTAAAGTAAATACTAGGCATCTATAGTTGAGTACATTGTGGGCCAGCCATGCCATACTCCATATAGTGTGGCAAGTACAGAACGATCTTAATGCGCTCCATTAACTTGGAAGATATAACATTCTGGGGAAGCCACTGTCAGCTATGGCGAGGACTGGAATATTATGAACTCAAACTGCGATGCAAGTAACTAAACTTCTGAACTGGAAAGGTAGCGTGAGAAACCTGGGAGAGCCATTTGGAAGAAGAGTAAGCAGCATCAATTTCTTTATTATCAACGAGTACCAAAACTCCTTCATCAGGTACAATAGCTCTAGTATTGTTTGAGGTTATGGAGGATTATTGAGGCGTGGTAGGGATGTCAGCATAAATCCTTGTCCTTCATGCTGATGGCCCTTTTCCCGCCTCCTTGACGAGTCGTTTCCAGCAGGCCTTGGTGCTATGTCTGAAACTGTTGCAGTAGGTGCATTGAGGTCGGGAATTCTTCTTTTTTTTAATCACCTGAACTTGAGGACAGTCAGAGGAACCTAGAAATAGCCTTGGAGTGCGGGGTCAATTCTAGGATCTTGTTAATCACTTTCTTGATCTCCCAGATGCAGGTAAACCCATTATTTGGTTCAATCATATGCATTTGAACTTCAGAGTAGGATCTTAATGCAGAGATGAATTAGATGATAGTGTCATCCAAGGTAATATGATTTGTAGTAACCAAACTTTGCATATGGGCGTAGAAGCAGCTGTCAAACTTTATGGTGCTCTCCCCTCTATTCAGGCGGATACCCAAAATTGCTTGCATTTGTTGGCCATGGTTTGATTTCTGCTAATTTTTATATCAAGGCCTTATGGACCTGTTCCCAGGTGTTGTATTCCATCAAATGGGGAGTCATGATCTCTCAGGAGTGCTGTTGAGGCAGGAGTGAATATGCTTTCTTCTGCCAGTCAGTGGCCTCCTCCATGGAACTCTCAATGAATACAGAAAGGAGGCAGTGCTTTCCTGGCCAGTGGTGATCCTTTCATTATAATGGGTCTTAAGTTAGTTACAATAGGAGTGGAGAGTGTTAACGCCAGGGATGGGTGCAGGTTCAGAGATCTTGGTCTCTGCATAGTCACGGGGAACTGATGGTCCAACTGGAAGCTCAGGTTTTGAGGTCCTCTTAAATATTGTCCCAGTTTTGGGCGAGGGAGGAATCGGAAGCATTAATCGCAAATTGCTCTTTTAGGGGGTGAATGTCAGCTCCTAGAAGTCAAAGCTGGCTCTCAAGGGTGGTCAACTGAGTCTTAACCCCTTGAAAATTTTGTTTGAGCTGGGAGATGCAGCTATTAGTAAACTTGATAAAGGCTCTAAAGCTGTCCATTTTGTCAGACAATGAAAAATGGAGACCCTAGGGTTGAGGGGTACTCTGTCCACTTGGAGTTTGCATCCTTGAGCTATATTCCAAAACTGTCACTTAAGGTGGCCAGAGCTGAAAACACGTCCTTTCGCCAGGGGTTGTCAGGGTCTCTGGGAATAGTACTGTGGGGTCTGAGGGCCCTCAAGGTCCATGGGGACCTTCAGGTCCTTTGGGGCCTTCAGGTCCCCTCAGCCCATTGGGTCCTTCACTTCCAAAGGTATAGTCATGAGAGGCCAGCTTCTAATAGTGCTGTTTCAGGGTCCAAACCAAATCTTCGACTTAGTGGAGGCGCCTGTTTCAACAGCCTCAAGGATTCGGATATTCTGATGCATCTAGTCATTGAGGTAACCAGAGATCCCACTATCAAACACTGCGATTTGGCCTCAGGCCTTATTGATTAGTCGTCATTTATCAATAATAGCTTTGCGGTTGTCAGGGGTGAAAGAGGAGGCCACATTGTAAATATTGATAACATAAGAGTGTAAGGTTTGGGTGAGCCCCAGTTGTCAGGAGACTTCATGATGGTACAACCCAACTAACTGGAGGAGGTGATGAATATTCAGGTGAACAAATTTCTAAACTTTAATCAGTTCCCAGGTTAAGTTCTCCCACTGGTAGTTGGGCTGAGATATAAAAGTCCTGCATGGTAGAGAGCATGGAGGAGGCGTGGGAGCGGCTGTAGCACGCACTCATGGAGTTGATGCCATTTAATAGCTGTTGGACAATATCATTAAGGTTCTCATACTGAAGTTGATACTAATTTCATAACTGAGTTCATAGAGAACTAAACGTGGCATAGAATTCTAGACTTTCATGCTGCGTAAGTGGCACTACATGCCACAAAGTATTAACCCATTGAGAAACGCTTCTCAACCAATCAGCATATTTATCTTCGTGACTGCTAGTATTCTCCATTATCATGATAGACGTTTTCACTTAGGACAACTTGGAGCCCTTGTATTGAGCACCACTTCTCTCAAAGTAACAGTTCTCTGGACTGTTGCTAAAGTCTGAAAATAGGCTTAAAGCTGCAAAATAGTGGAGAGATCAAAAATAAAAAGTTGAAGAGAATATAGACTACTTTACCATGTAAGAAAGTGTTGACATATATAGGGCGCATGGGGACATGGTGCCTCAGGGACCTTAGTGACCATAGGAGATCAGGATCTTTTACTGCCTTCTGGATCGACTGCCTGGATGGTGCCATTATTGTACTGCGTTGTACTCATGGCCGCACCAATGTGGGCCGCGCCTCTCATAATTTGGGAGGTGGGTATGGAGTATTTGAAGCTTATTCCATTGATTCTCATAGGCGTGATGCTACCTGATCAAATATAGTTTTGGTGCCTTCAGGATAGGGTTTCTTTTGTGCTGGTTCAAGAGTTGATTGGTCGAGGCTCAATTTGGTAGCAAGGTAAGCTTGCTCGTCATATTGAATCCTGACATCACATTCTTAAGATATCTAGATTTTGCATCCCATTCACTTTAAAAATAACTATTCACCTAGTTTGGTAACACTCAGATTGGATGAGGGTATTTAAATGAAGTAATTTATTTTTGGGCTGGATTTCAAACATTTGGCTATCATATTCAACATTGGGCTAAATTCTGGCTTTATTGATTAATATCAAATTATTTTGCATGCTCTGAGGTATAAAAGGGTACTAATAGTCGCCAATGCCAACTTTAAATTTAATGCAGCTGCTGGTTATACAAGGACCGTGGCCATGCTGATATATTCCAGATGGTGCAAACTATAATAGTTTTTGACTGATCTCATTAAAGCAGCTAAATTATAATTAGGCTCATTTTTAGTGTTTTTATAATTATACAAAAGATTCCTTTCCATGGCGAGCTATCATTTTTTGCTATACTCATGTCTTCATCCAAGATACTATGCACTAATTGGAGAAATTTTAAATTAAAAAGTTGCGGTGTTTCTAGATGCTACCATGAGTACACAGCAGCTATACTAAGCGCCCTACAAAAGCATTAACGTATGGAAATGTTGAACATACAGATGAAAATTGGTACAATTTTCCTCAATATGGCCTCCTCCATTTCGTTAACTGAATCAGTACCCTTAGAGTGCTTTAATGGTATACAGAATTAGTTTTCATTGCATTCTCTAGATTTTCTTTATCTGAAACAATCTAAGACGTGAATATGGTGTCCCAGCCTCTCTAAAAATGTCACCGGTGTTAGTAACAAGGATCTCATAAAACTAAAAAGCTTGATCCAAAATAAATAGGCTTCATTCAGAAGCCATGACAAACAGTGGAAAGACTGTCACAAGAAAGATAAACTGCTAAATTGACCAGACAACCTTTTCACTTTTAAATCAAAACTAGTATTATACTTTCATAACTGCATTGCGCATGTGGTGAGTTAAACACTATATTTGAAGCCCCATATTTCTTCACATACGTCCGTGTATATGAGTATTCAATCAACTCTCCATCATAGGAGATCATTACAAAAAGATTATGAAGATAAATTTGCACACGTACTTATCAACTAATATTATTAAAGGGGTAATTTCAGATATCTAGATACTTGCCCTACTGAAAAGAACATTGAGGAGACTACCATCCCTATACTATTTCCAGACAATTTTACTTTAGTGCATACCATTTAAGCCCCTTAAAACTATCAAAATTACCTATATTATAAGCATAGACTGAAAACAGTAATTTAGCAGTTTGAAGATAATAAAAGGCATCATCCTTTAAAATGAGAACTTTGAGCTTAGTGGATAAACAATGATAGAGGTAATCTGACAGGATACTCTTGTGAGGTATAATGGCTGAGTTTACCTAACCATTAGATTAATCTAACTTTATAAAGTTCTTGGTAGTTTGTGGATCCTGCTAGCCTAAAAAGATGGGATAATGACCATTGTTCCAAGAAAATCACCATCTCACCATTGTTTTAGTTAGCTTCTGATGGTAAATATGAAGGTTGAGATTTGCTATTTAGACTGCTAGCAGCTGAGGCCTCTTGCGTCCAATAGGAGACCTTCATGGGAAACGTTGTGATTTCTGGGAGCCCTAGACTTACAAATGATACTCTCCTTATATCTCAATGCCAAAAGGTCACCTACCAGACAATTGTTGTGGAATATTGTCCAAGATTAAGGAGTTCCTAAGGCTTTCTATTTATGAGAAAAATTGACAAAACAATAGTTCATCCATGATTTTTATATAAGGCGATATAGTAGTAAAACTTTTAATTGGTGGTTTCATTATGTTCCTACGTCCAAAAATTTTTTATAAATTTGATTTTATTAACTTTTAACTGAGCCTCCAAGTTAGTGCCAAATCAGATGGGCTTATACGCCTAATTTGTCATATTAATTATTTATCCTCTTTAAAGTCTTTATCGAGTTGAGGCTGCTATTCCATTAATTACAAGTTGGAATCCTCTATTTAACAACTGCCTTAACTCCAATAAACTTTTTCATTTTTACCTAATATTTATATTTCAATTTGTATTTTTATATAGAGTTTATACTACAAGGTTGTTGTCATATCTTTAGAACCCCTTTACACTTTGATCCGCTATATAATAGAAAATAGTGCTGATTTTCCCGCTAAACACAAGGCAACAGAGGCCAGTTAGGGCATCTAGTGTCCCTGCACCTCAAACTGTTGGTTAGACTTCAAGTGAGATGCCAGTTAGAGTGTATTGTCAATAAGAGCACTTTCCTTAAGTCCACAAAGGTGTTTATAGGTCAGTTAGAGCCTGCTGCACTGTATCTTGCCTTTGGTTTATGACTTAGTTGGAGAAGACCTGCAACTCATTCAGGATTTTCTTAGATCTAAATTGACACTTGCTTATTTTGCTGTTTAATTTGAGGTGACTCTCTAATCTGGGTGTTTCACAAAGTAGCAAACAGGGTTTGGGTAAGCCCAACCATTACAAGAGAGATAGATCTGATTAAATTACATGTTTGTTTATACAATCTAACCATTTTTGTGATAAATAGCTTGGTTAACACCTGACTAGTAGCTACTTTGACCTCCACAGATCCTATCATGTGATGCTTCAGGATACCTTAAAATTGAAGGTGATTTAAAGTAAAAACATTAAAGCCCTATTAAATTCTCAAATTTGCTTCCCTTAATTTTTTGTTGATACTGAAATAATAAGACCAATTTTTATAGAAGAATAGTTTATATTCTTAACTTTATTTTAAGTCTTTTGTCCTATAACAAGATATTTCACCTAACTTAAAATCAGAGCTCTATTTTCCAGGTTCTAAGTGGTTTTTCTTTGGACCTATTTAATTAAACAATTTTTGCGAAGTATTAAGCATATCAGTACTTTACTGAAGGTTAGATTTGGGATTAGCCTCATTGATAAATCAAAAAAGCAGAAAGCCTATGACATCATTTAGCTTATATAAGAAGATCTACTTGCAGACATTGATAGAAACAAAGCTACTAAGCTACTATTTCTGTTAAACTTTTGTAAAATTGAAAAAACACTAAGTTTTGCTGTTAATAGAAACTTACATAATAATGTGATGATCTAGTATGTGTCTGCACAATCCAAATTAGCATTTCATAGTTTTTATTGAAGCTTTTCCAAACTTAAAATTCCCAACCTCATCTGAATCTCTCTAAATTATAATTGACCATCTTTATTAAAATCTTTATAAGCTTTCTAGATATAATCTTTTTTGAAGAAGTTATTTAGAAAATAGAACAATGCATGAGCAATCACTTGTAAGTTTATACAGAGAATCAAGTAGTTTTTTTCATGCCAATAACAAAGTGCCCATTTTTTAAAACCAAAAAATATGGGAGCAATACTAATAGTATTAAATGAAGACCTCATTCAGCATAAAGTACAATCAAATGTTCTTTGACATTTTGTTATTTTAATACAAACCAAGTGTTAAGAAATATTGAAGTATAATTTTTATAAGTAAAATTATCACTAGGCCAATTGGGTCATTATTCACTAGTGCAGTATGCAGTGTTTTATATATGATAACTTATGCAGGAGAAAAACTACAATAAAGATGCACTGTAGGCTTTTATTAAAGAAATCCATTGTTAGTTTTTAAACTAAAGATATGATATGATACCATCAAGCTATCTATTACAGATGACCAAGATGGATTATCTCCTATGCTCCAGTCATAACTGCTAAGACGTAATTATTTTAATGCTACTTGATGACATAAGAAGATATATTAGCATTACATTAACTTTATCTTTTACTAAAAGCTTATTTTAAAGTACATGAGTTGTGAGGACAGCGCCTTCAGATTTTGATTCATTTCAAAGTTATCTAATCTGAGAAGCATGCAAAATGAGTTAAAATTCATGGAAAGCAAAATTAAATCTGGCTTGAAAGACCAATATCTAAAAAAGTTGTAATAATGAATATAAAAAGGCATTCAAAACTTTGAGCATATCTTATGAAGACATATGAGAGCGCAATTAATTCAAGGGTGGCGCATTACTACTATTAGAAGCTGATTTCTGTCAAAATTGTCAGTCATTAAAGTTTGACTCCTGTTGATGAATCTATTGTATATTTGATACTAATCTTACTCTGGCTGATAACAAAAAATTAACAATTAAATTAGTTATAATAAATTCTATAACTGGAGTTGCAACATATGTATTTTTTGCCAAGAGCTTGTAAAAGGTTCTGAACGAAATTTTTTTATAATTTAACATCAACTGTATCTCACTATCAAAACGTACACAATGAAATAAGCTTCAGTAGAAAATTTGAATGATTTTTATATCTGATTATTTCTCAAATGATTAAGAACCTTCATTGGCATTATGTGATCAATTTTAGCACTATGTAATGATCAATTTTTAATTATCAAGGACCGCTTATTAGATATAGAGCCAGGGCTTCTCAAAAACCTACATATCATTTAATAATTTAGTAGACTAAAATCAAGTGGTAAATTAGCTCATGGAATTACTGAACTCTCTGTAACCATCTTTATGCAATTACACTGATTACTATAAACTAGGGTGCATCACTATCTGAATTTATAGATTAACCCTTTCAAAACTTTAAAAGAAAGCGACTTTCTGTATACTATTTTGCCTTATGTCATTGAGGCACTATCCTGACAAGCATAGCTCATGGGAATGATATTTTTACAAAGTTTTCTATCATATTCAGAAATGACATTTTGTAAAATATTAAATTGTCTGAGCATCAGATAGAGAGGAGACTAATCTTTCAGTATGGGTGAGTTTGAAACCAGTGGATAGCCCAAAAAGGCAAAGCACATTCACTCAAATTATTTAAAAAGGGAGTTACTAAGATCTTTGTGAGGAAACACTAGTTTAAAATTTACCAAAAACCCAAAAACAACAGGCCAGATGGCTGTAATTGGGCAACTATATGCCCTTCAAGAGCAACCCTCAAGGACAGGAGAGGCTTGGAGGTCAACAACATCTAAAAGATCCATGAATGTATGACTTTAGTTGTATCAGAAGAGTGTATAGTATTGATATTAGCTTAAACTGTAATATCATATTGAAGAGCTGAGTGATATTGTTACTATACCAGTATGTTGACAGGTCAGTAGATCAAAGCACCCAGTCAAAGATAGGGGTAGGCATATTTGATAGAATGGCTCTCATTGCCCATGTGCTTCTCAGAATAGCAAACATGGTCAATCTGTGGAAATTTCTGCAGACAACGACAGATAAAGGATTGTTAGTAAAAAATAAGGTTAATTAAAAAGTTTATTGGTAATATAATGAACCTATAGTAAGCCCTATATGGGGCTGCAATCTTTTAGATATTGATATTGCAAAATTAGGTACTTGGTAATGACACTCTAAAGCATGTTAAGTAAATGATTATTTAATATGCAGACCCCAGCTACTAAAATTTTAGAAGATAGGTCTTGATTAATTAAATTTATAAAAAATCATGATATAAGATAGTGAAATAACCAGGAACTGTTCAGTGGTAGGATGATCTAAGTGTGAGTTAGATCCATTGAATTTGAGATCTTATAATATCCAAAAAGCCTGGTATCTTAGGAGATATTCATATTAAAAGTTTTTAGATGGAACTTTTATGGTATGTAAATAAAATGAAGTATTTTTTAAAGTAAGTCTTGGAAATTTAAGGCAACAAATTATGATTTGGTAATTTGTATATTTTTAAAAATCTGCTCTAATTAGTATATGCTTTGGCCTGAGTGAAACTCTTAATCAGGAAGTATGGTCATAAGTCAATCAGCCTGCTAAACCCAGATGGTGTCCCTAGACTGTATTATCTCATTAAAAAATCTCTCTTCTCCAAAAGAGAAGAGACAAAAAGGGCGAGAAGTAAGGTAAGATCCTTAAGAGAAATGTAATTACTAATGCTATTCAACACATGGACAAGGTCAACTTATGTAACAAGAGACTGACTTGAGGACTAGGACCCTTCTTGGTCTCATTATGATACTTGCCGTGATCCAGATGAAGGGGTTGATCCATAGGGAGTACATTAATTTCCATTAAATCTTACTTCTCTATGTCAATAGATAGCGTACAAGGGAATTTATTAAAATTATATGGATCAAACTAAAAGATTACTTATCATATTTAAGATTATATGTACTATGTTCATGAATTGGTACACACAACCGTCTTTATGATGCTGGAATGACAACAATACTAGTGTGTATCGCATATTTATAGTCTTAACTTAAAAGTACCAGTATTTCTAGTTTTTTGCATATTTTTAAAATAATATAAGCTATGGACTAATGGTATTTATGGTCTATATTTTATCAAGTTATGGACCACACTTTACCTAGTATTTTATTATTGATATAGAAAAAACTCCTACTTTTTATATAAGCAAATAAGGATAAATCAAGAGAGTTCTAATCATAGAAAATGATATTTTATATCTGAATTCTATAGAGGAAATATAAATTTATGAGTCTATATATTGTACTGTATTAAATAATTACGTGACTCTTTATTAATGTTATTACTATTCTTTTTAAAGAGCACAATACTTACCTTCACTAGAAAACTAAATAAAAAGCATTTTAAGAGAAAAATATAAAATAATATCATTTTTTTGACAAGTTAAGAGAAACATGGAACCAACTCTACCAAAAAGAAAATAAAAGGAAAGAAAAGAAATGAAATTTGAAATTTGAAATTTTTTCTACTTGGTGGTACATTTTTAGCAAATTAAATAAAAGTAAAATAAATAAAACTTCAATCTCCAACTGCAGACCCTACCTGGTGTCCTTAATTTCTCCATCAGCTGCTCTAGTGTGGGGCAATGGCGAAACTACCCCTCAGCATCTTTTGTCTGGTAGGAAAATGTGCTCATACTGGCTCATCCAGTCCAACCAAAACCTTTAGTCAGTTCAATCCATTCAAGTTCTACGCCTACCTCTCCCATACCCAGATGGTGTCCCACTTCTCTCTGGTGCTCCCCTGGAGCAATATGCACATTGTCCTTTGGGTTGACTATGGGAAGCTATTTAAATATAATGATTAACATAAAGTTGAAATAGCTCAGATAGTGATGCAACCTGCCAGCTTTATTGACTTCCACCCCAATATGGGGTATTTTGGCCTCAGTTTTTCTTGTGAAGCTGACACCACCATGGCAAAAACTTTGCTCTTGGTTTCTCATGCCACCCCTATTACTACCACTTGTTTCTGGCTCTCAGCGGACACTAAATTTGTTCAGTTATTTGGTTTGCCACTCAGCTCCCCCTGTAAAGCTTCATCAGGAAGTGATGAAATGTTTTACGGCCTATGGCTCTAACCTCATCCTCCGATTTGTGGTCCCATATGGGACCACACACCTTGCTGGGCCTTGGGCGTTTGCCTGACAGCCTGATCTTAATAAAATTGATTTGTTGATTCCTCCTCATGTCATCGTCCCCTCTTCCTCAACCATCCACTCTGGGCCTGCATTGAGGGCATATGAACTATCTATCCATCCTTTTTCAAGTTGGACCACACAAAATACATATGCCCATCCCTGAATGCTTCTGCTGACTCTGCGTCGTCATCAGCTAAAAAATTCACTGCCAACCCCACACTTATTGTGATGTAGGGTACTATCATACACCCCTCCCACAAAGCTTGACGTTGCAAACAAGTCTGCAACAACCAATCAGGTCCCACTCCCGCTCAGTGCTAAAGAAGCCTCATAATCATGAACAGGTCTGGACAACGGTTTTCCCATGCTTCCATCAAAACAAACAATCCTCAGCCATATGCCAATTCACCAATTCAGTTCAGCCAAATATTTTGGGGCTTATTGGCTGAAATTAATATATCAGGAAAGTCTTTGAAGAACCCTCCCATCAAATTGAGACGGTTCATAAATATAGAGTGGGACGCCAAGTACCCCCATTGTTTATGTGCCCCACAGCCAAATGCCAAACCACTCTATGGTGACCACCAGGTTGATGTTGAAGCAGCTGCCACACCGGATTTTCATCCCTTCTGCAAAGCTGTCGCCAAATAAGTGACTATGCTCTCAAGTGGTATTTCCCCATCTGTTATCCCTCCGCCCTCACTCAACAAAGCAAGATTATAATAAATCAATTGCACAAAGATGCTTAAGACGCTATCCTGAATGAGGCAGTGGTCGTGCAGAATCCTAAAGCCAAGACTACACGCACCAATTCGTCATACTTATCAAACTCCCCAATTCCCGCATCAAAGCTTAAAAAGCTTTAGCCAATTACATCACCGCCACATTTTTAGACATTATTTTTCACAAAACACAGATCCTCAGTGATATTGAACCACATTCCTTTTATTCCCCGATGCCTTTGCTCTCCACCATAGCCCATACCCTAATCAGGGATGAGGAAGCCACTGCTGAGGATGAGCCCTCAATCCCTCTTCACTTTCCTCCATGGTCAGATAAGCAGTTTTTAGCTGTCCCACTTGGTTGGTTGTTTTCATTTAGTGTAGGTCTTCCATCCACTCATTTTTGGCGTTTCAGTTAGATTTAATTCATTTACGTTATATTCTTAATAGCTTTGATAATGTCCATCCCCTAGTCAGCTTACCTCGAGTAAATCATAAAGAAAATAAAAGAAATTTTACACACATTAAAGGAGCCCTAACTCCCCAGATCAGATTTTGACCAACACCATCCCTGTAGTTAGGGGTAGGGGGTGGTGGACATGGTGGCAAGAATTAAGAGTCTTAAGATGACGTCTGGATAACTCAGGTGTTGGATTACACGTCAAGTTCAAGGAAACAGGTAGAACACCATGATTAATCCTGCGGCGCCTTTAAGAGTAATGGTCCCAACGAACCAATACTGGAAGTTACAAGTGATATGACACCAAATTTGAGGTAGTTTTATGCTTTGGTTGGTGACTCTTTGTTGATAGCTTCCAGTAATACAGTGTGGATTAATCACAAAGCTGTGGCTATCAGTGCTCTAATTGTTTCTGAGATTTGTGAAATCATCCACATGTCAAATGAATTGTGAGCAGGGTAAGACATGATAGTCTCGCGTATTTGTAATAAATGTTACACTCATTCCAAACTACTTTGGATGTGAACATCTTCTATCTAATGGACTAGTAACTATGCTCGCTGCACACTGGAAAAAGTTTTCATTGGCATTAAACTTATTCCAAGTACAATATGTCCATGTAAGGTATTTGATGTGAGATTGGGTTTTTGGTTGAAGTATGAATGGATAGCATCAACCCACATCTTTTAGTAATCTTGTGGGGAGTAAGTAAAATCTAGAGAATTAAATAGGTCAATATTCGCTAAAGTGACAGTGTTTTTGGGAAAGTGTTCTATATTTCAGGTTTCTTATCAAAAAGTTGGAGGTATCTTGGTTTATCCTGTGCTTAAGTGGTTGAGGGTAAATCTTTTGAAAGCTCCAGTTGGAATACTTGATATTAAGCAGCATGCCTTTTTTGGTTGATGGTTGATATGTGGCATGATGCATTTGGGTGACAGGCTAGGTATCTAAACAAAGTAACAGATGCTTTAGGATTAGCCAGGATCAATTATCTTGCAAAGTTGCCTCTTGCTGCTATGGACCCATATTTGGATTGTGGGTTAAGATTAGTCACCTGAAAATTCCATTTGCTTAGAATATGGGTGGGTTGTTAGTAGTCAAACAGTCCCTGCCTCCTAAGGTATATTATACAAAAATATTTCTATCCTGATGGGTGCCCGTTGCCATCCCAAAATCATGATTTTAATATAGCCTTAGTGATTTATAAAATAAGGTGTAATTTTGGATGACATGATTGGTGTACCAAAGTTATGATAGTATCAATGTGTTGTCTGATACAACCTTAACAACCAGCTTTGTTGATTGTCCATGAAGGCTGGCTTTTCAGCTTGAGATATTAGTGAAAGTTTAATCCTTTATAACCTTAGACGTTTATACTACAGAATCCAGCTATACACCTAAGTTGCAAACAGGTTGAAAGTGAGGTAAACTATGAATGGGATGCTTTGATCTATTGGTTAAAAGTTGGGTAAGTTCCATAAGGTCACTGCTTGTGGTGCTTGCTAAGTAATAAAATAAAGAATTTGTATTTATTATTTGGCGATAATTACTTGTTCATAATGGCTCAATAGTTTTTAAGGAGCAAGCGTCATGTGGTTGGAAAGACCTACCGCGCAGTCATCTAAAATGATATTTTTAGAGAGGCTTTTATCCCTAAAGGTAGTGCATATCAGGCTATAATCTATAGTGCACAAAACTGAGTTTTTCTCTTTTTCACAACATAGTATTATAGGGGTCACACTGTTATAGCGCATTTTGGGAGAGGGGTCTGTAACAAATCCTGGTTCATGGATAGCCTTTTTGCTTACTCAGTTGAAAGCATATCCCAGTTATTAGCTAAGATGGAAGGTGGTAAGCACTAGTGTTTCTTTGTACTTTCCTTTACATAATTTTGATGTTTAAATGGTCTAATATATAATAGTGCACCATCTGATTTAGACTGAAATATGGTGAAAACAGTATAAATGATGTCTCATATGCTGCAGTTGGGGACAAGTACTTTTGGGATTTGTAGTTTTGAAGGTAAGGTACTTAAAAACTACACAATTACTAGTTGTAGGTAGCACCAGAGGAATCTCTTAGGGGTACTTCTTTTAAGGCAATTTTTAACGGGAACGGCTTTGTTGAGGCAATTTCTTCTCACATAAACAGGCATAATTTTTAGTCAGTGCTAGTCAATCTCTTGACAGAATTGACATTGTTAAGGCATTCTCTGCTAAATATGCAGGAAAATATCTTTTTAAGTTCAGGCAATATCTAGATGGTTTTAGGCAAAAGTAGTAACGTTTGAGTTATTAAGACAAGCGTAACTTTTTAAGAAAATAAATGATACTTAAAATAGTACCATAATAGAATAAAAAATAAAAATAAAATAAGTAAGGGGATATTATAGATGGTGAGAGATAGGCGTATACCACATATGAAGGTAGAAATAGATTTGGGAATGTAAGAGGCAAAGGTCAGTTTAGGTTTAGGGTTGGTGTAGATAAGTTTTTATCTTTGAGAGCTGGACTGAGATAATAGTAACACAGTTAAGTGGTTTCCATTATCTGCCATAGGGAAGCCAACAGATAGAAAGGTAGAATAGATTATACAAGGCATAATAGGCGGCATGATGTCATAAATGAGGTGGATAGATGAGTTACACGTGGAATATGACCTCAGGCTTGATATCAAGATGATAATAAGTTGGTTTGGGCGCTCTTCCTTATCTTATCGGCCAGTAGAGAAAAAATTAGGCTATTCATCACAAATTTGTTTAACTGTGAATTATGGCGTTATTAAACGTTTGAAGATAGGTAAATTAATATTAAAAAAGTTCAGCATTAATTTTCTTTAAAAGCAATTATTAATTTTTTAATAGATATAGGATGAATTTTCCTAAAATAAATAGATGTATAGCGTTTCCAAGGTTGATGCTTCACAGCTACTATGGCGAAGCTCAATAAGTACAAATTGATTACTTGGTTTGGTTGTCTGAACGACCTTACCCAGTCACTTTAGTAGTATCTTAGTTATCATCTTAGACCCGCGCTGGTAAGTGATATTAGGGCCATTTACCCAGGTCAGTTGGATTATCTTTTTTTGAAAAAGTTTATAACAGTAGCATATGACTCACTAGGTAACAGGAAAAATTCTAGAAGGCATTTTATGATGAGTTCTTTGAGTAGATGCGCTATTAAATTGAAGTGAGCCAGGAAGACTTTTTAAGGAATGACATCTGGGCCAGGGGTTTTCTATGGGGTGCCCTGTGTACAACATCCCATAGTTTTACATTAGAGACATTATTGACTATACTGGTTAGGTTATGAGTAGAATGTACTATAAGTCCATCTAAAGTATTTTTGTATACTCTGAATCGCAGTCATCTGATTGATACAGTGTGGTATATTATTGTTGAACTGTCTTAGATACTTCTTTAATGTATTACAATTAAATCAATGCTAGTAAGTACTTGGGTACAAAAAGCACATTTTCCAAGAAGTATAACGGAGTAAAAGTATTTTTTGATTTTTCCTCTTTGGTCATCTGTGTGGTTCCATCCAGTATACAAAATGGTTTTGGTGCGCAATGTTTAGATCTTAAATATAATAGTTGTTGCACCACATTTATGAGTCTATTCTATGAGTATATCCTGTAAGGTAAATCCTTTCCATATGAGTGAGATTGTGTTGGAGGCGGAAAGCTTCCACTGCAGATGCATAGTGCCAGTAGTTGGAAAGCCAATTTTCAGT
This sequence comes from Massospora cicadina, assembly GCA_022478985.1. Classification (NCBI taxonomy): domain Eukaryota; kingdom Fungi; phylum Entomophthoromycota; class Entomophthoromycetes; order Entomophthorales; family Entomophthoraceae; genus Massospora; species Massospora cicadina. The sequence continues at coordinate 95,253 of JAKSZP010005279.1, read as the reverse complement.
GGCTGTGATGTGTTGTTTTAGCACCACAAGTAACAAAAGGGTCTTCATAAAACGGGAACACCATATGGAGTATTAATATTTATTAGATTGTCATTGTAGAACTCCTCGATGGGTTGTTTATCAATGCTTACCCTATTACAGTGGAGTTGGGTCTGTGGGTGTGAATTAAGCTCAGGGTTGCTGTTGCTAAATGATGGTATGAATTCTTCGCCAGGATATAATTGAACCTGGGAATCTCTGGGCTCTAAATGTAATGGTAGTAGAATGTATTCCTTAAGAAGCATTGATATCCATGTACTCTTCTGTATGTGCAGGTGTGTCATATGCATTATACTAGAAAAGTTAGTGAGGATAGGATCATATAAGCCTTTGGTCAAATTTAAAAGCTAAAGAAACTATATGACCTTAGTTATTGAGATTTTATTAACCTACAATCAGTTACAGCATTTACACACAGTTGAAGTCACCTACAATAGTGTATTATCTAGTAGATCAAGTTTTGTGACTCTTACTATAAAATCAATATGGTCAGTTGAGTTGTTGGGGCATATATGTTGAGAATTGTAAACTCCTCACTGTTCTATGAGAATGTGACAGCTAGTGTCAGATCATAAAACACTTTTTAGTATTAATCACTTCAAATTCTTTAGTAGGGAAAAATTATAAATCCACATTTGACAAGACCAAGTTGAATTTATAAGAAGATGAGTTTCTGACCACTCCTCTTCCTCTCCTTCCAAATAATGGTGTTAAAACTCAAACCTCAGATAAGACAAATTAATTAAAATTGAAGTCAAATCACGCCTATCTACTGATATTTTGATCCCCAATAATGAATTCTAAAGGTGTCATTATGAAAATAACATATAAAAGGTGGAAAGATCCGGAATTAACTAAAACTAAGATGACAAAAAGACAATCATAAAGGTTCAGGAAGGGTACAATGGCTCAAAAGTAATCGTCTCATCCTCCTTCTCTTCATGGAACTCAAGGAGATCCTTATCATTGGTCCAAAAGGGAACATACTAGACCTAATAAGCCCCATACCCTCTAAATATCAAAAGTTTGGAATAGACTATTTTAAATTTTCACTTATATATATTTAAATAAGCTTCCTATTTCTAGGACTTCAATGAGGCTATTCTGCGAGCCTTTAGACCATTAGTTCTAGTCCCTTGGTGTATTTTTATTGAAAATAACCACGTCCAACCTACAAAAAGCTTCAAAGCCTGTTCCTTCGCCTGGCTCTTCCATATGGAGTGCTGACAAAAAAAGTGGTGCTCCCTGCCAGGTCTTCCCGAGTTGCAATTAAAAAGTGAGGACATATATTAAGATGGACAGTGACTAGATCAAGGAACCTCCCAAGATAACAGGGCCAGAAGAATTACACATTTTATCAGTAATGCTTTCAATGAAGTAGGTGTCTCTATAACAGCTACACTTGAGTTTATGGCTGAGTACAGAGGAGAAGTGCCCCTTATAAACTAAAGTGAATATCAGATAAGTATTGCTGACCTCAGCCCAAAAGTACAACGACTGCTCAATGGTATTTGTGCCTGAAGGGCAAATTTGTTGGGTCAGAGCATCAGCCGTTACCTCCACTATGAAATAACTATACTTAGCTCCTAGTTTACCTGCCACTGAATGGGGATCCAGAGCAGATCAATTCTTTCAAAACTTTGTACACCTGTCTATCTATCACAAAATCTAAATTTTAGAATTATACATAAAATAAGTACTGTAACAATTGGGCCAGATCCTGTCCCTTCATTCGTTTAACTATGAATTCTACCAATCTGATTCTTCCTTCATGCAAAAGAACCAGAGTACTATTTGCTTGGATATGAGATAATGAGCGAGTTAGGATCCCTACGCCCAATCAGGCCTCAACAAGTTGACTCCTGTGCCCTTATGATTAACCCTGTCTTTGAAGGGCACTGATGGGAAATTTGATCACGAAGATTTATGCACATGAGAATTTATGGAGATGACTTCTAGAATTGAACCTCTACTTCTCAAATCTCAAAAGGTGCATCTCCCAACAGTGCAGTCATGAGGATGACGAAGAACAAGGAGGGTGTTAACAAAGTTGTCGATCTGGAAGGTGTAAAAGATCTTGATCATATTGGGCCATGGAGTTACCTTTGGCACCATGTCCCCACACACCCTATAAATATTGAGACCTTTTACCTCAAAAAAGTTGTCTTTTCTACACAAAATTTCATCTTCAGAATCTTTCCGCTAGTGTTAAAGATTTAAGACCATCTTTAAACCTCAAATATAAGTAAGAGAACTGTAAATCTGACATAAGCGGTGATCACTACAGGGGGCTTAAAACTGTCAAGTTTAAAAATCTATAAAAATGTAAAATAATAGCAATTTAAGAAGGTCAACCTCCAAAAATTGGTTGTAAAACGTAAATTGACGGTTTAACACCTCTCATTATAAAGTAAATCCTCTACATCCTAAAAGGCTATAATTTTGGGCCACTTTCTGAATTCGCCTTACCTTTCGTTAGTTACAATTAGCATCAACTCCAGTATGAGAACCTCAACGAGATTATTAAGATGCTATTGAATGGCATCTACTCCTAGGGAGGCCACTCCATTCATCCTTAGCCTCTTTGGTGCCTTTCATAATGTAAGATTCATATACCTCAGCCCTACTACCCTCAGGAGAGTTGGCTTTTGTATTTTAAGCTATCTCCAAAGCTTCGTCCATCAGGCTATACACCACATTATACAAGTAGTTGTTTTACATCACCTTGGAGTAGCCTATCAACTAGGGCTCACTCAAACACCACATTCAAATATTGCCAAATTCTATAGTGATGCCTCCTTTTTTGTTCATGGCAAGTGAGAAGCTATTGTCAATAACAATTAAGAAAATAATGAGGCTCATAATCAACTTGCTATGCTAGATAGCAGGATCTTGGGTTACCCTAAGGACCATTATAATAAAGTTTACAACTCCCTAAAACCACTTGGAGCCAACTGCTTAATCAAATTAAAGACCTTGTTTGGACACTCCAGCAGCATTACCAGGAGTTAGCCTCCCATGATATTGTCTCTGGGGCTGAAGGGCCTAAAGGTCCTGGGAACTAGAAGGTCCAGAGGGCCCAGAGGGCCTGAAGGGCTTAAAGGACCTTTCAGTTCCTTGGTACCTACTCCTGGTGATCCTAATGACTCCTGTAAACAAGACGTTCTAATGGCGCTCGCTGCATTATGGGATCATATAAGAAAGATGGATCAAGGATCCAAGCTCCAAGATGAAGATTTCCCTCTCAATCCCAGTCTCTCAATCAACGTCTTATCAGATGTGATGAATAATTTCAGTGCATTCACCAAGATCACTAATAACTGCATCACCTATCTCAAGCAAACCTGTAACAGTTTTGAAACTCTCTTGAGTAACTTTGAAAGTCAGATGCTACTCTAACGTACTGACATTCAAGTTCTAAAGAAGCAAGTTGTCCTTAAAGCCTCAATTACCCCTCTAAACTGAAATTAGGATGAGATTCAGGAGGACCTAGAATGATTAAGATGACGATTAAATCAACAGTCCCCTCAAGACTATGTGGAAACTGAGATTTCCAAGCGTGCACCAGTTCCTTCCATCAATACTTTTTTCACTCCTATTGTAACTAACTTCAAGCCTAGTTACAAGTAGAAATTTACCCTGGTACAGTAAAATATCACCTCCACCTGTACGCTTATTAAAATCAATTCAGGAGGCCTCCAACTGTCAGAGGGTGAAGCACATCAACTTTAGTCTGAATAGTACAACCTGGGGAATTATGACTCCCTATTTAAAGAAATGTTACACTTTGGAACAAATCCATACAGCCTTATCCAGGAATTTGGAAGCAACCAGACCTTGGCCAATAAATAGGCAGCATTCATGGACATTTGTTGAACAACGGAGAAAGTACTTTAGAGTTTTAAGCTAATTTAATGTCCAAGCATAACCCCAGTGACCAAAATCATATTACATTGGACAATGCCACAACCGCAGTAATCTCCACGTTGTGATTTTATAATGAGGTCCAATTGTGCATGATTGTCCAGAAGGTCAGCTTCACCTGTATTCAGGAAATTAAGGAAACTTTTAATGGAATATCTGCGTCTACCTTGCATCCTAATTCCTCCACATCCACCTCACCTTGCTGGCCTTTTTTTTTAGTACTAGATGGTCCCCTCACCTTGCTGTCCTCAAGTTCACGTTGTCAAGAACCAGAAGAACCCAGACCTCACTTCTCTTTCGTTTTGATCAACTAAATTAAAGCCAAATTTTGAAAAGCTTTTAAAAATTAAAAAAATAAGCTGCTTGAAAATAAGCAATTTTAACAGTATGTTGATGCCATTGACACCTGCTGCCCCATCTTGGGCGTGGTGGTGCGCCGTCTTCTGGTGTCCTTCAGCCACTGCCAAATCGCACTTTAGTTTCTCTGCTAGCCTTCCAATGCCGCTGGGCGTTATGTCCCACCTTGGGACTTAGCCCTCCTTCTTGTAAGCTCACAGGAAGTGCTCCCTCGGAGCAACCTGCATTTCAGCCTCTGGGTTGGTATGGTAATCTTTTCCCATATGTGAGCGCGGCCATCTTTAAGATGGCCACGGCAGTTTATAACCCTGCCAGATATACAGGTCTTAGCTCTTTTAAGGGCTATTTTGACTTCAGATTTAATTCCAAGGATGATTCAGTGGCAGCATTTAAGCTGCCAATTACTTTTGAAAATTCTTATTCCCTCAGTTTGCACGCAGCTCCCAGATGAGGCCACTTTTATGGTCCTGTTTGCAAATTTGCCTTCATTTCTCTCCCCTGAACGCCTTCACCACAAACTGACGGAGGATTTGGCCATTTATGGTGCAGACCTCATCTTGCAGTTTGTGGTTCAATGGGACAGATCAATTGGAAGGGCCTCACGTTTTTGCAATGATCCACCCTTTACATCTTGACACCCACCTCACAATCCTCACGCACTGTAATCAAATATGCACCTGATCACCCTTTTTGGGTGCGCATCAAAATAGCAACGCCATTTGTCCCTTGTGCTTTAAACTAGATCATTTAAAGTGCAAGTGCCCTACGGCTTCCACCTCTGCTGCTTCCGCCACTACTCCTTCCAGCGTTTGGCCAGCTGCCAACTCACCTAATTTTTTTAAGTGGGGCGCAATTCTCCCACCCCCAACCTCAGCTAATTCTGGTGATGCTTCCAAAGCAGCAGCCAATCAGAAGCTAGATATTTTTTTAAAAATTTAACAGAATTACACAATCCTGAGCTGATGGCTGAGACAATTTCAGCTGAGCTGCTGTGGGCAAATGTTTTCAGCTACTCAGGTTCTGCCATTGCACCAACTCCAGTGGCTGGCCCATAGTTAGCCAATTTAAATTCATTTGAGTGCCTCAAATGGCTCGATGACAGTGATCAGCCATTTAATCTCAAGACAGATTTTGTTATGGAGAAATTTTTGTAATCTTCTCGTGATTTGAATCCCCACCATTTTCAATTTAAAACGATTTTCCTGTATTATAAAAATATACATAAAATGGCGGTAGAAGCAGCAGCTGCTCCAGCCACCACCCTCCTCCGCCAGCATCTCCATGTGGCGATGGAACCCCTTGTTTAGGGTATTCCCTTCCAAATTATTTCCATGGCTTGGATGAGGATGAAAGATGCAAAATTGAGGAGCTCACTTTTGGAGCGAACTGCATTTGCATTGATGTGGCAAAAGCTTCTCTGTTTAATACCAATTATCCCTAAACCCAACAGCACATCAAGTCATTCACTTGTGTGCCAGCTCTTAACACTTTTGCTGAGCATCAACTTGCTCAATATGTTGAGGCAATGGACACCGCTATCCTCATTAATGAATAAACCCCACAATTATACCTCCTTATGCCACATGTTGATTATGCACCCACCCCAATGCTGTCTGCCATGGTCTGCCAGTCAAAGCGGGCGCTGGACAAAAGATTTGCCAAATCTTCATCGCTTTCTGATATGGCTTCTAAGGCTGAAAGCCGAGGTGCCAGATTAGGATTTTTTTATTTATAACAATCCCTTTGTTTGGCCCATTTGCAAATAAAGATGCATGGCGGCTCCCCCTTTTGGGTTGGGCACCACAAGTTCTTAAAAGAACCCAGATCTCAATGTTCATACTGTAATGGATTCCATTGTAGCACCAAAACTTGTAGGAAGAGATTCACCGAGGAGGCAGGAAAAGTGATATCAGCATGAAGAATGAGGCGCTTCATGATGACATCCCTGTACTTCCTCAAGAATGTTTAGCGACCTTTATTGTTCTGATTTTGTTATGCCAGAAGAAAACAATTGGTATAAACAACAATGAATTTGATACTGCTTACTCTTCTTCTGAGAAATCTATATGTTTCTCACTCTGCCCCCTCGGTTTGAGTTTAGCTACACATGTCACTGTTCAAGTTCATAAGATCCCTGTCCATGCCATTGTCAACAGTAGCTCCACCATGAATGCCATTTCCTTTAAATTATTGAAATGTAAAAATTTTGCTCGCTAATTGCCTCATTACATGAAATGTGGCACTGCAAGACCACAAAGCACTCAGCTCATTGGAGCCTATTTTTTGCTGCTCATTCACTTTGGCAGGATTTTAGTAAATACTTTAACCATTTCGTTGAAAATCTAAAGTTATGGCCTTCGCCTCAGAACCCAGTTTCTCCAAGACTATTCCGCTGTCATACGTTATGATGAAATATTCTTATCCCTAATACAAGACAGGGTCCTGTTAATTTTTATGGCCTCCCACAATGCCAAGGACGAGATCAAAGCTCTGACTTGCCTTTTAGATATTAAAATTCGATTGACAGGCTCAAATATCATGCAAGGGGTTTTTAAGTACAGATACATTCTCCTGCGGTAGATGGCCAAGATGGCATGCCCATCTATTTGCCAAAGTCAACTACTATACTGGCAAAGTCCCAGGTCATCATTAATACCTGAGTAAATATCAACATTCCCATGAGAAAATTGCTAGTAATATGAGGCATGGATAACCTGTCTGTCAAAGAGATCCTAACCTGCCAGGGAATTTTAGATCCCGCCTATACTGGATCCATATCAGTACTGCAAGCTTACCTCGCTGACAAACCTAAAACAAAGGGGCCTAGTAGTCAGCCGCTTAATTTCACCTCCTTCTTGTAAATCCATTGATGATATCTATAGCTTTGAAAGTCTAAGGGATTTTGGGTATAATCACCCCCATCTGTATCTCTAATTGATACCTCTATTGGGCAAGAGCCAATAGCAAACAACAAAGCCAAGTTGTGAAATTACTAGAAGAATACTTCGACCTTATCTCAATCTCTACCTACAATTTCAGAAAAATGAATGGCATCTTACACTATTTTGAGACTGAGGATGCTCACACATTTGATCCCATCCTTAATGGAAAAATAAGAGTATATGGGCTCAGGTGACTGTTAAGCTTAAGCAGCTACTTGAGGCTTGGCTATTGGTGCTTTCCCATAGCCCTTGGGCCTCCCCACTATTATTAGTTGGAAGATTGATGGCAGTCATCATATTTTATTTAACCGAGGTAAGCTGACCAGGGGACAGACATTACCGAATATATGTGAAACTAAGAGAATAACTAAGAGATATAAAAATTGGGCACCCCAGGGTACTCAAGTTACCCCTGTTGCTAGCGGGACTGCCAGGTATGGGGGTTGGTGCACTACTCCAAGGGGGTTTCCCCTGCTATGGAGCAAGTGTGAAGGAAAAGGTCTGTGTGGAGGAGCCAGAGTGGGAACCATGATTCTATGAGCGCTTTTTGTCTTGGTCTCATATATCCATAGAGCCAGGCTTGGAAGTTCTCAAGTAAGTGGACATGGAATCCGATAATAATCCCATGAATGGTTGGGACCGTGCCCTTGAATGCATCTAATGCAATTGCGTGTATTGTCCACATTGCAATGGGTATTATTAGGGAGCGGAGTGTATATAAAGATTGGTGACTCGATCTGGAGCGCAAAGATACTCTTTGATATCGAGAATTCCTGTTTGTTTTGAATCTTGAGCAGGCGTGCGACTTCCTGCCATATAGCTTTGGTTGGGGGGCATGTTTCTAGGAGGTTATGTAGGGATCCCTCCCCTCCACATACTGCACATGTTTTGTGGAGGGAGTTGGAGCGGTCCGCCGTCCTATAGGTCCTTCTCAAACAGCGCCAGGCGTTTGCTCTTATCCTTGGTTGTAGGAGTGGGTGATGTGTCATTTTCCACATTGCTTTCTGTATGGTTAAATCATAGAGAATGTCCAGCATATCTAGGTATTCTATCCTAGCTATGCTTGGGGTTGTTGCGAGCATATCCCTCTGGGGGTGGTTTTCTGGGTTTCTTAATTTGAATTGGGGGCTGGGTCGTCCCCTTCCCTATATAGTACCCATGTTCTCTATGGTCCATCCCATATGGCGGATAGTTTGGAGAATATGTTTGAAATGAGGGGAGGTTCCATGTGGACCCGTTGCAGGAGGGTGCTTGGCAAGGTATGAAAGTAGTCTGGGTGGACTATGTGGGCTGGTTAATTTGAGCGCCTGTGCAAAGTTAGTCCTTGCTGCTCTGGACCAATGTTGTTGCAGGAGGTCTGGAGCAAGGATTTCCTTTATCCAGGTACCTAGAATGTGATTGGCATGGCTCTCAAAATCTATTAGTCCCATGCCTCCGCTTGAGCATGGGCCAAATAGTGTTTCCATCCGTATAGAAGGGTGAGAGCCAGGCCACAGCCAGCCCTGGATAAGCGCGCAAATTGAGGTTATAAAGGTAGGTGAGAAGGCTATCACATGGGCCTGGTACCACAGTATTGGGAGGATGAGCGAGTTAGCAACTGTAACTCGTCCTGTTAGTCCTGGGGTTCTTCCCTTGAGGGAGGCGACGCTTTTGGATACCCGTTGTAACAGGTTACTTTCCATTGTCTCATTAGCATATCCCCCTGATTCTAGATAGATTCCAAGGTGTCAGACAGGAGTGGTGGTGGGAGGTGTTGCAAAGGGTAATATAATTGGGTTTTTCTTCTTCAGTGTTGGTGTGAGGTTCTGATGTTGTGGCCCAATTGTTTGTGTATTTGCCTAAGAGAATGATTTCTGGCTTCCTTTTGTTGAGCAATGCATTGCTCACCTTGGAGTATTCCTCTAGAGTGTGTTCCAGCTGGTGGGCATCTTCATTGTTTGCTATACCTGCTACGCAGTCATCTGCAAAGGCCATTATCTTGACTGTTGGTTGTCCTTGTGCGGTTATCCCCATGAGACGTGAGTCAGTTACTTGGAGCGGGTCAAAGCTGAAATTGTATAGCAGTGGGCTGAGGGGATCCCCTTTTTGAGCCCTCTGTGTGGTTTAATCTTGTTTGTTAGGAAACCAGGGCCGCATACAGCCATGGTTGCAGATTCTGTTAGGAGCATCGCCCATTTTATGAATCTTGGTGGGAGTTTGAAGGCATGTAGACATTCTTTTAGGTATGGCCAGCTAAAATGGTCATACGCTTTTTCCTGATCCAAGAAGACCAGGGCACCAGTTGCTTTGGATTGGTAAATATTTGTAACAGGGTGAATGTTGTTCCATATTGAACGCCCTGGTATAAACCCAAGCTGGTTGGATGATAGGACGTCAGATGCAATTGCGCCTAATCTAGCTGCTAGAATTTTTGTTAGAATTTTTGTGTCAGTGTTGGAGAGTGCAATTGGGTGCTAGTTGGCCAGGTCCAACTTGTCACCCTTTTTATACAAGGTTATAACGTAGGATTCATGGCCTCCTGGTAATAGGCGTGTTTCCAACAAATTCTGGTTCATTGACGCCAATAGGAGGGGGGCGATTTGTTGAAAATATTTTTTGTAAAATTCGTAGGGTATCCCATCAGGCCCTGGGCATTTCCTACATGGTGCACCGCGAATTGTTTCCCAAAGCTCCTCCCGTGTGATAAGGGATAGTATACTGTAATTTGGTGGTGTACTTTGTATCTTGGCAGTTTGAATAAATTCTTTAATCTTTTGCAGATCTGTTGGCATATCGCGATATAATTCGGTGTAATAGCGGTGTACTTCCGCCTTGACCTCCTCAGGGTCAGTTGCCATAGTGCCGTTGGTCTTGCGGACCTGTGTGCACATGGCCTGGTTTCCGCGGGAGTGGAATTGGCGGAAAAAGTATGTCAAACAGGTTTCATCTTCCTTTATGAACTTACCTTTGTTCAATACTTTGATTCTGTGTTGGTGTTCAAAGATGAGATTGTTAAGTTGGGCTGAAATTTCTGCCCATTTGCATCCCCAATTAGGTCTATAGCCAGATCTTGGAGTATTTATTTCCAGGTGGTCTATTTCTGCCAAGGTACGCTTGATTGTGGCTGTGTCCGCGGTGTACTTTCATGATGCAATATGTCAGGTTTTGTTGATTAAATCTTTTTTGAAATTTTCCCATGTTCCGATGGGATCTGAAGTGAATGGGGCTGTGAATTCTGGGTTTATAGCCTTGTTTTCAACCCAGTCAGATATCTCAGGCAATCTTATATTTTCTGGGTTAAGCTTTCTCCAAGGCGACACCTGTGTGTGGGATTGGGTTAGCGCTAACTGCACCATAACTAATTGGTGATCAGAAAAATTGATCTTTTTGTTGTAAATTTAGAGATTCTTGAGTGGTGGGATTGTGGGATGAGGATGTGGTCAATACGACTCATTGATATGAGCAGTCCCTCACGTATGTTGGGTCTTGTCATATGGGGAAGGATTGGTGAATTGGGAGGAAGAGCATCCTGTAAGCCAAGAGATGCCTTCATTGTGTGATATTCAATGTGTCCAGGTGGGTATCCCCTGGGATTAGGCCATCGATCTGTATTGGGGTTATCCCAGCAGTTGAAATCGCCTAACATGATGATATCTGGTGGGAGGGTGAGGGTAGAAATTTTTCAAAAAAAATTTTCTCTCAGTTGCAGTGCACAGTGCGTAGATACATGCTAACAAAATTATTTCATCTTGGCATGTGATTGTTGCTACCAGGACTCGACCATGCAAGTGTGATGATGAATTTGTAATTTTAAATTTTTTGTTGTTTTGGACTATCACCCCACAGTGAGATGTCCATACTGATTGTGATGGTGCGACCCTGGTTGACCAGGATTCTTCTTCCCCTTGTAGGCAGTGGGTTTCTTGGATGGCCAAGATGTCTACAAGAGGTTTTTTCAGGAATGCCAGCTTTTTGGCTTGGGATGTATGAGCCCTGGCTCCCGCGATATTTAACATCCCTATTGACACTGAGGTGCCCGTGGCGCCTCAGGAGCGGTTGGGAGGACCCTCTGGTCCTATCCCACCGCGGCTCATTTTGGCCATGCTCCGCGTCTGTACTCCAACTCTTTCACTGCCATTGTTGGTTCCCTTGATCTGACCCAATGATTCAAGGGAATTGCGGTTTTTTGCATTTGCATCAACTTTTCCTGCACAGGTCTCATGTTGATTTGATGCAGGTTGTTGATTGGATTTATATTTTTGAGGTTCAACTTTGTTGCATTGTGCACTGCATTTTCACCCAAATTGCGGTTGCATTGTTCCTCAATATGTGCATGACTGATGACGCTTTGTGGCTCAGTCTGGTTACTGTGAAAATTTTTGACCTGGGCATATTGTTTTGATTGGTTGGTTCGGTGAATATCTGAAATATCCTGAATTTGTCCATGGTTAATAATGGATTCCGCGTGTGCCGCCGCTTCAGCTGCTGCTCTCTTGTGGGCTTTTTGTGCTGCTTTACGCTGTTTACTTGTAACTGGGTCCACAATGGAGTATAGTCCATCTTCACCCCAGCGGAATGGGTGGTGGCCATCAGACATTTTGGCGAAGTTTTCATTATCTTCATCCATAGCTTATTCACAAAATCATTTTCCATTAAGCCCTCTTTTACAGGGCATGCATGTTCCTTGTGGCCTATTATGCCACAGTGGTTGCAAATGGGTGGTGCGCATTCCGGTGTAACTTGGAATGCAGCTGACTGGCCCCCATCTTCAAAGTGAAATTCTGCTGCATGCGGGGAATTCTGGATAAATCCTCTTCCACTTCTGGGAAGGGGTTGATTACAGCAATAGCTTTGCTCGTGCACAGGTTGGGCATTAAGCGAAATCACTGTAATTCAAGTTGTTGGATTTCTCCGTAGGCCACAAGACCTTTGCGGAGCTCCCCCTTGATTACCTTACGAGGAAGGTTGGTGGGGAGCGAGTCAAAGGAGATGAACAAAGTTTTTGCTTTGTTCCATATGGTGCACGCTGTGCGCACAATTTTTTTGCCCTCAGGGAGGGAAATTTCCACGCAGATTTTTGCTGCGGCATTGGCTTCATCAGCTGTTTCAAAACCAATATCAATCCAGCCGCGTCCCATGTTGTTGGTGGCTACATACACCGCGTGAGGGAAAGTGAGGGCTGTGCCTCACATGTTTTCTCCCACAGGGTTGGTGACTCATCCTCAAGGAAGAGTCTGATCCCATGTTCCACCTTTGACAAAAATTGGTTGAATTGGATGTACATGTATTGCGCGTGCTTTACAGTAAATACCATAAACCCAGATGGTGTCTGAGTTTGCGATTTCTTTGCAGATTGGGTTCCTGGTCCCCTCCAGGGCGTTTCTTGCCCTTAGTTGCACCGTTAAGCGCACCACTTGCTGCGACGCTCGCCCATGTTGTATTATTTTTGTTATTAAAGTCGCACATCTTTCCTGTGTGTGATTATCCAAATTTGCTGTTCAAATTGAATCGTAGTAACTAAAGTGATTGTTACAAGAAAGAAAAGCTATTATTGGCAGTCATCATATAGTAATGTAAAATCAAAGGCTTACCTCCATTACTAAGAAGGACATTTACCTCTTTCCCAAGTTGAATGACTCTATCCGCTTGCTTGCCAGGTCAGAATATTTTCCACAATGAATCTCACTAGCAGATATTAAAAAGTGGAGCTAGCACCTTAAGATCAATCCAAATGCATGCTCATAGCCAATGAGGGGTTATTTGAGTCACCTAGGATGCCTCAGGCCTTTGCAACGAGCCCGTCACCTTTTAACGCAACATGGACGGGATCGTGGGGGATATAAGGCTATCCTGTGTCCTTGTGACTTCAATGACATCACTGTCTTCTGCAAACCTTTAAAGGCCACATGGAACATCTCCAGGAAGCCTTTAATTGTCTTAGAAAGGCCTTGATAAATCTCAAGTCATTGCTGTTCTCTTTCTTTCAATATAAAATGGAATTCCTAATACACAAGGTCTTAAAGCATAGAATTCAGCCTATCCTAGATAAAGTTGCTTCCATTAAGAAAATGTCCGCCCTCAGAGCCTTAGGGATATCTAAGTGTTCCTTGGCATGGTGGGTATTACTGTTAGTTCACTCAATCAGTTTGCAACTTAGATAGACTCGTGGTCTACCTTCTACAAAAGAATGTAACTTTTAAGTGGCGGCCTGAATAAAAACAGGTTTTTAATGCTCTAAAGACTGCTCTTTGTACTATACCTATTTTAGTTCATCCATGTTTTGACCAGGCATTTTTTGCTATTTTTTAAGCTAGCGACATAAATCAGGGCTATCCTAGCCCAGCATGATGAATATCAGGTCAACCATTCAGTGCTTACTTTATCAAGATCATAAACAAGAAAAACGAAAATAATTTGTTTATTAGCGCAAGTGCCTGGCTTTTTTGGCAAAAAAGATTTTTGGCCCTACCTATATGGCTCCTATTTCATCGTCAACACGGATAATTTCTCACTCTGATGGTTGCAGCAAATGAAGGACATGGACGGCCTGTTAGCAAGAAGTGAATTAATGCTACAGAACTACTTTTTACCATTGTCTATTGCATAGGAGCAATTCATCAGAATGCTGACAGTCTTTCAAAAATGCTTGTACTAGCCGCCTTAACCCTAGAGAAGAAAGAGTATATGATCTAATTGTCCAGCCTAGCGATGGGAATTGGAAAATCCTGAGTTACAAACCAGACTAAAGAAGATGACTAGGATACAAAAATCAAAGTGGGATGTTGTATAAATAAGTTGATAATAATTAGCTCCCTCATATCCTCCTTTTTTTACAAATTAATTTTATTCTTGAAAGACTCATGACCATGGGGCACAGGGCAGTGAAAAAACTTATAGATGGCTAAGGAAGTGCTCCTATTGAGATAGTATGGTTGAGACTACCAGAAAGTTTCTAGGGGCCTGCAGGACTTCCAAACCCGATATTGGGCTAGTCCTCAGTACCAAAATTCAGTTGTGGCTCCATCAAGTACATTTAATATTGTCAGCATCAATGTATGGATACTATTGCCCACTGGGTTACACAGCCATAGATGCCCTATAAGCTGTGGACCAATTGACTTAATGGGTAAAAGCAATATCTGTTCTGGCTGCCACCACAAAAGCCATGGCCCTATTTCCTATCCAATCCATTTTCACTCATCAAGGATGCCCACAGATTTTACTTTTGTACAATAATCTAAATTCTAATTCACAGGTAGTCCAAGAACTAACTTCGCTTTTTGGGACTTTGCCAAAGCTTCACTGACCCATATGGTCCCTCAACTAATGGGGTGGTGGAATGTGCTAATGGAACATTTTTTTTATTTTGCAGAAGATGGCTGCCTTTGACCCTACACGCTGGAAACACTATCTAACCAGTACTTTGCTCGCTTACCAAAATAAGTTACCATTGATTAATCAAATGTCCCACTTCAAAACTCTATATGGGCATGCCTCTCAGCTGCCAAGCATTGTTCAGCCTCTACTCTTTACCTTCATATCTGAGAAATCCAATATGATAATGGGGTCCTTAGCTAATGAGATTGCCCAGCTTCAAGACCTCACAACTCAGTGAATTGTAACCACTACAGTAATAGAGATATCCCATTTTGATGTCAAATGACATTACTTACTAATTTTTGAATAGGTAACCTAATCCTCTTTTATCGCCATCAACCTAAATGACAGCAGAATAAGTTTGCCATTCTTTGGTCAAAGCATACAAGGTCATTCATAAGTTGAACACTGAATAATCAATTGTTGAAATCAATCAAGGATAGTGGCTATTCGATTACATTGCTGATATCTAAAGCTTTATACTCCTTCTGACAGGATCTTGAGTTAGACGTTGTCAGGATTTGAGATTTTGCGTGAGTTAAAATTCCTATTCCTGAATCAAGCCTCAATAAGTTGACGCTTGATCCCTTACGTTAAAACCTGTCCTTGAAGGCACTGATGGGAAATTTAATCAGGAATCACCATGTGCATGAGAATCGATGGGGATGCCTTCTAGTATTTGAATCTCCACTTTCCTTATCTCAAAAGGTGCAACTCCCAACATTGAGGTCATGAGGACGATGAAGAACTTTGAGGGCGTCAACCAGGCGGTCAATCAGGAAGGATGTAAAAGAACCTGATCATATGGGGCCATGTGGGTTCCCTCAGCACCATTTCCCCATGCACCCTATCTAAATTAAGATCTTTTAGCTCAATTAAGTAGTCTACTTCACCCATCTTTTCATCTTCATTGACCTCTCTGCTAGTTTTACAGTTTCAAGTTCATTCTAAACCTCACTACAGTCAAGAGAACTTTAAAGCCTAAACTATTCCCATAAATCGATGCTTAATTAATAAAATTTGATGCTAGATGATATTACTGGGTGAAGGAGCCTTTGAATACTTAAGAATTCAACTTATGAACCAAGCGACGCCGCTGTAACTAAAGCTTACCTTCAGGTCAGACAGACTATCAATTTGCTCTTGGATCATAATTCCAGCCTCAAAGAACAATAGAAACATGTTTTGGGCAATTTAAGGAACTATTACAACAAGCGCATCCAGGAGTGCAAGGTCATGCTGTCCCCAAAGAGACCCCAGGTTACCAAGGTCCCTCAGACCACAAGGCCCACTGGAATCCATGGGCATCGGGGGATTATGGGTCTATAGGGCACCTGGGATTAATGGTGCCACCTGGGAACATTGGCCTTCCTGTGGCCACTTGGATTGAAAGGACCTCCCAGTCTTCAAGGGGAAGCTGGGCCTCCTATCCCCCAGGGCCCAACACTCTTGGTTCTCCTGGACCTACCTTAACTTAACCTGAAGAAGACACTTCTTGATCCCAATTAAGTAATATCCAGGACCTAGTCGCTCAGTCAGAATCCCAGGTTGCGGCTGTAGCTCAATGCTGTGGCGTAACCTTGAAGGCTGTTATCTCAACTCTAAATATACTCTTGAAGCCTTGTCTGGCAAAGCTCAATAAGGAATGCCTTTGGTCACTCCATCTCAGGTTTAGTACTAGCTCAGGATCGACTTATTGTGGATGATGAATTTAAGTACACATCACTCCTGGACATATTCTAGAATTGTGTGGTAGATAATCCATCCATTGAGGAGATATTGCCCTTACCAGGCATTTTAGCTTTGGCCTATCCAAATTCCATCTCTTTTCTAAGTAATCTTACCCTAACTCCTTGTGTCTTAAGGATAAAGGATCCTATAGATTAGGTTTGGCTTCTGCCTGGTGACAAGTTACATAGCGTACATAAAATTGGTACCCTTTGGATTTGGGGCAATAAGACCTTCCTACTATAGCCACCATTAATCATAACATCAACCTGTATCTTACTGACGCTCAACAAAAGGCGCAGAAAGACTTTCAGTTAAATATCACAACATTTTTTCCTCTGGACCCTACAGCTATAGAAATTGAATGGAGTAAAAGATTGAGTGGATAAAGGATATGTATGCCCATAAGATAAAGCCTTATAAAAAATGTAAGGTGGAAGAAGAACAAGAAGCATTTGTGTTGGAACAAATTCTAAATGCTGGCCTATTGAAGCCTTTTCAGATCCTTGGGCCTCGCCCCTGCTCCAGGTGAAGAAGAAAGATGGCCGCCATCATGTGGTGATATATTATTATTAATTAAGCCCATTCACCTGAAAAGACGGCTATCCCTTACCCAGGATTGATAATTCCCTTTAGATGCTGGATGGTTAGTAGTTCTTCTCAGCATGAACTTTCTCGGCAGGTACTGGCAGATAAACCTAGCCCTAAAGACTGAGCTAAGTGCGCTCTTATTGCTAAAGCGGGATTGTTTGACCCTACTCAAATGCCGCAGAGGCTATGCAATGCCCCTGCTACATTCCAACGAGCCATGGATGGCATTCTAGGGGATTTAAAATGTCCTGAGTCATGGTATATTTTTATATTAATGCCTTTTCCAAGCTTTTGGCTCCCATCTTGAATATCTGTGGCAAGACTTTGAGAGCCTAAGAACATCGTTTTTAAAATAGAAGCCTTTCAAGTGCGCCTTTCCCAACGAGAGTTGGTGTTTTTGGGCTGCAAGGTACAAAAGAAGGAGTCTGACCATTTCTGGATATGGTCACAGCTATACATAAGATGTCTCCACCAAGAATTTTGCAGGACATTCAGTTTTTCTTGGAAATGGTGAGTTACTAACGCCAATTTATACCTCATTTTGCTGAACTTGCGGAACCCATAAATCTATCTGTTACAGAATAATGTGCCTTTACATTGGAAGTTATTGCAATAGCAGACCTTTGATGCAACATGACTATCTGCAACTAAAACTCCTGTGCTGAAGCACCCCAGCTTTGATAAGGCTTTCTTGCTCTTCACTAATGCTAGCGATGTTTCCATTGGTGTCATCCTGGTGCAACATGACATCAATCAAGTAGATTATCCTAATGCATACTAAGAAAAGACTCTGTCTAAAGCTGAGCAAAATTATAGCATCATCAAATGCAAGTGTTTGGCTGTGATCCTCGCCTCTAAACATTTCCGCCCATTCCTTTATGGAACGCACTTCACAATTTTAACTAATCAAGCCTCTATTTTATGGCTACAACAGATGTGGGACCCTGATGGCCATCTAGCTCAGTGGGCCCTACAATTTCAAAATTACAGTTTCTCAATTTGGTAATAACCAAGCAATACACCAATATGCTGACTTTCTTTCACAATTGCCAGTTCTGAATGTTTTACCCCCAAAGAGGACCACTTATATGATCTCCTATGACGTTCTAATTTACGACCATTAGAAACCTCTGAAATCCTAATTGAGCTCATGCGTTGAGTGGTTAATACCCAGATAACTGATGGAATGCTGTATAAAATTAGTAAATAAGAAATGGCATACCTACATTTGGCCATTAGATTGGACTGAGGTCGTATGGAAGGTCATACTATCACTGGGCATGATGCAGTACAAAAAACCTACCTATGGGTGAAATCTCAACCCTGCTAGGATGGAATGCTCAACTCAATTAATAAATTTCTGGATGTAATTATCACTTGTCGCCAGCATGACAAAGCCAATCTGAGATTTCAAAATCAATTATTGCGCCTCAAGCCCCTTTTCACATGGTAAGCATTGACGTCATAGATCCTTTGCCTACAGGAGTCCATGGCCATCAATATATTTATTGTCTGTGTATCACCTTACTAAATGGATTGAGGCTAAATTTATCCCTACATCAAATGCCTGGGCAACCACCCTATTCCTGTATCAGCATCTCTTCACTTGGCATGTTAGCCCAAGAGCTATTGTCTGATAATGGCTTAAATTTTACTTCAGATTTGGTTAAGGAATTAAATGCCTTATTCAATACTCACCAAGTTTCAAGCACCCTAAAACCCCTTCACAAATGAATTTTTTAATACTTTCAATAGCAATTTTGTTTACATTTTGGGAAAGATGACTTTTACCAATATATTATGATGGAACACTTCCTCTTGAGTGCTTTACTTGATTGTTAGTTTAGCTACCACTGAGTAATAAAGATGACCCCTTTCAGGGCATTTTATGGCAGGGAACCCTTCTTACCAACTAGTTTACAACCCATGGTAATTTTAGCAACTCCTGTGACTTCTAAGATCACCATGATAGTTTTGACAGATGAGATTATCTGATTGCACTCTCTAGCCAAGGATGCTTTGGTGCATTCCACAACTTGGAAGACTGGTCATATCAACTTACAAAAATCCTCACTATTGTTATACAACTGGGGGACTTGGTGATGTTTTATCATATGCCCCCAAAAGAAGAACTAACAAGCTCACTACCTCTTGTTCTGGCCCTTATAAGGCTCTATAAATGTGGGTTGAAATACTCCATTGTTAGTGTTGAAAATTAAATAATATTCAACCTGGGTAAATGGCAATTCCTTAGAGCTTTTTTATCCCTATGACAGGATCTTAAGTGGGCATTGTTGGAACTCAAACTGTGGACATGGAAAAATTGAATATGAATGAAGTCAAATACCGCCTCCCTACCAATACTTTTCTCCAAAATATTGAATTTCCGGAGGCACAATCCCCTGAATAAAAAACAAAAGGAGGAAAGATCTGGAATCATATAAATCCAAGGTGACAAAAAGATAACCATGGAGTTTCAGGAAGACCTCAATGGCACAAAGGAATTCGTCTCATCCTCTGTCTCTTCCTGGAGCTCAAGGAGATCCTGATTGCTGGTCCAAAAGGATGCATACTGAGCCTGATAAACCCCCATACCCTATAAAAATCAAAAAGTATAAAATAAACTATTATTGTTTTTTGCTTATATACCTTTAGGTAAGCTTCTTATTCCTGGGACATTACTGGGGTTATTCAGCAAGCTTTGGCCATCCTGATAGTTCCTGGTCTCTTGCTGTTATTTCTTATTAAAATTAATTACATCCAACTCTGAGCAGCTTCAAAGCCTGTTTCTTCACTTGGCCCTGATATCCACAATGCTGAAAAATGGGTTTTATGGATCCAATATTTTGCAAGTGGGTTGCACAAGGTAAACAGTTTTTAGCTCGGTATGTGGAAGTTCAGTTTCCTGTAACGTTGAGCATAATCTATTTATAGTTGATCACCCAGGCTACCTTATGAGTGCTGGACTGAATATATTGAGCCAGCCTCATCCATAAAAATATTGTCTTTGGGGCTGAGGTCACTGGTTTGATCTAAAACCTTTAGGTGTTTGAGATCCTTACTATTACTTTGGAAAGGCTTAGACAAAATTCTTTATAATCTTACAAGCAATATGATTACTGGTAGGATTATCATGTAAATGGGCAAGGTCAATGGTACCATTTTTATGAGAATGGCGTGATAGATTGTGTGGATCATGATCAAATGCATCTGAGAACTTATCAGGGCTATTTACCACATGGGATTTTCTGGAGTTGCTTATTGCTGGGCATGGTGCAGTATTCTGGTAGCATCACAGGTTGTTGTGCACTTTAGGTGGCATAATCAACTTATGCACTGCCTTATTGAGCAATTTTTTGCACTTTATGTTGTTTATAGTCATAGGGCCATTGAATTTGTGTTCACACTTATTATTCCAATTAAAAGTAACAAAGTTGTCATTAACTTTATCATACAAAAAGTCTGCTCATCTATGAGGCTATTATTTTCTGGATTCTCAGGCTTGCTCCCCTATAAGGGACAGAAATGCGCCTTGTAGCCCACCATGTCAAAATCAGTGCAAATATATTTGATTCACATTGGTGGGATGGCGGGGTTGTTATACCACTCGTCCTTTATTTTTGAGGCCAGTAGACCAAAAGTTCCCAGGTGTTGAATTATAAGCTTTAGTTTTCTCACTCCAAAAAGTCTCACTCAAAATAAAATTCCTTGAATGTTAAGTCCTAAATATTTATCATCCCTAAAATGATTTAGAGGTAGTATAAATTGTAAATGGCAAAAAGATAATAACTTTTTTTGCTTCAAAACATCACTATAGGGGAGATCAGGGAGTTTTTTTGGTAAATCTCTAAGTGTTCTAAGCTAAGATCTATACTTATTACCAATTGGAGATTCTGTGTCATACTGGTCACATATTTCAAACAGGATTCAATCGCTGCATATATCAGGCTTGGACCATAGTATTAGGGGGTTTTGGGCAAGTAATATTTGATTGTATTAGTTGGGGTTGATCCCAAAATATCAAGAGGGCGTGAAGTTAGTTGGGGATTGTCCCCAATAGTTCCGTCTATTTCATCAAATTTGTTTTAATTCCCATCGTCTGACACACACAGATCCCTGATTCTGGTAAGAATCCTGACAATGCACCCCTCTGATCTTGGCGCAGTGGGAGAAATGGCTGGAGAAATTGACTGTGCATGCAATTTGCCACGGTGCTCTGAGCGTCCTCCATATATGAGTGTTCTTTTTCCCACTTGTATATAATTATGTAGGGTCCCTACCAGTTGGTTCCCAATTTATCATCGCAACCTCAAAGCCAATGGTGGTAGAAAAGGACTAAATCACCCAGTTGTTAGATGTGCAGAAGTTCATGCTTGTCTTTTAACAATTAGTTTCTCTATTAGTGGTAGCTGATAAGCTCTTAGAAGCCAGAGATTGAAGCTGGATAATTCATTGGCGATCTTTTGCGAGGTAACTTTGGGAGCTTCAGGAGAAGCTTAATCTAACATAGCCTGCACATTTGAGGGCAACTGTGGGTTTCTTCCGTACAATGCCTGAAGGGGAGACATCTTAATACTGCGATGAAGGCTTATTCTATAGGTCAGAATGGCACTAAACAAATATTGGGGCTAATGGAGAGGGTCAGTCATGGCCATTTTCCGGAGAGTTGTAGTTAGAGTACCATTCACCTGCTCCATCATTCCATTTGTTGCATATGGTATGGCGTGGAAAATACCTGAGTGGATCCCATCAGTTTGGCTAAATTATTCACCAGCAACAAGCAGAAACTTTGACCATTATTGGATAGAATTATACTAAGGGCACCCATACTGGGTGATAATCTGATTATATAAAAATGTGGCAGTGGCTTTTTCCAGTGAAGTGTAGAGATACAGCTTCAATCCACTTGGTTAAGTGATCCACGGCTAGCAGGAGAAACTGATGACCATTAGGGGCTCAAAAAAGGGGCCACACAACAAC
The DNA here is from genome assembly GCA_022478985.1 of Massospora cicadina. Lineage (NCBI taxonomy): Eukaryota > Fungi > Entomophthoromycota > Entomophthoromycetes > Entomophthorales > Entomophthoraceae > Massospora > Massospora cicadina. The sequence goes on along the minus strand of JAKSZP010005279.1, from coordinate 73,336 downwards.
AATTGTAATAGTATGGAGTGGTTCACAGGGTGGAACCACTAATTGTTGAGGTCAGGGATTAGGCCCAGCTTGACTTTTATATACCAGACAGGACTCTAATAAATCTTGGATTGAGACAAGCATTCCTTCCCAGTAACATTGAGTCTTAAGCCACTGGTAAGTTTTCCAAATTCCCTGTGGCCAACTTGCAGATGCCCCTCCAATATGATGTCAGTTTGAGCCAAAGGTCATATAGGGCAACCATTTTTAGTATGTGGTTTTCTACAGTTTGCCATTTTTTTAATTAAAGATTTTCAATTTTTTGATATTTTTTGATGGGTTGAGGATTCGTCTTTCCATAAATGTGATTGAGTTAAGAGGTCATATAGTCGGTCTTCTTTAGGGTCAGTTAGAGTATAGATGGGATACCAGGGTAGGCAATCTGCATTTTGGTGTATGGGCCCTGGTTAAGAACAATCGAAAAATCGTAGCTTTGAAGTTTTAACGCCCATCAGGCTAACCTCCCATCAGGATCCTTCATTTGTTGTAGCTATCACAAGGAAGCATGATCATTAATTATGGTAAATGTTTCCTGTATAAATAATGTTGGAAATGCTTAGTAGCCAATTGTACCACCAAGAATTCGCATTCTGTAAGGCTATAGTTGCGTTCAGCTCTGGTTAGGATTTCGCTATAATAGGCAATGGGATGATCCACCAAGTTTTTGTCATGCTGAGATAATATAGCACCTATGGCTATATCGACTAGCATTAGTAAAGAGGAGTAAGGGTTTATTGAAATTAGGATGTATTCTTTCTGGAGAGTGGGAAAGAGCAATACATAATGAGTTGAAGGCCTGCTGCTGTTCTTCTTTCCATTGGAAGGGTATACCCTTCTTCAATAAATATAAAGTCTTGGAGAGATCAGCAAAGAGTAGATTAAATTACAATAATATCCCGCCATCCCTAAAAAACCTGTACATCACAAAGAGATTTATAGGACATCTTAGAAATGGTCATAACCTTGTCGTTCATCAGGGATATTCCAGCTTTACCTACCTTATGGCTCAAAAAATCTATTTTGCTCTGTAAGTAGGAACATTTTATTGGGTTTATTAGCAAAGCTTGCCGTAATACAGGAAAACTTTCTTGAGATGAGTTATGTGCTCAGTAAAGGTTCTAAAAAATGGTAATATTGTTGAGATAAACTAGCACACAAAAACGTTTCAAGTCACCTAAAAGTCCGTCCATGGCGCATTGAAAGGTATCAGGGGCATTACATAACCCCTGTGGCATTTGAGTGGGCTTGAAAAGTTCTTCACTTGAAATGAGGGCGCATTTTTCATGATCCTCAGGCAACAAAATCTTTTGCCAGTACCCACTGGTGAGATCCATAGCAATAAAATAGTGTAAACCTGACATTAAGCGTAAGGAATCATCAAAACGTGGCAGTGGATAGCTATCTTTTCATGTGATAAAAATGAGTAGGCGATAATTCATAACAACTCAGTGGCCACCGTCCTTCTTCTAAATAAATAGGAGCAGGGAAGCCCATGGGCTTGTAAAAATGCACAGGTAACCTGGCTTCTAACAGTTGCTGTAACTCTAGGGCCACTTGGGCTTCCTCAACTTTAGATTTTCTGTATATGGCTGAGATTTAATTGGAGGGTAATCCTTGGTTTCAATTTTGTGAATTACCCCCAACTTTTTTCATAGTCACCTGCTCCTGAGGAAAAAGATAATGAAATTCTCCTCAAGGAGATCTTCAACATTCTGGCTTTTGTTAGGGGTGAGATTGTCTCCAATTTTACTGTCAACCAGAGCTATGGTGGGCAGGGGATCAAGTCCAAAATCTTCTGAAGAGCCAAAACAACTCACATCAGCATTATTTTCAATGGGACATAATTTTACGTAAGTGAAAGGCATACTGAAGGACTTGGAGAGTTTGATTCGTTAGGTTTCCTAACAAGATAGTGATTGATCTGCCATAGGAAGGATCCAAAATCCTAGGGCATGTCAAAGCTTCTTTTATTGAAGGGTTCAGGTGTACTCTTAGCTCCAGAACTTGATTAGAAGGGATGTAAATCATGATCCCCACATCCACAATAACTTGTGAGCCAGAAGGTATTTTAATAGGATGGGGGAATATAGAGGGATACCATCTTCAGCGTCCACAGCCTCAGGGGGTAACTTAATTTTTTTCTCCTTAGACTTGATATTCGACCTTAAAAATAGAGGAGGGTATTTAAGGAGGCATGTTTGCTTTTAGGGCTTCTTTACTTTTGACTGGGAGTCCAAATATTATTAGGATCCAATACCCTAATAATGAAAGGTATTTTTCTTTGTGGTTATTAATGAAGTTGAACTCCAATAAGCAACTTGTAATTGTCATTCTTTAACATGATAGTGGAATCAGTAATTAAAAAGTTACTCAAATCGAAGGGGTAAGGTAGAATATGCCCCAATTGCCTTAGTCGACTGGTTACCTGCCATCCCATATTCTGCTTCGTAAATTAAGTCTGGAGTCATTTTTATTTCTGGATAAGTTTGAAAGATATAATGTTAATTGGTAGCTGGTATCAATTATTGACAGACTTTAACCTTGTGTCAACTACCTATACTTGAACCATCAAAGACCTGAACTAGGAATTAATTGATAGTAAACTGTCATTGGGGATTTGTAGCAAAGCAATTGTGGGATTTTGCCTCGTCCAAGCTTGGGGCTGTTCAATGCATTTGAAGGTTTTATTTGCCAACGCTTGGCTGTCCATAGAGGGGCTGACCTCCAAACTTTGTTTGAGTAATTGGCCAATATAAAATAAGAAATCTGAATATCTTCATTTCCTTAAATAGAAAAAGGTACATCAACTTCTGCAGACGCAGCTAACACAAAACATCCTGAGGTGCTGGTAATAGAACTAGAGCTAGAACTAGGGTCTTGAGGCACTTGATTGTCATCAGCATAGGGAAAACCCCCTTATACTGACTGATCTTTTGACAGCTTATTTTGATAAATGCAACAAAAGTTTATTTGTGGTTGTTTCTCTTGCAATAAGTGCAAAATAATTCAGGTGTAGGCGAATTAGGGCACAACTGCTAACACTTGGGGCTAGGGCTCATTATTGTTAAAACAAGGTGGCTCAGTTGGTTTGTGTAGTTTGGCAGGAATCCCTAGAATGCCTAATTTGATATGGAGGAGGGACGTAAAGTTAGACTTTACCACTTTAAGATAAAGTATAATATTAGGAATATTTTTAAATGCTAAAAATGAGGCGGTAATAGCATCATCTAGTGTAAGGCAATTCCCTGCAACCAACTTTTTGCCTCAATTTAAAAAATTAATGTGCAAACTTATTGATGGTTTCTCCCCAATTAAGGATTGATCATATAAAGTTTTGTTTTTGGTAGATAAGGTTAGGTCGCTCCCAAATCCCAAAGTAAGTGTATCTTGGATTCATTCCATGTATGGTAATGCATCAGAAGAAGGACCAAAATGCCTTGATTCATGTGACTAAGGCAGTTTGTCAGATGTTTAAGCCTTTAGTTGTCTCTGGATTCTTCCATAGCACTTTCATAACAAAATAAGAAACAGGCTCCCTTCTCCAGTGACGTATTTTCCTTGAACGAGGGTTTAAACATGTCACTTGGGGTGAAGGAGGCCAGATGACATGAGCTGACACCAAAAGCACACTTTCACTAACAAAGAAATGGAATCTCATGAGTACTCTTGAGGTAAAGTGCATCAACTTGACTTTGTAGGCCGTTAATATCTTTGAAAACTAGGTCTACTTAATCATGAGCGGCATGAAGAGCTGAATTCATGGCTACAAACTGGTTTAGCTGCTGAATTTCGTTTTTTAAATTGGTAGTGGTATCCCAAAATTTTTGAGTTGGTGTTGCTTTTTGGCGAGCACTCTTTTCTCCAAGCCATGTACTACAGCGTAAAGGGTTGCCAAGTTCCCAAGGCGTTCATGATGAGCGTTTAAGGAAACCTTGTGGGAGAGAGGAACTCCAACCTGAGTGATTTGGGCTCCTTGGATGACACATCCTAATTGGACATCACGATTCTGAACTTGCTGAATTAATGCCTGGAGGCATTCATTGAGGATTCCTGGGTCAGCACTAGGTCCAGGAGTGTAAGTCCGGGGAGCAACCCTTCTGCATGGACTGGGCAGTTTTCCTATTTCCTAATAAAAAGGGTCCAAAGAGGGCGGCTGTCCCTCTCATCACACAGGGTGATCTCGCACATGTGGTAGATGAGCGCTAGGTAACAGCTCTTCCCCTGAAGATCCTCCCCAGTCCCTGCGCTTGCCTCAGCTGAATTAGTGTGCAAACTGAGGAAATTTGTGCTGAAATCATTGGAAACCGCCACCCCCCATGAGCTGAAAGGACTTTATGAAGTTGATGGTGCCAAGCCCTCTTAATTGAAGTCAAATGCCTTACAACCATGGCAATAAGGCCTAATGGGCTTGCACATTTGGTAGATGCAGAATTAAGTGTTGAATTTTCAGGAACACTTGACAATGGCATCAGGTCATTAAAATGTCGTCAGTTCAAAACTTGCTCCAAAAGCTATGGGGACAAAGTCAAAATGGGCGCATACTTCATAGTCAGAATGTGTTAATCAACAAATTTTTGGTTAAAATTGTATATGCATTGAAACATTGGGTAATGAGGTTGCTGACTCTGAACTCCCCTCAAAATCTTTGAGGACAAAGCCCAACGGGTATGTACCTCCATTAAGGACTGTTGCCGCTAACTCAAAAACCCATCTCAAAAATCTGGATTGGTGATTAATGTTACCCACTTGGCTGAACAAACGCCACAGCGACCAGGAACAACGGGTTGGCCATCACAAACCGTTTCTGGCCCATTAGGACCACCCCTATGTGGGGTGGCCTTGGGGGATTCCCATTGCCCATCAGGCCAGACGCCATCGCACTAACCATTGGAAATGCAGCGAAGCCTCAAGTCAGGTGTTTGAGGTCAAACTGATATTGACTCAGCTCGCTGCTGATTCCTTTGATGTGGTTCAGATTAAAGTTGTTTTTCCCTCCCTTGAAAACTCTTCAGGTTGATTCAAAATTTGAGGGCCCTGATCCCGTGCTTTGACAAGCTTTCCCAAATTTACCACTATTTAATCAGTCATATCCACTGAGGAAAAATGTTGGTCAATTTTAAAATTCATTTTACAACAAAAATTCCCTCAAGTCCCCAATTTTTATTTTACTTCACTTTTTTCTTGCCAAGCTCCTTCTGGCGCTAACCCTGTGGCCCGTTGGGCCCTACAATGGCTGGGCAATACCAGTCATGATCATAACATTAGCCCCCTCCATAGCGTAACTGGTCTTATTAAGTAAGAAACTTCTGGGAATTATCCCCATTGTTGAAGCCATTCGCCAACAGGACACCAGAATCCTTTGGTCTCATCTCTCTCCACTTCATGAGAAGATCTGCCCCCTCTCCTCTGTTTTTGTGTCAAACCTTCCTACAGAGCTTCCTGAAACAGCTGGTCCAGTAGTTCAACTCCCTGCAGTAAGACCCACGGGGTCTGGAGTTGAAACAGCCTGGTTTATTGACAGGTTTCTTTTTATGCTTGCCACACATCGCAAACACTAGTTTCCCATATTCCTGCATCATATAACATCATTCAAGTGGCAATACCCCTGGCATCCTGGCTTTCTTTTTAAGTGCTTTTGTATCCTGACTAGCATGATAGTCTAAACTTCATATGCCGTTTCCCTCACGTAATTGACTAACTATTGTTTACAACCATTTCCGCCCTTCTCTTCGAGTCAAACGCCACAGTGGTTACCCTTTACCAAATGAATATGCAGCCAGTAGTTATCTCCTGCTGTTTGTTTGGTCAATCACTGATTTTGTGAGCAGTGTTCGAAATGCTTTGAAAGAATTTATCCATGGTAGCAGGACCCCACGGGCGCTACTCTTCCCTCGCTCATTCTCAAGTAGAGAATCCAGGTGTCCCTTCCTGAGATATTGCTCATTATGTCCTTGACGCCCTTGCCAAGGTGCAAAATAAAATCTTCTGTTGCCCTAAATAATGCTGCTTCACTGTCCAACGCCCAGCAAGGTGTTGCCCTTTGGATGCATTTGAAGGCAAAGCCTGTCAGTGAGTGCGAGGACTTCTGCATTCCACTACTCGTGCAGGTGATCCTACCTCACTTGTCTCAGCATTATCAGCAGATGTTAAACCCCTGTGTCACGTTCAGAACGTTTATTTTAATTACTTTCCTTTATGGCTGAATCCCCTAGCTTGGCCTATTTAATTACAGCCTTCCATGAGCAGGCCCCACGCTTGAGTTCTCTAATGATATGCTCCAAGCAATTTTTAGATTGGCGTTGGATTCCGCCTCCGCTCATCATGAAGCTTGGTCCACCCCTATAGGGACAGTAGATCAAGTATGCAAGGCTGTAACTTCCATAAATGCCTCCCATCGCCATGCTCCCCACATTAAAGTTGGAAACTACATGATTGAGTTGCCCAGCAGAGACTTGGATTATGTTCACAGTGTTGAACCAGTTTTGGTACTGGCACCTGAGTCAGCCAATGCCCACGCACCCAAGCTTGATTACCCTTGTTCATCTATCAATGAGTCAGTAAAATCCCAGATTGAAGAAGCTGGTTCCCAAACCCTTACTCTTCCCAACTTTACTCCCAAAAAGAGCCTGACCCTCCCCCTGATTTGCTATCTATCTCTTCAGTATCAGCAGAAACAACCAAATTTGAAAATAAACAAAACTTCTCCTATTTTTTATTGCCCATGAAGATTAGTATTGGAGCTCACCATGTGTACTTTGAGGCCTTGGTGGACTCTGGAGCAGCGGTTAATTTTATGAGTGTAGAGCTGGCCCACCAGTTGGAACTTGACCTGGACTTGGGCTCCATGGTAATAGTCGCTTCATCAGCTTCCCATCCCACATACCTAGTTTGACGCCCAGTGCCTTTCTCATTTCAACAGTTTAGCTTTTGTGATTGGTTCTCCACAATGCCAAACTTGGTGTTTTCCTTAGTTTTGGGGGTGGGTTGTTAGTGTCGACAGCATGTTAGAATTCACTTTGTGTCTAATATGTTGTCATTTGCTAATGACCAGATGGAGGGCGAGTAAGCTTTAGTGGATACTCTTACTAAAACTCAGAATCGCAGTTCAATTACTTCCCTTGTTTCCCTCTGCGGGTCTCCCATTGGATTTCCCTGAGGCATTGATGGAATATCAAAGTATTTTTGATTCTGAGAAGGCGGACCATTTCCCCCTCATACTAAATTCAATTTAGGGTTTAGAACAACGGCGCAGGTGGTGAATATTATCTGTCCTTAGTAACCGCATACAGTGGAGGATGAGGATTTTCTCAATGCATGGTTGGATGAAATGCTTAAGAAAGGGTGGTTGTCCAAAGAGACATCACTAGTTGCTTCTCCTATCATTTTTGCCAAGATGGCCGATGGTTCCCTTTGTCCCTGCGTGGATTATGGACACCTAAATAAGATCACAGTTCATGATCCCTACCCTTTGCCATTGGAGAAGATAATTGGTCAAGCGATTGCTAAGTCGCATGTGTGTCTCTAAACTCGATCTTGTTAATGCCTATAATAAAATTTGGGTGATGGAAGGTCAGGAATGGCTTATTGCTATCCAAACAAAGAGGGGTATTTTTAATTTCACATAATGCCCTTTGGGTTAATAATGCACTTGATACATTTCAAAGAATGATCAATAGCGTGCTGTGTGACCTCTGATTCACTTGCGCAGCTGCATACATTGACAATATTTTGGTTCACTCCCTGATAACCAAACAACATGCAAAGGACTGGGAAGCAGTAGTGGCTGCCTTGCACAAGGCAGGCATGTTCGTCAAGCCTTCAAAATGCAAGCTTTATAGAGAGGAGGTTACCTTTTTGAACAATCTCATTTTAGAAGTTGGCATGCTATTCCCCATAACAAGTTGGACTCTATCCGCAAATGGCCTACTCCAATAACCCAAAAGCAATTGAAAAGCTTTTTAGGCAAAATCATTTTATCGAAGACATTTTCCCTGGCCCTATCCCAGTTAGCCGCTCCCCTTCATCCACTCTCAGGTAAGAATGTTCCATTTCATTGGACACCCAAGTGCCAGCAGGCATTTGATTCAATTAAAGAGGTGTTCTTGTCATCCCTAATTTTAAAACATGCAGACCCCTCCAAACCCTATGTTGTTGCATGAAATGCCTCATCTGTTGCAGTTGGGGCTGTCCTGCTTCAGGAGCACAATGGTTTAGAACATCCAGTCGCCTATTTTCCTGAAAGTTCTCTCCTACTGAACAATCTTGGGCCATCGAGGATAAGGAGTTGGTAGCCATCGCATGGGCCTTGACTCATCGGCGTTACTTTTACAAGGCTCTTGGCATGAGCCAACAGTGCAGACGGATCACCATTCCCTTCTGTATTTTTGCTAGCCACAGAAGTTGACACATTGGCAGGCTCAAATCTACTTTGATTTATGTAGTTTCAACTTCAAATACAAGTTTTTAAAAGGTGCATTTAATGTAATCCCTGGTTTCCTCAGTCGTAACCCTGCTCATTGCCCCACTGACTCAGAAAAAGTGGATCTGATCACAGTAATTCCTTCTACTCAAATTTTATCCATTGTACCCTCATGTTCTTGTCAACGGACTTAGCTCCTGATTCGCCTCTTATTTCTTGGGTCTTAACAGCTCAAATTACCTGTATCAAAGGCGTGGATCTTCTGGAGCGAATGTCTCTCCTGCTCATAAACATTCACTATATTCCTTGATGGAGGGCCTTATTCATTTTTGATCACGGGTGTGGGTTCCTCCTATTCTTAGAGCTGAAGTGTTTCATGCTCATCACAGCCCCCACAGTCGGCCATCCCAGTAATAAGAAATTTATTGACTTGATTAAGCGTATTTATAATTAGGCAGGCTTTTCAAAAGAAGTACCAGCCTGAATTGCGGATTGTGTCACCTGAGTACAGGCCAAGTCAAATTAATCAGGAAGGAATAGTCTCCTTCACCCTTTACAACAGGCTGAGGGTCCATGGACATTGGTGTTCGTGAATTTTTATTGTTGAACTTCCCTTCTAACAGGCTTACCGCAGTGATGGTGGTGGTTCATCGTTTCAAAAATCTCCTATTTATCCAATGCTTTACCGCCATTAGTTCAGAGGAAACTTCCCATCTATTCATGCGCCATGTGTTTTCTATGTTTGGTCTCCTGCAGGAGATTGTCTGCGACTGTGGGCCCCAGTTTACAGTTCAATTCTATAATGAGCTTTTATTGATTTTGAGAATTACACCCTGTCAATCCACAGTATATCATCCACAGTCCAATGGACAAACTGAGCGGGTTAACAAGATCCTGGAACAGTACTTGCACTGCTATGCTGCGGCTGCGCAGGATACCTAGGCTAATGACCTTCCTCTCTCTCAATTTGCCTTTAATAGTGGAACGCATGCCTCTATGGGGTTTTCCACATATGAAGAAACCTTGGGGTGCAACCCTTCATTTTCAGTCAGTCTGTGCCTGCGGCCAGAGGTCCCAGCCGCCGCAGATCATGCAGAGCACATTTGCTCTACCCAGTCCTTGGTTTGGGAGCATCTTTCTAAGGCTATCAGTGACTTTAAGCGGTTTGCGGATTGGAAGAGGCTTCCAGCACATGATAATGTGGTGGGTTCATATGTCATGCTCAATACGCATCATTTGAGGATGCAGGTCCCTTCTCAGAAGTTTTCAAGTAAGTGTTTGGGTCCCTATTTGATGGAGAAAGAATTGGGTAATGGTGTTTTCAGTTCAAATTGTCAACTCATTGGAAGCAACATCCAGTCTTCCATGTATCATAGCTGTCCCCGTTCAAGGGGGCAATCCCCTTGGATCCTGAGCTGATAGTGATTAAGGGTTCAGAGGAGGCCGAAGTGGAGGGCATTTTAGCATCCCACAGATCTTTAAGGTCCGTTTAATATCTCATTGCTTGGAAGGGCTATCTACCTATGAGAACAGTTGGGTGAAGGCTCAAGATTGTGCAAATTGCTTGGAATTGGTCGAGGCTTTCCACATTTCCCACCACAATGCTCCCCATCACCCCTCAAAAATTGCTTCTTTAATGGCCATCAGTTGCCCAAGGCTCACAAAAATGTAGCTCTCACACAATTTCCCAGTGGTGGCGCCCCTCCTTTGACAAAAAGAAAAGGTAATGTAAATCTGGGGGAGTGACCCCTCTGCTTGGACCGGGCAGTTTCCCAATTCCTAATAAAAGGGTCCAAAGAGGGTGGCTGTCCCTCTTATCAAACATGGTGATCTTGCCCATGTGGTAGACAAGCACTGGGTAACAGCTCTCCCCTGAAGATTCCTCTCCCAGTGTCCGCACTTGCCTCAGCCAAATTAGTGCAGCCAATTGAGAAAATTTGTGCCAAAATCATTGGAAACTGCCATCCCCATGAGCTGAAAGGACTTTATGAAGTCGATGGTGCCAAGCCCTCTTAATTGAAGTCAAAATGCCTTACAACCATGGCAATAAGGCCTGATGGGCTTGCACATTCGGTAGATGCAGAATTAAGTGTTGAATTTTCAGGAACACTTGACAATGGCATCAGGTTATTAAAAATGTTGTCAGTTCAAAACTTGCTCCAAAATCTATGAGGACAAAGCCAAATGGGCGCATACCTCATAGTCAGAATGTGTCAAGCAACAAATTCTTGGTCAAAATCACCATTGACATTGAGCCATTGAGCAATGAGGTTGCCAACTCCAAACTCCCTCTAAATTTTTGGGACAAAGTCCAATGGGTATGTACTTCCTTAGGGGACTGTTGCTGCCAACTTGAAATCCCCATCTCAAAAATTTAAATTGTTGATCAATGTTACCCACTTTACCAAACAAATGTCCCAGCGACTGGGCATGGGCAGGATGGTCATTTCAAACCCATTTCCGACCTGTTGGGACTGCCTCTATGTGGGGTGGCCTTGGGAGATTCCCATTGCCCATCAGGCCAGACGCCATCGCACTAACCATCAGAAATGCAGTGAAACCTTGAGTCAGTCATTCAAGGTCAAACTGATATTGACTCAGCTCGCTGCTGATTCCTTTGATGTGGTTCAGATTAAATTTGTTTTTTCCCTCCCTTGAAAATTCTCCAGATTGATTCAAAATTTGAGGGCCCTGATCCCGTGCTTTGACAAGCTTTCCCAAATTGACCACTATTTAATCAATCATATCCACTAAGGAAATTGTTGGTCAATTTATAAAATTCTTTTACAATAAAAATTCCCTTAAATCCCCAATTTTTTATTTTACTGTAATTTTTTTCTTGTCAAGCTCCCTATGGCGCTAACCTTATGGCTCTTTATGCCCTTCATTGGCTGGGTAACACCAGTCATGACTGTAACATTAGCTCCCTCCATACCAAACTGGGCTTATTAAGTAAGAAACCTCTTGAAATTAACCCCTTTGTTAAGCCATTCGCCAGAAGGATATTTGAATCCTTTGGTCTCATCTATCTCTATTTCAAAAGAAGATCCGCCCCTTGTGTCATGGAAACAGCAGAAGAATTTTAGACCAACCTACTAGTCAGGATGCATAAGCATCCAAAAGCAAGCCAGAATGCCAGAGGCATTGCCAACTGAATGACTTGATATGGAGCTGGGTATTGGGAAATGACAAATTGTTGGTGCAGCACAAATTTGAGTATGATCCTGACGATGAACCACAATGAACCCACTCCTGACCCAGGGGGCTTGCTGCAGGGGGTGGGATCACTGAGATAGTTTTGATGAGTTCCTCAGCATATGGGGTCATTTCAACCGGGGTGGTAAGGAGACAGATTCTCTTTTGCAAGTGGTGGACATTAGGACACAAGCTACCCATGTACTGGTACCGGAAGTTCGCGATAATGGGGTTATAGCACCAAAAATATTGGACTCACATAATCCAATTGATGACGGAGGGGACCATAGTGACCAAGAGTACTGGTAGAGCTCATCCAATATATGGACTGACAGGCCACCAGGGAAACTCCATCAGGGATGCGGTCAGAAGGTATAATACAAATAGAAAAATTTTATCAAAGGAAAAGGAAGAAAATCAACCAACCATTTTCTCAGTGCAATGCAACTGATTAAATAGTGGTTGATTGGGGTAGTGACAAGCCACGATCTGGACCTTCAATTTTGACCTAACCAGGAAAACATTCGGGAATGGGTGGGTTTGTTCCTTGGGAACCAACATCAAAAAATTCAGTGGCGGGCCAAGTCACTGTCAGTTTTACCTCAAACATCTGAACTGAGGTTTGGCTACATTTCTGACAGTTGGCGTGACAGCATTTGGCCCAACGAGTGATAGGAATCCCCCAAGGTCACCCCATATAGGGGCGGGTCCATTTGGTGGAAACAGGTTCAGGACGCTCAAACCCACACACACTTAATCGCTGAGCAATTCGTTTGGTCAGTGGCATCACATTGGCCACAACACCCAAATTGCTGACAGGGGGCTTTTAACCCTCATTGATGGTGCCCGATGTTATAGCCTGATCATCAAGGATGATCCCTGATGACTTTGGAAGGAAGGTAATTTGTTTGTTTGACATATTAGTTGAATTGGAACTGTCAGGCGTTCCATCCGATACCTCAGTCTTCATGCATTTCTGGCCATTTGATATCTGAGCATCAGCCATATTGCCCCCCAAATTAGAACTGACTGATTTCAATTTGACAATCTCAGCGCAGATTTTGCTAATTCCCCGTAACAGTTCTGCTGAGGTAAGTGTGGGTACTGGGGGTGGGATCCAAAGCGGAAGAGCTGTTACCCACCGCTCATCTGCTATGTGAGCGAGATCGCCCTGAGTAATGAGAGGTACCACCATCCTCTTCAGTGTCTTCTTACTCAGGAATGGGAAAATGGCCAAATCAACCACCAGGGGATGTTCCCTGGGACGTACACCTTGCCTCTGTTTTTGTGTCAAACCCTCCTACAGAGTTTCCTAAAACAGCTGGTCTGATAGTTCAACTCCCTGCAGCAAGACTCACGGGGTCAGGAGTTGCAATCTCCTAGTTTATTGCCAGATTTCTTTTTACGCTTGCCACACATCAGCGCACCCTTGTTTCCCATATTCCTGCATAATATAACGTCATTCAAGCGGCAATGCCCCTGGCATTCTGGCTTGCTTTTTGGGTGCTTTTGCATCGCAACTAGCAGGCTAGTCTAGACTTCATATGCCGTTTCCTTGACAAGGGGGTCCCAGTGGCCAGGGGATCCTCGTCCACTATCTTGTCCATCACAACCATGGGGTCCGCACTCACCAGGTACTCCATGTGGCCCTGAAGAGTGGAGAATATCCTAGTAATTACGCACTTCATAGATCATTTCTTCCAACAACTGGAGGCGTTCATCCATGGAGATCATATAGTTAACAACTTTAGTTTGAAACTTGAGGGTACAATCTCTGGCCTGATTATAAACAATGACCTCTAGTTGATTAAAACGATTAGTGATTTCCATTTGAACAAATTTTATGATCCCTTTATCCAGATGGGTTAACACTACTTGCATCTCGTTTATAGGCTGCCAATTTTCCAATATATCATTTTGGTTTTCACTGCTATAATGAGAGGCAGATTGATAGAATTGGAGAAGTTGCAAATGTAACGTCTCCAATAACTGCAAATGGCAGAGTAGTTCCTGATGATGGAACCTATCTACTTGTAGTAAATAGTACAAGGTAGGATGTACAATCTATGTAAATAGCGTTCCAAATGTCCAGTTTTAAATGATCTTCATTGAGCAAAGAACTTATGCCAAATTCATCATAGGGTCTGATACCGCAAGAGCTAATCTTCTATTAGTGCGTCCTCTGGGTACAAAGTACCCAGACAAGATGAGCTTGAGGGCTTTGGCGAAGCCTGATAGTTGCAATTGATATTGCTCTGAAGATGGAGCGGGGAGGGTCACCTCCAACAATGAGGGAAATAAAAGTTTGTGGGTTGCTGTCATTTCTCCTACCTGCATATTGATTGCCATGTCACTGATATGGGCGGCGTTATAATCTGAGGAATTATCAGAGGCTGAATTGTTATTGTTCATTATACTTATATTCACTCCATGAGCTTGGGGTAAACCTGGCAGGGAGCACCAGTTTTGTTGGGATGGCGGGGGTGTTATATCACTCATCCTTTATTTTTGAGGCCAGGAGACCTAAAGTTTCTGGATGTTAGATTATAAGGTTTAGTTTTCTTGGACAAAAGTTTTCACTAAGGATGAATTTCCCTGAGTGGTAAATCCTAAATATTTTTACCCCTATGTGATTTAAGACGTAGGCCAAATTGTAAATGACAAAAAGAGGGTAATCTTTATTTTCTTAGAAACATCATTATGTGGGAGATCAGGGAGTTTTTTGGTAAATCTCTAAGCGTTCCAAGCTAAGATATATACTTATTACTAATTGGGGATTCTGTGGAATGTTGGTCACATATGTCAAACAGGTTTCATTCGCCACATATACCAGGTTTGAATCAAAATATTAGGGTTTTGGGCGAGTAATATTTGATCACATTAGTTGGGGTTGATCTCCAATATTGTGAGGGTTTGAAATTAGTTGGTGATTGTCCTCAATAGTAGTTTTGTCTATTTCATCAAATTGGGTTCTATTCCATTCATCCAATACACATGAATCCCTTATTTGGGTAGGAACCCCAACACACATTTTTGGAGAATACTAAGCAGAGTTGAGGGGGTTCTATCAGAAAGCCAAAATTGGGTAACCCATGAAATTTTAGACAAATCTTACTATATCTCTGGGTAGAGGTCAATAACAGCAATGGCTTTAATGCTATAGAGCTTTGTTATCAGTAAAATCTTTGTGACTCAAACAGTTTTTTAACCCTGTTATTTTTAAGCCCTTCTTCTGTTTGAATTATATAAAATTGTGTGGAAGGGTGTCTGGTAAATCTTCAAAGCTTATAAATATTGTACTGTTCTTGTTGTAGTGGGTGCATTCCATATATATTTTTGGGAAATCCCACAGACTTTAACTTTAAAATTTACCTTTGTAGCTTCATCCACCACTTCTGTGGTGGGGAAGCCTATGTTAAACAAACTGCAGTCAAAGCTTCCCTTGATGAAGGTAGCAGCAGGAATTACTCCTCCTGTCACTCTAAAACTTTTTCAATGAAAATGGGTGTTTCCACACCATATTTTTGTGGATGGCTCTCATGATAGCAGCAGATAAAGTTTAGACTGGCATCCCAGTCTGAATGCTGAAAAACCCAAAAGGCAAGCCCAAATGCCATGGGCGCTGCTGCTTAGAATAATTATAATGTTGTCATGGAAACGGCTGAAGAAGTTTAGATTGGCCTGCCAGTTGGGATGCGTAAGCACCCAAAAGCAAGCCAGAATGCCAGAGGCATTGCTGACTGAATGACTTGATATGGAGCCGGGCATTGGGAAACAACAAATTGTTGGTGCAGCACAATGGTAAGTATGATCGCAATGATGAACCACACTGAACCCACTCCCAACCCAGGAGGTCTTGCTGCAGGGGGTGGGATAACTGAGATAGTCTTGATGAGGTCCTCGGCATATGGGGCCACCTCAACTGGGGTGGCAAGGAGACAGATGCTCTCTTGCAATTTGGTAGACATATGGCCATAAGATCCCCGTGTATTGCTGCCAGAAGTTAGTGATAATGGGGTTGTAGAGCCAAAAATATTGGACACGCTGAGCCCAATTGATGACGGAGGGGGCCATAGTGACCAAGAGTACTGGTATAGCCCATCCAGTATATGGACCAATGGGCCACCAGGGAAACGCCATCAGGGATGTGGTCAGAAGAGATAATAAAAAATTGTTTGGTTTTTGGCAAAATTTTATTTAAAGGAAAAGTAAGAAAATTGACCAACAATTTTCTCAGTGCTATGCAACTGATTAAATAGTGGTCAATTGGGGTAGTGACAAGCCAGGATTGGGTCCTGCAATTTTGACCTGACTGGCGAATTGTTCAGGAATGGTGGGTTTGTTCCTTTGAGAACTGACATCACAAAATTTGGTGGTGGGCTGAGTCACTGTTGGTTCAACCTCAAATGTCCAAACTGAGGCTCAGTTACGTTTCCAACAGTTGGCATGATGGCGTTTGGCCTGATGAGCGATGGGAATCCCCCAAGGCCACCCCACATAGAGGTGGGTCCATTTAGTTGGGAACGGGTTCAGGATGCCCAACCCACCCGCGCTCAGTCGCTAGGCCATTATTTGGTCAGTGGAATCACATCGCTGCAACGCCCAAATTACCAACCAGGGACTCTGAACCCTTGTCAGTGGCATCTGATGCTATAGCCTGATTGTCAAGGATGATCCTTGATGACTTTGGTAGAAGGGTGCTTTGTTTGATTGGCATATTGGTCAAATTGGAACCATTGGGCGTTTTGGCCAATACCATAGTCTTCATGCCTTCCCGGCCATTTGAGATTTGGGCATCAGCCAGATTGCCACTCGAATTAGATCTGGCCAATTTCAATTAAGCAATTTTGGTGCAGATTTCACTAATTCCCCATAACAGTTATTCTGAGGTGAGTGTGGGTACTGGGGGTGGAATCCAAAGTGGAAGAGCTGTTACCTATTGCTCATCCACTACATGAGTGAGATCGCCCTGAGTAATGAGAGGTACTGCCATCCTCTTTGGTGTCTTTTTACTTGGGAATGGGAAGATGGCCCAATCAACAGCCAGGGGACATTCCCCAGGATTTACAAATGTGCTGTGAGAGAATTAAACAGTGAATGTCAATAGGATATAATAATAGACAGCAACTCAGCAATGAACCAGGCTACCATAGCCCCAGGGCCCATGGGTCTGGGTGCTAGGAAAAGTGAGATTGGATTGGGTGGTTTGAATTTCATTATTATAAAAGAATTGAATTTAGAGTATGGGAATTTTATTGAATTTAAAAATAGAAAATTGCCCATCAATTTTCTCAGTGTGTTATAACTGCTTAAAGAGACAATTAATTTGGGGAATAGCTTAGGAAAGTGTGGAATTGGGGCCCTTCATATTCAGCCTAACCTGGAAAACTTTGAGTGAGGGGGGAGAAAATGAACTCAATTTGAACTGACTTTAAAATTATTGGTAGTGGGCCAAGTTACTATCAGTTCATCCATGGATTTCCAAATCATCTATTTGCTATTGTTCTAACAATTAGCATGAAGGTATCTCACCTAATAGGTAACAGAAACCTCCTGAGGCTGCCACATATAGGTGCAGTCCCAAGAGGTAGGAATGGGTTTGGGGCACCCAACCAGCCCATGCCCAGTCACTTTGGCATCCATTTGACAGAGCGGGATTCATCAGATGGGGATTTTGATATTTTTAAGGAGGGTTCCAAACTGACAGCAACCTTTGATGATGGCCCAATACTATTGACAAGTTTCACCAAAGATTTGATATTGGATGCTTTCTTCATTGAAGGTACATGCATGTTGGGCCTTGTTCCCATATTTTCAGGGAGGGTTCTAAACTGGCAGCAACTTTTGATGATAGCCCAATGCCATCAGTGAGTGTTACCAAATCTTTGACATTTACTAATTTCTACTGAGGGTATATGCCCATTGGGCTTTGTTACAATGGTTTGTAACTGTTGACTATTAAGGCTGAAGATTTTTTTGCTGTAATTGTATTTGGTCACTTTGCCCCATGTGGATGCTGATTCTTTGTCAACTTGCTACAGATCCCCTCAATTGCCATATTAATTCTCCAGATATAAGAACCTAGGTGGGGGCAGAATCCTCAAAGGGTAAGCTGTGACCTACCACTCATCCACAAACCTAAGCGAGGTCACCTTGGGTGATGAGGGGGGCCACTGGCCTTTTTGGCCTCTTCTTGAATGGGAAAGGGAATACCCCTAATCCAAATGGAGGGGGCACTCTTCTGGACTTAAAATGGCATGATATTATCAAAATTAACTTTGAATGGGTGATATTATGATATAATATATTGTTCTGCATAAAACAAAGGTAATAGTCAGTTGGTTGTCCCTTGGTTTGTCTGTCATGATGCCATTTGGACACCAACAATTCCTGGAGTGTACATTTGTTACTAGGGGGATTATCATGTCTATTGGGTAGGTTTTCTCTAGCCACAGTGTCATACTGGCATAGGTTCTTGTTAAAAATAACTATAACCTTCCCTATGTATTTGTTATTTTAGTGATTAGGCAAACTGAAAAGGTTTATCTGAAATTGAGTGTCGCTAATAAGAGAAAGATTAGTAGTTAATACTATTTTATTTACCTATAAAGGTTCTGTATAATTGGTTAAAATTTTATATGCTAAGGAATTAGATATCATATCTATAATCAGTTATAAAAACGTCAATAAGATGAGAAATAATGCTAAGGCTAGACACTATTTAAGAGCAAAGCTGCAAATAACATTTGCATAAATAAGCTTAAAGCCCATTGGCTTGCTAGAGCCCAAATTTGGTGGGGTTAAGGCTTGACAAATCTTGTTATATGTAGATTAACTTTTCTGATCTATCCCGGCCTGTGCTGAACTTGGTCTTAACAAAATTTGATAAAATAAAATTGCTTTTTTAGAATTTATAAATAGGTGAGAACAATTGATTTGCTTTATTCTTTTTTAGTTGAATTTATTTGTTAGGTGTTGTTATTTTTAAATTCACGGGGTATTTAAAATTTTAAAAATTTTTTGTTTGAAAATAGTTCCCGACACTTGTTTAAATATTTTAATTACTTATTTTGCTACACTCAATTTGATTTTTTGGTATATTTTGAATTTATAAAACTAAGATATTCTTATTTTTTATCAATATTTTAAATGTTCACACTTCTTTTTTAATGATACCTTCTGAAGCTAATGAACTTTCTAAAATTGAAACATCAAAACTTCGTGAAGTCACCACACCAGAGCTACCTGACGCGCTTAACACTAAAGAAAGTTGTGATGCGCCCCGTGGAGCATTGTTTCGCAATAAGCTAATTTTAGCACCTATGGTAAGGGTAGGTACTTTGCCGATGCGAATGACTTGCCTTGATTATGGCGCAGGTAGATTATTTCCATCTCCAGAAACTTACGTCTAGATCTTGTTTACAGCCCTGAGATTGTTGATAAAAGGATCATAGGATCTGAACGCGTTTGGAATGGTACAACATTTTATACTTTTTAAGATGACTTAATTTACTAGAAAAAACGCAAACCTTTGACTATATGAAAAAAGGCGTGCTTAATTTTCGCACTTCGCCTTTTGAAAAATCGCGGTTGGTGTTTCAGTTAGGAACTGCCGATCCAGATTTGGCACTGCAAGCTGCTCTCACTGTGTAAGTGACATGCTCAAGCAACAAGGTTTACTTTTAGGGTTCAAGATGTGTCGGCTATTGATCTGAATTGTGGTTGCCCCAAAAAGTTTAGTATCTCGGGTGGCATGGGAGCAGCTTTACTAAGCAATCCTGATAGGCTAATTAAAGTAGCAATTATTAGTGCTTGTGTTGATTTCGGTTTCAGATTCTTGAAAAGCTCGTCAAAAATTTGCCAGTGCCAGTTTCCTGCAAGATTAGGTTAGTGAAGACCTTGTTATATTGCTTATTTTGCAGGATTCTTGATTCTTCGGAAGCTACGCTTGAACTGTGCAGGCGGATAGAACAGACGGGAGTCCATGCAATAGCAGTTCATTGTCGGTAAGCTCGCAAGTTTTTCAATTGCTTAATTTGCTAGTACTCGTAACGAGCGGCCCACTGATCCGGCACATTGGGATCGCTTAGGAGCCATTATTAAAGAATTAGACTCACGGATCCCCATTATTGTTAATGGGGATGTTTTTTTAGCAACACATATTGAAAAAGTGAAGGCAACGACGGGAGCGGGTTCAGTGATGATTGCAAGGGGCGCCATGATCAACCCATCCATCTTTATTGCCAGGGGTGAATTAGTCCCCCAAAAAGTTGCAGTTACCCGTTACTTGTGCCATGTAAGCCACTTTATTGTTTCTGATGCATTTAGACTATCGATTACGACATTTGCTACCAAAATGTCAAGTATACTTTGATGCAAATGTATGAAGATCCGAAAAGTCCAGAGTTTTTAGGTCTCCAACGTGCCAAATCTTTAAGAGAAATATGGTATTTTATTTTAGGTGGTTTTTTAATTTTAGCTCTTTGTTTGGCGTTGACACCCACTTTGATAGCACTTTGCTTAAACGGCAAGAAAATGTGGCTAGCTATAAGGATGTTGATCAACCCAATAACAAAAGGCAACGTATTGAAGCTATTTAATAGATTTTTTCTTGCATGTGTTACTTAAAATAGACATGGCAAAAGTTAATTTTACACTTTTATTTGTGATTTTACCTTGCTTTCCATAAATTTTCTATCTAAACTAGCATAAAATGGTAGTCATTTGCCTATGACAAAATAGAAAATTCACTCATATACAGATTAAGGCGAACTATAATTGTTACAAACCTGAAACATTTTAGTTGGTTCAATATAACCAAATACATAGTTTGTTTTTGCTCCTAGAAGTTTACATTTATAAATTAGCGGAGTTACTCGGCGTTGGTCAAGTTTAATAACAAACTATTTGAAATGGTTAAATTCGAATCTATATTATAAAAAAATTTTGGGAAAAAAACCTTTAAAAAAAGCTCTAAAAAGTATGAAATAATTGAGAATTTATGCCTCCTCAATAAATCCCTCTTTGAAGTCGGTGCCATATTTTAACTGACTTATAATATACATTTATAATATATATCCTCAGCACTATATAGTCTAAGTTGCTTATAGTTTACATTTGGACACAATCCAGACATAAGATATAAATTGTATTTGTGAGCAAAATCTTATAAGTTAGGTTCAAAGATGACGCCGACTTCAAAAAAGAGTTTTATTGAGGAGGCATAATTTCTCAATTATTTTATATGTTTTAGAGCTTTTTTAAAGGAGGTCTTTTTCATTTTTTTAAAATTTAAGTTTAGAGCCAAAAGCTGAGCTGATTATACCAGAGGAGGTATTTGTATAAATAAATAAAAAATTGATTTGAAGCTATCACTTAACCAATGCTGGACTTAAGTTTATCCGGAGTTGTATTAGTCCCACAAGTATCCATTGCTTCCTAGCCTATTTTGATATACTTACTAAATTAATGGTCAGATACTTGACCAATACTTACAAAAGTAAAATGGGACCTAAGTTGAAGCATCATCTATTTTTGAAGAAGATGATCATCCAAATTAGTCCAGTATTTTCAGAGTTATGCGCAGACAAACAGAAAAAACATACATACAGGTCAAATTGATAACCTTATTTTTCAAAGTCAGTTAAAAAGATAGTGGTATTACCCGGCATCGATCAGGGTTAATAAAAGACAGTTTGAATTAAGTATATTAGATTTTATATCATAGCATAGATAAACCAATTAGCTAAGGAGCTTTCCTTTCCTGTAATGATAACATTAGTTACTATGATTCGATTTGAACAGAAATTTTTGATATTCACACAGGTGAGATGGACAATTTCAACAAATCCCAATTTAAACTGGGTGAAAGCCATATCAGGCAATGGACAAAATGGTGCACCAAAGAGTAAAAAATGCCCTGGAGGGGGACAGGAACCAATGCCATCAAAAAACCACAAACCTAAACACCACCCAGGTTTGTGGAGTTTGCCACAAAACAAAACTATTACATGGAAATCCAATATGCCCAACCACTATTGAAGGTGGAACACAGGCTCCAACCTTTCTTAGAGGTTGAGTCCCCAACTATGTGGGAGAAGGTGGGTGAGGCACAGGCCTCCTTTCTTCCCAATGTGGTGTACATTACCACCCATACCATCCACTGCAGCTGGATTGATATGGGTTTTTAGACCAAAGAAGATGCAGAAGCTACCACAAAAGTCTGCATTGAGATTGCCCTCCCTGCGGGCAAACAAATTGTGCACACAGCGTGCACCAGATAGAACAAAGTGAACACTTTGTTCATTTCCTTTGACTTGCTCCCTACCAACCTTCCCTGCAAGCATTCAAGGAGGAGCTCCAAATTAGACTCCAAAGCTATGGAGAAATAGAACAACTAGAATTACAGCAATTCCACCTGATGCCAAACCTGTGCACAGGAAAGGTGATTGCTGTGATCAACCCAGTCCCCAATATAGCCACAGACCTTACAAAAATCCCATGCACAGTGGTGCTTCACCTCCCAGATGGGGGAGTGTCAAAGCTATTCTGCATTACACTGGAACGTGCACCACCTATCTGCAACTATTGCACCGCATTGGGGCACAAGGAACATGCATGCCCCATGAAGGAGGGCATCTTGGCCCCTGACTTCTGTGATGATGCCATGGACAAAGATGAAGAGACTTTTGGAAAAATGATCAATGCTAACCACGCCTTCCTCTGAGGAGAGGATTGGCACTACATTATCTTAGACCCAGTATCACCCAAACTACACAAACAGATACAGAAGGCCCACAAGCGGGCAGCAGCCAAGGCTGCATCACTCGTGGCCTCCTCCATTGACCCCAGCTAAATTCAGGAGGACTTAGAGGAAACCTACTGAGCCAACCAATCAAAAAAAATGCCCAAGCTGAGGAGGCCATGGAGGAAATTAACTGAGCCACCCAATCAAAGCAGAAATGCCAAACTGAAAATTTTCTCACTAATTTGACTTAATTACCATGAGATCTCAATCAAAAAACTTACCAGACAATTCAGCTTCACTATGGGCGAAAATATGAGACCCAACCCTTCAAAGTTGAACCCTGAAACCACAGAATCCAATCAGCGCACTGCACCAAATCACAAAAAGCCATGAGCAGAAAAACCTAATGCAAACCTTAAAACTGCAAGATCCGCACAAAATTAACACAAGGTAAGGAATCAGACAGTGACTCAGAGTGGACTGGCCCAATCACACGGAGCAAGTTCAAGGCAATGAATGGTGGGCTAGGGCTGGATGGCCCTCCCAACTGCTCCTGAGGCACCACGGGCACCTCAGTGTCAATGGGGATGCTAAACATTGTGGGAGCCAGGGCTCAAGCGTCCAAAGCCAAAAAGCTGGACTTCCTGTGAAAACCCCCTGTAGACATATTGGCCATCCAATAAAACCCACTGTCTACAGGGGGAAGAAGGATCCTGGTCATCCAGGGTCTCACCATCCCAGTTGGTATGGACATCCCACTGTGGGGTGATTGTCTGAAATAATAAATAATTAAAAAAGGCTAACTCTTCTTCATATCTGCATGGCTGCATCCTGGCCACAATGATTGCAAACTAAGAGGACACAATTTTGATAGCATGTATCTATGCACTGTGCACTGCAGCTGATAGGAAACAATTCCTTGAAGCCATCCCAGCACTCAATCTCCCACCAGATACCATCCTGCTGGGCAATTTCAACTGCTGGGATAACCCTAACATGGACCAATGGCCCAACCCAGGGGATACCCACCAGGGCAAATTAAGTTCCATGTAATAATGGCATCCCTTGGCATGTATGACACCCTCCCCCCAGGTCTCCACTCCTTCCCCACATGACCCATCCCAACAAATGTGAGGAAACGCTCATTCAACGAGATGCATCAACTTCATCCTTGCACTGAAATGCACCACCCATCTGTCTCCAACTTCACAATAAAAAAGATCAATTTCTCTGACAACTGACTTGTTTTGGTGCAGCTCTCACCAACACAAACTCACACATAGATGTCAACCTGGAGGAAGCTATACCTGGAGAACATAAAATTACCTAAAATATCTGACTAGGTCAAACATGAGGCCACAAACCCAGAATTTGCAACCTCATTCATATTGGATCCCATTGAAACCTGGTCAAAATTTAAAACTGAACTAATAAACAAAACTTGCCATCTTGACTCATGCAAGTACACCACTGACACAGCCACAATCAGGCGCACCTTGGCAGAACTGGACCACCTTGAGAACAACACCCTGAATTCCAGCTATAGCCCTAACTGAGGGCGCAAATGGGTAGAAATATCCACCCGCCTAAACTCCTTCATTTTTGTACACCAGCACAGAATCAAAGTATTGAGTAAAGGTAAGTTTGTAAAAGAAGGCGAAACCTGTTTGGCATATTTCTTCTGCCAATTCCACTCATGAGGCAACCAGCCTGCGTGCACACAGGTCCATAAAACTGATGACATGTGGCAACTGACTCAGTGGAGGTCAAGGCGGAAGTACACGAATATTACACCAAACTATATTGTGACACCCCATCCAACCTCCAAAAAATAAAAGATTTTATACAAACTGCCAGAATACAAAAGCACCGCTGGACTATAACCTCCTGAACCTAATAATGTAGGAGGAGCTCTGGGACACAGTCTGCAGTGCACCATGTAGGAAATTCCCAAGCCCTGATGGGATACCCTACAAATTTTACAAAAAATATTTCAAACAAATTGCCCCCCTTCTCTTAGCTTCAATGAACCAGTGCCTACTGGAGACACTCCTCCTTTCTGGTGGCCAGGACTCCTATGTCATAACCCTGTAAAAAAGGGTGGCAAATTGGACCTGGCCAACTGGCGCCCATTTGCACTCTCTAACATGGACACAAAACTACTTACAAAATTTTAGCAACCAGATTAGGCATAATAGCCTCCAAAGTCCTGTCACCCAATCAATTCGAATTCACACCAGGGCACTCAATATGAACCAATATACATTCCGTCGCCAACATATGTCAGTCCAAAGCATCTGGAGCCCTGGTATCCTAGACCAGGAGAAGGCATACGACTGCATTAACTGGCCATACCTGAAGGAATGCCTAAGCGCCAACAAACTCTCACCCAGATTATAAACTGGGCGATGCTCCTCACAGAATCTGCATCCATGGCTTTGTGCAGCCCTGGCTTTTTAACTAACAAGATCACATCACGCAGAGGGCTCAAACAAGGGGACCTCCTTAGCCCACTGATGTACAACTTCAGCTTTGATCCACTCCTTTGCTTTGCTGACTCACGCCTCATGGGCATAACCGCACAAGGCCAGCCACCAGTCAAGATACTAGCCTATGAGAATGACTGCATGACAGGTATAGCTAACAACAAAGATGCCCAACATCTGGAACGCACCCTAGAGGAATACTCCATTCTGAGCAACGCATCGCAAAACAAAAGGAAAATAGAAATAATACTCCTAGGCAAATACATTAACAACTGGGCCACAACACCCAGACCCCACAGCCCCCCACAAAGGAACAACTCACTCATCCTATCCTTTGCATCACCCCCTACAACCAACCCTGTCCGCCACCTCGGGATATGGCTGTAAACAGGAGGGTATGCCAAAGAGTCGATTGAGAACAATCTACTACAGCAGGTATCTAACTGCATCTCCTCCCTCAAGGGAAGATCCCCAGGACTAAAGGGTGAGTAACAGTTGCCAACTCAATCATCCTCCCAATGCTGTAGTTCCCTGCACATGCAATCTCCTTCTCACCTACATTTATATCCTCAATCCGCGCACTTATCCAGGGATGGTTGTAGCCTGGATCCTGGCCACCCATACAGGTGGAAACACTCTTTGGCCCACGCTCTAGCGAAGACATGGGCCTAATAGTCTTTGATGTCCAAGCCAACAATATGCTGGGCACCTGGATAAAGAAAGTTCTAGCCACAGATCTCCCACAATAACACTGGTCCATAGCGGCGAGGGCCAACTTTGCACAGGTGCTCAAACTATCTAACCCACACAACCCATTCAGCCTGCTCACCTAACTTGTAAATTACCCCAATGCAGCAGGCTGACATGAATCCCTATACACTTCAAACGTCTCCTCTGCACCATTTGGCACATGAGGTGGTTAATCACACTAACAGGCATGAGTCAGGTAAGTGGAAGGCCCAAAGCTCACTTCACACTAAGGAAACCAGAGGACCACCCCCAGAGGGACAAACACGCCGTGACCCCAGCCAACGCAAGAATCGACTACCTAGATGCTTTTGACATCCCCTATGACCTCACAACACAGAAGGCAATATGGAGTCTAACGCATCATCCACTCCTCCAGCCAAGGGTAAGATATAGCACCTGGCGTTGCCTCAGAAGAACCTACAGAACGGTAGATCACACCAACTCCCTTCATGCAACATGCGCAGTATGTGGAGGGGATGGCACCCTGCACCACCGCCTAGAAGCACGCCCTTCTAGAGCCATATGGAAGGAAGTGGCGTGTCTGTTAAGAACCCACACCACCCAGGAGCTGTCAATATTCTAGAGCCTCCTCGCACTCCAACTTAGATCCCTGCTACCTCCCACACTCCATTCCCTGATAGTCGCCATTGCAATTTGGACAATCCACACCATAGTACTAGATGCCAATAAGGGATCTGTGTCCACCACATGTGAGACAATCAGCAGATTCCACGTTCACTTACTGGAACACTTTCAAGCCTGGCTCTACAGATACATGAGACTGAAACAACAACAACTTGTCAAGTCATGATTCCCAGTTTGGTTCCTGCATACAGACCTGTTCCTCCATACCTGCTCCATAACAGGGGACACCCCTTTGGAGTAAGGCATCCACCTCCCCTACACCTGGCAGTACCAGCTGGCAATAGGGGTAGCTTGTCTACTCTGGGGTGCCTAAACCTTCTTAATCCTCACTTTTTTTACCTCCCCCTATCTCACTACATATATTGGTACTGTCCGTCTCATGGGCGGCTTGCCTCAGTTAAATAAATAAACCAATTAGCTAAAACCATTGAACATACTAAATCTACTTATTACCAACTGCTTGATAACCCCAAACTAAACTTATTGAAATCACCAAATAAACACCAACAGCTTACCAAACCTAATTAACTTATTGAATCAACCAACCACTAAGTGCTTACTAAAATCATCAAGCTTATTAATTACCCTAAAACTATCAACCACTTGCCAAAGCTATTGAAAATATTAAATCAACCAAATACCAAACTGCTTAGCCATAACAATATAGTAAATACCATTGAGAACATATAGGGTTTTTTGGGTTGGGACCATCTAGTACTAAAAAAACATATAGGGTTTTCACTCCTTGCATATAAAACTTTTTATTTTACTATGAAAATAATATATTTAAAAATTCATAAACCTTTTCAGGCATGCACACAACAACTCACCATAGTTTCATCACAATTGGATGAATGGTATAGTAATACATACAGGATAAACAAATAAACATTCATTTCTATATATGTATATATAGATGCTATGAACCCTTTATTTTTGTATTAGTAAGTTCCATTCCATAAGGCAATTATCATATTTTTTATTAGTATTTAAACAGAAAAAAATAAAAAAAAACTTTTAGAATTTTGCTGCGGCGGTATGCTTAAATGGTTATGTTGAAAGTAGATAGGTGATTAGAGGTAATTTTGGCATGCGTCCATAGTCTTCTGGTATTAGGAAATGGTGGATAAGATCATAATATCTGCCTTGGCAGAGCAGATTAAAAGTAAAAACTGAGGTTTCCCTATTTTTTAGCTCAATCTAAATTACCTTGCCATAGTTTGCAAGCATGTTTGCATATATTAAACAGGTAGGCAAGTAAGAGGTCAAGTGCACTAGGATGGGTGACTGGTGTCAGATTTGAAAAATGACATTATAATGTTTTTAGCAGCATAGTTTGCAAAAAAAACTACATAATGTGATTACCAGATAGTTTTCCAGATAAATTGGTAGGGAAAAGTGCATAATGATAACACATTGCAATAAAGGTTTCATTGCGGTGTGTATAAATTAATAAAGAGGGCGTTGAAAGGGGAGGATACCCAAGTGGTAGAGTAGGGACCTCTACCGCTGCCTCCCCGAGTTCGATTCCGGTACTGGAACTTTGGGTAGGGGACGATTATGACTGTGTTGGCTTTGCGCACCAATGCCCCGAACCGAGATAGCGAATAGCAAAGGCGGTCCATGGAGTTCCTGGCCTATCATACGCCGCGCATGGAGGTTTTCCGGATTTTATCCTCCTTTCCCATTCATTCGATTTCCCTTAATCGGTGCGGTATCGTCCTCAGGTCGGCCCACCTCGAATAAAATAAAATAAAGAGGGCGTTGATTTGGATGATGACATCTTTAAAGTTAAGGTATGGAGACAATATTCCGTTGTTTTCTAATTTTAGTTAAAATTAGCTGCAAGCAAGCATGTGCATCCTTTGCAATGTGAGATTATATTATATGTTTTAGATTTTAGTTATATGATTTTATCTTTACTGCTTAATTATTTAAGATTATACAAGAATCTTAGAAAATAAACCATCAGAATATAATAATTAGTAAAAGTAAAGCCTACATTAGACTTAAAAATTTATAACGTAAGTAATTATAGACTAGTAAACTTTAATGTGTTGGACAACTTTTTAATTAATATAAATTGTGATGAGGCTAATAAAAGGTGCTTAGGTTATTAAATATATTGTATGTTAAAGGAAAGAAGTATTATTCTAAAAAATAGTTTACTCAACATGTTTACCAAGAAGCTAAGGTATATCAAATAAGGACTACAGACTATATTATATGGTTATAATCATTAGTTATAACAGTAAAAAACAGTCTTATAAACTGTGCATTTTCTGTTTTTTTTATTGTTTGGTCTATAGAAAAAAAGACAATTGCTTGAAGGGGGAGAATTTAAGGGGTGCATTTGAAATGTGTGGCAGTGTGTCACTATATGAGCATAACTCAGCTTGGCATTTGGCATCTTATAACAGCCCAAAAATGAAGCCTCAGCTGGCGCCAGCTTTTAGCTAGCCCTTCTGCTTCTGATAAAGATGCTTAATGTAGTGTTTAATCTTCAGCATCAACTAAGCAGAAGTGTCATATAGCTTATTTGAATTCACCTTGATTTAGGCAAAGCCTCAACTTTAAGGTTACAATATATAAATTACTTTGATTGAAGCTAACTTTACTATTATTACTGTTGACATTGCTTTTAAATTACTATTCAATATTAAATTGGGGTTAAGGCCTGATATTATTATTATCAACTCTCTACTGATAATTTATTGGGTTCTAACACCCAAAATCATCAATAATCTTATATTTTTAAGCACAAAGCAATTTCCAATAATAACATTGAGGTTACAGCCTAATGAACTCTGAATAAGTTACCCCATTAGTGCTCTACTTGCTGATAAGATAGGGAAGAATACCTGAGCTGAGTTAATATCATCTAAATTAGCCTGAGGATGTATTCAGTGACTTAACACCTATATTCACCCCATTAATCACCTTACATCACATATTATGCCTTATTACCTATTGGCTTCTTTATAACATATAATAGGAACCACTTAACTGTGTTACTATTATTTAATCTCAGTCTTGCCCTCAACAAGAAATCCTAATCTACTCCGACTTTAAACCTGGACTGTGATATTGTCTCCTGTATTCCTGAATCTTCTTCCACCCTCACACATGATAGTTGCTTATCACCCATCACATTCTTGATTTTCCCTTGCTACTTTAATTAGTACTAGTCAGTTTTTAGTAAAGTAATTTTTATATATCATATTTATTCTTAATTTAAAGTTTAATTCCATAGGACTGAAGTATCTTTAGCTACTATGAATTGCTAGGAACCTATGAACCTCTAGAAAAGGTTAAGTTCCAACCAAAGTTGTTCTGCCTGACACCTCCAAGTAGCTTATTATTTACATTCAGCTTGTTGCCAATAGATTGAAAAAGATGATATCTGTATTTAACTACAAGGACACTTCAAGTTGCCACTGTGAAATTGTCAATTACCCTTAGGAAAACATAGGAAATTAAACAGGATGATACAGGAAAATAAACCCCTAAAACTTGTTGATATAAGATGGGTCTACTGCTGGGAGTTTGACTGAGCTCAAACCTACCTGGATGTCACAAGTGTTATGGACAGGTTGAGCTACACATTTTTTAAGATGATGAAGATAGCAATGCAAGAAGTGAGATGTGAAATCAAATGGGTGCAATGTTCAATATTTTGAAAGACAGCTTGATATAATCAAGGATTATGCTGAAGCTGCCACTGAAAAATTGCAATATTGGCTATAAACTCTAAATTGATTAAGTCGCATAGGAAGGATTAGATATAGTTTAAGGTGCTATAAATCATTTATATTCCAATGCTGAATCAACCCCTGAGAGAGCACCGCCAACTATACCCACCTGTTCCAGAAAAAAACCTGGGTTAAGTTACTGAAACCTGGGCTTATCTCAGCTAAACCAAAAACCTCACCTCCCTCTCCAGTTTCCTTATCCAAAGGTCTCCAAGAAGAACTGGGATTTGTTACAGCTGATTAATCAGATGTAATTGAGGCTAAAGTACCAGAAAATTTTGAGTTTAATTTTGTGGTTGAGCTAGAACCTCTTAATGAGCTAAATGAAGTAGATCAATAAAATGATTGCCTCGCTACTTTGTTTCCCAACACTGAGGCTCACAGCTAATCAAACGGCCTAATTGAACCAAATGCTTTGGCATCAAAATATTTCTTCTCTGCCAAGGTTATCAAAAGCCCCCAAGTTCTCACTGAAAGGCGAGCAAAGTACCTCTGCAATTGAGCAAACATCCTGATAAATGAGCAAGCAGAAGAACTAGATTCTGAAAAGAAGCCTGCGGATAAGCACAAGGGCTCCCCAAAATTAAGACTGCAAAAAACTCAAAACCTGCTATTTTAGAAGTTAAGTTCAATTCTGTACCCAAGCTGAAGTCTCCTCATGATAAAATCTGGCTTGGTGTGGGAATTTTATATGACCACATTATCCAGCTTGATATTGATTAAGCTTTAATTTATTTACTAATTGGTTCATTTATATAATTTAGCTTATAATTTTTTTTTTTTTTTTTTAGTACTAGATGGTCCCAACATAATTTAGCTTATAATTTAAGCTAAAGATGATTGTTTAATTACATTAATTTCAGCAATAAAAACTTATTGTATGATTGTTTATAAATTACAAAGGATGAAAATCTGAAGATAAGTAAAATTATAAAAATCGTTAGGGGTTGTTGCTGACAACATGGTATTTAGTAAATTGGCCTGTGAAATGGTCACTTACTCATGGTAAATTGAATGTTTATAGTAGCTGATGTGATAGCTGTTTATAATGGCATTTAATTATACTATTCTCTGAAAATAAGCTGAGATTATTCCTGATTTGAGAAAAATACTTGAATTTATGAGCTAAGTGTGTGGAGATAATAGTGATTGCCAAAATAGCAATAGCACACGTCTTCTAATGCTCTTGCCTATATTATCCCTAATATTAATATTAAACCTTACGTTATAATTGTAACATGTTTTATTTGACTGATTCCAGTAAAAGTTATTAAAGATTCATATATTTTTATAAGTGTCATTTGCCAGAGTGAGACTGAAGTCACTTATTCATCTTTATTTTCAAGAGTGAGGCTGAATTTACTCAAGTTTATAAAACTTGACTGAGCTAGTTGTCATAATACACTTAGTGTAAGTCCCAGGGAACGTCCCCTATGTCAATTGGGATCTCTTCCCGTTTCTAAGCAAAAAGGTTCCAAAGAGGGTGGCTGTACCCTCATTACCCAGGGTGACCTGCCCATGTGGTAGACAAGTGCTGGGTAACAGCTCTCCCTCTTCAGATCCCTCCCCCAGTGCCACGCTCACCTCAGCTGAACTTGTCTGCTGGATCAAGGAAATCTGTGCTGAGATTACCAAACTAAAGTCGATTAGTCCAAAAACGATTGGAAACAAGCCTGATGATCAGAATCCACATAGTCAAAAAGGGATTAATATTGAAATATTGGCCAAGATTGCTGACAGTTTCAATTCAGCCAGAAGTGCGATTTTCAAATTTAACCCCTCTCAAAATTGTTGGGGATGATCCCTGACGTGCAGGTAGTAGCATTAGACAAAATTGACAATAGTTCAAAGCTCCTTTCTGGCAAATCAGAAGTTGCAGCTGATGCAACGCTTTTAACCAAATGAATGGCCCAGCGACTGGGCATGGGCAGGTTGGACATCCCGAGCCTGTTCCCAACCAATTGGGACTGCCCCTACATGGGGTGGCCCTGAGGGATTCCCGCTGCTCATTGAGCCAGATGCCATTGCGCCAACTGATGAAAATGCAGTTGAGCCTTGGTTCAGGTGTTTGAGGTTGAACTGACAGCAACTTGGCCTGCTGCTGAATTCTTCGATGTCAGTTCCCATTGAGCTTATCTGCCCCATCCCCAAATAATTTGCTATTTAAGTTGAACTTGAGGGACCCAATCCCTGCTTGTTCCTGCATCAATTGACCACTATTTAATCAGTTGCATCACACTGAGAAAATTGGTAGACAATTTTCTTCACTTTCCCTTAAATAAAATTTGCTGCTAAAAACCATCAATTTTCATCTTTATTGATATACTCCTGGCCACATTCCCGATGGCTTTACTCTGGCGGCCTGTCAGTCCCTATACCAGATGGGCTTTACCAGTACTGATGGTTACTATGGCCCCCACCATCGTCAACTGGATTCAGCGAGCCAGATACTTCTGGCAATTCAACCCTATTATTTTGAATATCCACCATCAATATACTGGGATCTTTTGGCCTTACATCCACCATTTCTAAGCAAGGATACGCCCCCTTGTCTCCTATTTTGAATTGAACCCACCCACCGGTGACCTTTTAGAAATGATACCTATGGCACCACACCCTGCAGCAAGACCCCCAGTGTCTGGGTTTGTCTTCATTTGGTTTGTTCTTGGGTTGCTATTCACAATTGCCCTACACCAATTATTTATCATTTCCTAATTCATGGCTCCATACAAAGTCATATCTGCCGCAATGCCGCTGGCATTCTGGCTTGCTTTTGGGTGCTTACGCATCCCAACTGGCAGGCCAGTCTAAACTTCTTCTGCCGTTTTCATGACACTTAGCAGTCTATATATTATTTAAATAATCACCAGTTAAGCGAACTTATGCACTGGTAGAAAACCCAATGTTTTTAAATTTGGTGCTCACTAAAGGAAAGTCAAGTTTTGTTAAATTCCAGAACGCCAAAATTACTACATTATTATGGAGCATACAATTAGTCACAAGGAGGGATCTCAGGCCACAAGCTAGGGTAACAATATTCACTTAGGGCTGGTATGTTATGGATCCTAAATATCCACCTATTAAATATTGGAGTAAACAGATGACAATCATTACCTATGAGCCACTCAGGAGCAATTCCAAAATATTTTGGCTGAAGTGAGCAAAATCTCGATGAGAGGATTCCAAATTTTGCCCACCAATAATTTGGAAAGAGCTGTGGGCTCTTCCACCATATAACCAATCAGGAGGAGCGAAGATGACAATTTAAGAATTTTTTATATTAATTCATCTACTCTCATGTGATATTTACAAACCATTGTCAATATCAGAGATTATATCATTAAGTATGTACAACCTATGACTAAAAAATATAAATGATTCAGGCTAAACAGCAGTCAGTAAGCACCAATCTATTGTATACTTGCAGAATAGTAGTTCCTAGCAGCAAATTTTGATGTGGCAATTGGATTCTAGCTTTCAGCTAATTTGCGTAGGTTTGAATTTCCTGTTTTAATGTGTTCACCATTTAAACATCCAATAAAAGCCTTTGGTGTAATGGATCAGGTGGTACCTGATCCAAATAGTAAATTAATAAGAAGAAACCTGAATAAAGGGAATTTAAAGCGAGGAAAATTTGTTGGTCCAAAGTTGAAATGCATCTGAGTCAATATGATGTCATAATTACAAGTGTTTCAGAAGATGCTTCCATGGGGAATAGAATCTTCACCCAAGATGTGCTAGATGGTTCAGGAGAGCTTGGCATAGAGGAAAAGCTTATTTTATATTTGCAAAGCACTATATATTTGAGGATAGGCTGGTTTGAATAGCCAGTTGAGTCTTCTACAATAAACCCAAAAAATCCAATAAAGATTTGATTGCACAAGAAAATAATATCTTATTTAAAATAGAATATTGGATTGAAGGCATGGGCTCCAATAGTGGGCATGGTGTGGTTTAGCGTGTAACTTGGTATCCTCCAACAGCATGTGTACTTGGATCCAAAGACACGTGGCAATAAGCGAAACTTGGCAGTTGGATTCAGGGATTGGCTCAGGCGATCTGGTCCCTAGTAGAGTCAGTTATGTGGATCTTACTTCCTGATTTCCCTTGTGGGATATTGGCGCGAACCTGTTCATTACATTAGACTCAACTCAACTTGTTCTTGGTTTGGCTGTGAGTGGAAGGAGGTGGATGTTCTGGAAGGGGAGGAATGGTCTAGTTGTGAGTCAAAGGAGGTGGATGTTTCAGAAGGGTAGGAATGGACTAACTGTGAGTTGAAGGAGGTGGAGGTTCAGAAATGAAAGGAATGGATCTATGGTGATCCAAAATAAGTATTGCAAGCGAATTGTCAGGTGTGGTTGGCTCAAGTGTCAGGAGGAACTGGGGAGGAAGTGTACCGGGGCAGATGAAATGGCGCAGGCCATGGCAGATCTTGAGGAGAATCAATGGAGGAGTATGGCGCGGGCAGTGGCCCATCAGGAGAAGCAGGCGGATACCCAAAAGGCATCTGAAGGAGCTGTGGATGTGTTGTACCAGGGGGCGGACAAAATGGTGTTAGCCATGGTGGATATCAAGAGAAATCTATGAGGAAGTGCGGAGCGGGTGGAGGCCCAGCAAGAGCAATAGGCGGATCCATAAGGAGCGTCCAGAAGGGCCATGGAAAGAGTGTGCTGGGAGGCAGACAAGATGGCATATGCCCTGGTGGATACTGAGGGAGAGCTATGGGGAAGTTTGGAGTGGGCGGTGGCCCACCAGAAGCAACAGGTGGATCCATGAAGAGCGTCCAGAGGAGCTGTTTATGGGGCATACTTAGGGCCAGATGGGTTGGCGTGTGCTCAGATGGATACCGAGGAGAAGTTATGGGGCTGTTTGGAATAGCCGCGAGGGCCCACCAGGAGTGACAGGTGGATCAGTGTAGAGCACTGGATCCAGAGCTTGGGAGATGGGCAAAGGGCCAGCCACATGCACAAGTGAAGTGGAAAGGTGATCTGAAGGAGGAGATGACGTGGCAAAAGAGAGAAGTTGGTGCTCAATGCCTGGGGATGGCCCAGGGATTCCAATCTTCACAGGGGGGTGATGTAACGGATCAGGTAAACTGATATGCACATTGCAATGGATCAGTTAGTACTCGATCCAAATAGAAAATTAATAAGAATAAACCTGAATAAAGGGAATTCAGAGCGAGGGAAATTCATTGGTCCAAAGTCAAAATGCATCTGAGTCAATATGATATCAGACTTATGAGCATTTCAGACAATGATTCTATGGGGAATAGAATCTTTGCCTGAGATGTGCTGGATGGTTCAGGAGAGCTTGGCATAGAGGAAAATCATATTTTATATCTACAAAGCACTATATATTTGAGGATAGGCTGGTTTGAATAGCCAGTTGAGTCTTCTACAATAAACCCAAAAAATCCAATAAAGATTTGGTTGCACAAGAAAAGAATATTTTATTTAAAATAGAATATCAGATTGAAGGCATGGGCTCCAATAGTGGGCATGGTGTGGCGTTGGCATATAACTTGGTATTATCCAAAAGCGTGTGGACTTGGTCTGAGTACACATGGCAATGGCGAAACTCGGCGGATGGATTCAGGGATTGGCTCAGGCGGGCTGGTCCCTAGTAGATTCAGTTATGTGGCTCTTACTTCTCAATTTCCTTGTGGGGTATTGGCGCGAACCCATTCATTACATTTGATGGCTGAGTTAAGTAATAAACTTCAAAGTATCGTTGAGGAAATAGCTTGGATTTAATAATTGATGGAAGTATGACGTGGACAAACATTATCAAGTTGCAAAAGTTAATATTGGCAGAATAATCTGGGCCCAAGCTGCCACCAAACCAATTGTAGCCACCAATACTGAGACTCACATCATTATTCTCAATTTGATTAAAGGAGACGAGAAATCAAGGGTACTGTTGATATAAAAAATGGTATAAAATTCAAGGAATATATGAAAGGATAAAATAATAAAATTTAAACTGAAGTGGAAAACGTCAACAAAAATGCTTTGTGATTTGCAATCCAATATGAGCTGGATCACTAAATTTCTGAGTGATCAAGCTACATGATGAGATGTTTAAGTATGAGAAAGAAAACCTTGAATTACAAAATTATTATTAGATGTAAAGAAGAAAGAAGTTCTAATTAAAAGAAGAAATTTGAGACGTTGAGAATGACCTAAAAGTGAATATGAAAAGAATCATCAACTCCAGGAAAATTACCAGAAACGCAAGAGCTTGGAGGAGAAAGTCTTCAAACACTTTGATCTGGAAGACTATAAGTGTAACTATACTTGTGAGGATTACCATGATGCAGAATTGTTAAAAAAAGAAATTGCAGCTACTGAAGCTGAAAGTAACGCTGAGAGTACAACTCAACCTACTCAGGAAACGCCACAAACTATTGTAGCCCTTCTAACAAAGACCCCTCAAAGCTACTCCACCATAAGTCCACTTACCAATTCAGAATTTAGACCTGATTATTGTCATGGACTTTAAGAGCATTCCCAAACTACCCATTTTCTATTGAGATAACATGCTTTCTTTTGAATATTTGAAATAACTATGTATGGGTATAGTAGGTTTAAGAAAGCTTTTAAAATTTTTAATTTTTCTCAGTACCAAAAGTCAGAATCTGGGATTACCATCTTTTTATGGGAAAAATTGAAGTGCAAGGAGGTGAAGGAGGCCATAATGAAAAAATTGGGGTCCTGAAGAATATAGCTGCTTAAGAACAAAAACTAATGGGAGTTCAATTTAAGAATGATGAAATGTGACCACGTTCACCAATCGTTTCTAACAAGGAGCTCAGATTCTTACCAGGGCTAGTGCAATGAGTAATTTCGTCACTAGAATAGCCTTGCAGAATGCATTATGACCTTACAAAGATCTCTACCATGTAATGACTTTGGCTCTCACTATCAAGAATACTATTTTGCAAATGATAGAATACTGAAGGTGTTAGCAGCATCTTTTTTAGTACTAGATGGTGTGTTAGCAGCATCTTCTTGATGCGCCATATCAAAATTATAAAGTGAGTAATCAAGTGTTTCATAATTAGAGTTCATGCCAATTTCTAGATAAACCCAGAGAGTATGGAATTTTATAAAATTAGGATAAGCCATTTGATGGAAAAAGATAGGCATTTTCCATGATTGACCTGTAACAAATGTGGACATCCCTGAAAATTAGCAAATAACTGTGGACAAAGATGACCTAAAGATCAAATTAACTTGGTGCAACAAAAGGAGAAGAAGAAGACTCCTGAGGTGCAGGGAAAAGATAAGGTGGTCTAGACGTGGAACTGTCTAGAACTGAACATAACCAAATCTCTCTAGCAAAATTTTAGCTTTGGATAAATCAAAGCTATTTGCAGATGAGCCAATATCAGTCCCTTACATCAGGTATACAAAGATTTGATCGTGATAACTAAATAAAACCTAAGGGTTCAATACCAGAGATGTGAAAGAAGTAGATCGCCCTTATGCCTGACAAATCTTACTAAAAGTAGAGCAGCTGAAGATGAAGCAAATTATTGAATGCTAAATAAAAAAAGTTAATGTATCAATTCCAACAAGTACTATAAGTGAATCATTACTCAATATGTTCGCAAAATTGAACCACACTCTTGATTTGGCTAACAAATCAATTATATATACAGTAAATCATAGTCTTTCTTACTTTTATGAGTGTAAGTATATGGATTTTCAGAGAACTAAGTACCTATCAGAGCAATTTTTGACAATGGAGTGCCTATCAATATATTCTTTACTAAATTGGATAATCAATTAAAAGCAAAGACAGGTTTGGAGAGTTGAAAACAGTAAAAAACAGCTGGTCTTGACTTATCTACTTATTGTAGGACATATAGTCTTTTTTGCCCCTACAGTTTGGATCCTTAGTTGTGTCAGCGCTTGCAATTGTTGTAGCTAACCAGAACTATTACATTTTTATTGACACAGACCTCATGCTTAAGTATGGTGTCTTTAATGATTGAAAACGTCCTTATACAACCACCATCTTGCATTAAGGTCAGCACCAAAATTTGATGCTGAAAGAATGTCTGATGTGAGGTTGACTCTCGAGGTAAGTTTTTTGACTTCATGCACCCACCTCAAGAGTCAACCCTACATCAGACAAACTTTCAGCGTCAAATTTTGTTGCCAATTTTGAGGCAAGATGGTGATCAAACCTGGGACATTTTCAATTGTTACATTATTCTGAACTCCTTGTGCTTCCAGCACGCCACCAGATCCCCAGTTCAGCTAATCTTGATGGTCACTTAATGTTCCAATTGTTGAGTAATCAGCACCAAGGGAGCTGGTACTAATGGCTAACCCTTGACCTGAAGTAATCGTCAGCGCAAAAATTTTGGTGGGGCTTCCCCCTCACCAGGGATTTGGCTGGCACCAAGGGGAACTGGCCCAGCCAGGCTCCATCACCCCACGGCCAACCCACCCTGCGTGGGATAACCGTCCAGCCACTCTGGACCGCTAACCCTCTCACATGAGAAGGAGGCGCATACCAGCCACATGTTGGGCATGTTTTCCTTCACCATGTGGACTGGCTCTTGCAGCCCAGTTCTGGCTCAGTTTTTGGTTTTTAAACCCTCACCATGAGGGGCTTGGAATTTAATTCCAAGCAAATTTTCCCAGGGCTGGAGGTAGCACGTCCCAGGAAGCCCTCATGGTGACTACCTACTGCTATGGGGCACCATCTTGTGGGGGCTCCTTCTTAGCAGGGGATGATGTAATGGTCAGGTTGTACTGTTTATTACATTTTGACTCAAGGTTCAGATTTCCAAATCTTGAGTCAAAACGATTTTTGGGTCTTGTTGTGAGGTGTAAATTTGGTGCTGGGCTGTGCCCCAAGATACAAAGTCAAGCACTTAGGGCCTAAAGAATAGTGCAAAAGGGCTCCACAGAAGGGCGACCTTAAAGGTCAAGCCCACAAAATTTGTGAGCTCAGTTCAGAATTTTTTTCTGGCCTTTTGTGGGTCTCTCTGATGGCCTTGGGGCCGCCCTTGCATTGTAAAAACTGATTTCATGAAGAATCAAGTTTTTTGTATCTTTAACAAAAACGTTATTTTTTGGGGCTTGATACCACTAAATACTCTGTCTTTTTTGTGTTGTTCACGATGCCAAAAATTACTAAGATTGATTTGGTTTTGCATTTTTTTTGAAAATAAATAATCTAGGCTAATTATGGGGTCTAATCCTCACTTACTTGTTTTTTCTTTTATTGCTTTCAAGTTTCCCTAAAATCTGAGGTTGAATTGGTGAATGCATAAGATCAAAACACTTACTTTGAGAGCCAAACTCACATCAGATATTTTTTGGCGTAAAATTTTAGCACAGATCCCTAGTCAAGATGGAGATAAAAAACTGGGACTTTTTCAATTGTTACAGGGTCAAGTTTGAATTTGAGTGAGATGCTCTGTCAATTTTGGGCCAAAAGTTGCCATCAATATATCAATGAGAAGGAAAAGCGCCCCTCAGCTAAAAAACCTACAAAGTTGGTATATAAAGATGTAATCATACCTGTTAGATATAAGTTAGTCAGTAAGAATATCCTAAACTTACCAAAGTATGTAAACAAAAATTGTGAAGTTCCAATTTGAGAAAAAGAGAAGTCAACTATTCTATCAGGAATGCAGAAAGTCGGTGAAATAAGATTATAATTGGGTATATTAGAACAGCTATATGTATAAATCAAAGCTTTTTGGCAAATATTAAGGATTATACCTTGTGTAAAACAAGGGATTCTAATCCCCAGGCTTGAGAATATTTGTATCCTATTATTTAATCTAGGGAATACTCCAATGAAAGTAAAGCATTATCAAGAAGTTGAAATCGCACAACTGAATCATATCAGAGAATCATTTATTACACAAATTTGAAGAATTTTATAAAATAGGGTTATCTGAAGAATCTGCTGGATATATATGTCCTTCAGAGATAACAATTAGCAGTTTTATAGGAAGACTAAAAAGATGAAGTTTGGCCTTATTTAAAAACTAAATTATCTTCACAAATGACCATGATTTGGGATATGCAGGTAATGTTTACATCGAGTTGAGACTGAAGAAGCTGAACCAATCAGGATGAGGCCCATTTGGAGGTCTTGAGCAGCTGAGATGTAGTTGCTGAGGAAAATTTAAGGTTGTTAGAGCATAGAATGCTCATGCCTTCATCCAGTCCATGAGCAAGTCTTATCCTAACAGTCAAGAATAAGGACAGGAAAAAATAGAGTAGTGATAAATTACTGTCAATAAAACATGATCATGAAGGAGTATTATATCTCTTGACAAAGATTGACATAGCATTGGGTTGACTAGGGGGCTAAAGTCTTCTTGTTGATGAACTTAATCTCCAGGTACTTGCAGATTGATATGTCGCTAGAAGATTAAGAAAAATGTGCTATAATAACGGCACAGTGTCTGTATAAGCCTACAAGGGTGCCTCAAGCCTTATGCAATGCACCCACAACTTTCCAATGGGCAATGGATATGATTTTATCAGACCTCAAGTTATCCTGAGTCTTGGTATATTTGGACAATATCAACGTGTTCAGTTGGACATTTTCTGACCATCTACACCATTTTGAAAAAGTATTCAAGAGGCTGTTTTCAGAAAATCTTAAGATCAAGATGCGAAAATGCCATTTTTTCAAAGAGAAATAATTTACATAAGGTCCATTATTAATGTGGATGGATTAAAATCCCAGAAATGGAAGTTGAATTCCCTAAAATGGATGTCAATTCTTAGGAATGTTTGTAATGTCCATGTTTTTTTAAGAATAATTAGCTATTATTATAAATTCATTAAGGAGGTTGCAAATAAGGCCGATCCATTATTTCACCTCCTGAAAGATCCAAATAAAAGAGCATTTAGAACAAAGAGTCCCAGAACACCTTTAATGATATAAAAATTATCTGACGACAAGTCTTATCCTCAAGTATCTAAATTTTGGGGTACCATTTATAATCCAGTTGGATACGTTGCTTATGGCAGTAGGGATATACTCAGCCAAATGGATGAACTTATAGAACATCTCGTGGTTTATGTTAGCTGGTACACTATTGAGGGATTTAAAAATTATATGGTTATTAAGCGTGAGTGTCTTGCATAAATTTATGCCTGTGGGCTTTTGCGTCTATATACATGGGACACATTTTAAGGTCATTACTGAACACGCCTCACTCTAGTGGTTACACAATTTGAAGGAACCTGAGTGGAGATTGGCTTGGCGGGCCTTAAAATTACAAGCCTATGATTTTAAAATCATACATTTCACTGGAGATAAATATCATAATGCCAACGGATTGTCCAGGTTACTAGTAGTTCTTGCCATTCAAAATTGGCCAATGACCTGTTTGACCAAAGGATCTGAGGATAGTAAAAGAATGTGCCAGAAGAGATACAACTTTCATTACAGAAGGGCATGAAGAGAACAAACATGTAAATTGCCAGCTTTTGAAGGAATGGTTGATAAAAGTCTTTTGTTTCTGAAGCCCTCTGAGTGAACAGATATTATATGGGTCATACACAAGCTCATTAGCCACGGTGGGCTAAAGAAAATGTTGGAGAATGTTTGCAATATTACTATTAATAGTCATTAAATTATGAAGTTGATGATTTCATAGCCTATTTCATGGAGTGTCAAGTCCATAAACTACACAAGAACCTGACATTCCTGATTGTTGATACTGGGTTTCACGTGTCACAGTTACCATAGATGTTATTGGGACCTTTGAGCATGTGTAATGGAGGAAGTAGTTACATAATTGGCATTAGTGATCACCTTAAAAGGTAGGTTAAACAAGAGCATTGAGTTGAGCAGATGCTATTAGTACAAAGAAGTTTATACTGGATTAGGTGATTTACTAACATGGTTGTCTTCAAGTAATATTGAGCGACAATGGGCTGAATTTCACATCTTTTGTTATTCCCAACTGAATAAGCTAATGAAGAACAAAGGGATTGATATCTTTTCCTTATTGGCAGAAATAAATGGAGTCGTTGAGTGAATATTACACTAGCTGCTATTCTGAGGAAATTGGTCTTAGTTAAAGCATCAGATGGGCGTCATGTCTGAGCCCAGTAACTTTTAAATAAAATATCAGCCTCCACTCGCCAACAGGAAAAATGCCGTTTGAGTTATTATATGGACAGCAAGCAGCATTAACACCAATTCTCTATTCAGAGGTTGAACCAACAACAGGGATGAGCGCGGAGAAATACTTGTATTGGCTAGCAAACATCATAGTTGATCTCCAGTCTCAAGCTTATGATACAACCTGACAAAGGATTTAAGTTAAAAATCAAATGACAAGGTTCAAACTATCTTAAAAGAATTTTCTGTTGGAAAAAGTGTCACTTATCGTAATACACATGGATTTGGACACTGAAACAAGACAGATGCTTTATGGTCAAGACCATTTGATGGAATTATAAACTTGGAAACTGATGCCTATACAATAAAGATACTAACAGTGATCATATAATTAATCAAGTACATGATAGATTTTTTAAAAAAAGTTGTTAAAGAAAAAAAGGAAACTATGTATATTAAAAATAAGGAAAAAACAGTGTAATATAAATAAATAGAAGAGCAAGTAAGATTATATTTGGAAAAAAGAAGAAAAAGTATTGATAAGTTATTTTTTCATAATTTCTAATTGGGAGCCACGGTTTGTAAGGTATGAGCCCGCCTTTGATACCTCTGGGGGAGGGAGGTTGTTTAACAATAATAGAGTATAAGCTGCTAAAGTTGATTTGTGATCAAATGTTTGAAAAATTAATCCAAGATGAAACCAAATTCTCTGTAGATGAAGATTGTATTGAGAGAGCATGACTAGAGGAATTGAAATTGCAATGTTTGAATTCTTTAAGCGAGATTCCCCAGAAAGAGTAGAGAGGCAGAAGTGAAGAGAAAGGCAATCAGCAAATAAGTTCATAATTTCTATAGGACACAGGCGCTAGAAGCTGTGTCTTAAGTACTTGATGAGCTTTGTCAAGTATTCTGGATATATGAGACAGCATTGAGCAAGTATATGTGCAGGAGGTTGTCAGATCATACTGCCAAATATAAACATTAAAAAAGGTATTGGTGATAATTTCCTGCTGCAAAGTAGTCATGTAAACAATGTACTGCAACTTGGAGGCGAAAACTATGAGCCTTGTTGATAGTGAAAAAAAGAGCGATAGAAGTTTGGCAAAACGGGAAGTTTGATAGCCCAAGTATGAACAACTTGAAAAGCAGTGTAGAGCATATATTGCGGTATCTCAATCAAGAACATGATCAAGGCCATTGAGGTTGAGAGAAATTACCTAGGACCTTAGATAATTTACCCCAAAAATCTTTATAGGGATGTTTAAAATGTTCTCAATATTTATACTTAGTTCAGAAAATAGAGTTGTTGGCTTATAAGATTGACCAACCCAAAAAAGGAACTCTGGTAGTAAATCTTAATTGGAAAGGAATGTTTAATCCAGACTGTGATTGATGGATTTAGTTGGATTGGGGATTATTGTTGAGCTAAACGTGGATGGAGAAGAATACAACAGGGAATCAAAATTTAACGCACCAATAGGAGATAGAGAGGAAGAATTAACTGAGAATTGGTTAAAACAGTTGCCATCCATGTTTTCTCTTTTAGAACAGGGACCATTGTTAGTAATACTGAGGAGGGACTAAAAAAGTTTGACTCGTGGCTCTGAATCTGTTGGTGCCTTATATGATACTTATTTGTGCAGTTTGTGATGTCACTCAAAAGAGGTTAGCATCCATTTCATATAGACTGAACACATAATGATCATCTCAAAAGTTATTGTAAGACTGGGACATAGCTGTGTAATCTGGTCAAGCAGGGGGATGTTTTATTTTAAAAGACCACACTATCCAGTTTGATATTGATAAAGTTTTTTCTTTACTCAATAATTGGTTCATTTACTTTATTTAGCTTATAACTTAAGCTCAATACATTTTTTACTATCAGTTGTTTGATAATAATAACTGATTGAATAATTAATTGTAAAATACAAAAAAATGTGAATCTGATGAGAGCTGCAACAAAAAATTAATCAGTGATTTTGTCAACAGCATGGTAATTAGTAAGTTGGCTCGTGAAATGAAAACTTGATCATGTTAAAGTGATTGATTGTAGTAGCCAATGTGATAGCTGATTGGAATAATGTTTAATCACGTTATTCTCTATGAAATTTAGCTGGTACTATTTCTGATTTTGAACCAATATCTGTCTTTTTTGGCTAGGTACACTGATATAGTTGTTATCGCAAAAAATGCTATATCATATTTCTTCTAATGCTCTCACCTATATATTATCCCTAATATAATAGTAACCTAACCTTATAATTGAAAGTCGTATCTGTCTGATACCAGCTGAATTTATCAAAGTGCATTTATCTTTCTAAGTGTCATTACCAGAGTTGAGCTGAAATCACTTATTCATCAGTATTTTAGCGAGGCTAAAGTTACTCAAGTTTAAGAACTTATTTAAGTTTGTTTCATCATACACCTAGCAATCTATATATATATAAATAATCACCAGTTAAGTGAACTTGTGCACCAGTAGAAACCTTAAGGCTTTTACACTAGCTGAATAAGAGGCCTTTGCACTTACCTTTCTTACCTGTGAAGAAGCTCATCACTGTTCACTTGTTCGGAATTGAGATTCCCAAACCAAATGCCTTAACGCTCTCTCCATTTTTTGGCGCCAACGCTTATTGCTGTTTTTCTGACAAAACAGCTAGCTTATATGCTTTAGCACCCTCATCATTTTTCAGTTCTGAAATCCCCTCTAATCTGA
Organism: Massospora cicadina; assembly: GCA_022478985.1. Taxonomy (NCBI): domain Eukaryota; kingdom Fungi; phylum Entomophthoromycota; class Entomophthoromycetes; order Entomophthorales; family Entomophthoraceae; genus Massospora; species Massospora cicadina. The sequence continues at coordinate 28,467 of JAKSZP010005279.1, read as the reverse complement.
CAATAAAATGGGAGCCTCTAAAACTTATTTTAACCCTTTTTCCTATTTAATTTTTTTAAGAAATTTAAATATAACTTTATTTTAAATAATACTTTAGATCTGACTGCCAGTAGAAAAAATGTAAAATTGCCTCAATCCAATTAGAGCAGGTTTAAAAAGTTACCACCTGATCGCCTTTTCAATTTTGAGCAAAGCTGTGCCCAAAATCTCCTGTCCTCGCCATTATGTCAAATTGTTAATCTGACGCCTCACACTATAAATTTATATCTACCCATGACGAAACAAACCTCCATCTGTTGAATTATCTCTGCCGTTGAGATGAACCAGCCAACTGAAGATTGCCTTTAACAGTTGCCCGCAAGCTCACTCTCAAGGTTCTCAAGGAGGATGCCGTGGTACTCCTATGTAAAATTATTTCTTCCATCCCTGTAGCCACTTTTGGTTTACACTGCAAGTTCAGTTGAAGATATCCATGCAGCTGCTTTATGCAGCTTTGTTTTCAGTTTCACTTTTTCCCCTCTATATTTTGTTGTTACTCCCATTTGCCAGAAATGTCCAAGTACTCCCTATGCTCATCTGTCTCTTGTCTACTCCAAATCCCAAACTATTGCTACTGACTACCTTGACAAACAAGTATATCACTTCAAGATTCATAATGCCAAGCTCTAATTTGGAATTAAACCTATACCAATTACCTTTTATACTCACCCTCAGCTCTTCCATTCTGATGACAAATTAAGGTTGCCATTCCTAAGCCAAGTGAAATAACCAAACCTTAGGATTCACGCCTCTTTAAGGTCAAGTTTTAAGGCAAATGAAACTTATGAGATACTCTGTACTATTATTCACTGCCCACCAATTATGAGACTGAACCCAACTTTCTCGCTAAGTTGACACAACTTAAATACCTTAGGTTATCACATCCAGCCTAATTCAGGTAGTTTGGAACCCTAAAGAGGCTGGATGACCCTGGCAAAGTCATTTTTACCCTCAGTCAAGGCTTGGAGGGTCTATTTCAGACTTCACCTTAATATAAATGAAGCCTCAACTTTAGGGCTATAATATATCAGTTACCTTGATGGATGTTAACTTAGTTCCTATTACTATTGACATTAGTTTATACAGATTATTTAAAAGCCTATTGGAGTTAAATCTTGATATCACTATTTATAATGATGTTTTATCAGGCTTACCGACTGAAATCACTAGTAAACTTATATCTTCTAAAACTAAAAAGTTTCCCATATTAATACTAGGTTTATAGCCATCTAGTACTAAAAAAATACTAGGTTTATAACCTAATGGACTCTGGATATATTTTCCCATTATAGCTTAACTCACCAATAGGAGTAGGGAAAAATGCATGAGCTGAGTTGATAGCATCTTGGTGTTAGTGCTGAGGATGTAATAAGTGTTTAACTCCTCAATTCACTCCCTTATCCAATCTACGCCACATATTATGTCTTATTATATATTGACTTCCTTATATAAAATATTGAAATTTCATAACATGTGTTATCATTTTTATCTCAGTCCAGCCTTTAACAAGGAATCCTGATCAGTTGCAACTCTGAATATGGACTATGACATTGCCTCTTGCATTCCAGAATCTCCTTCCACTCTAACACATGGTATTTGCCCACCACTCATCACATTCCTTATTTTCCCTTGGTACTTTATTCAGTGCTAACTCTTTTTAATAATGTACTTTTTACAACTCATGTTTTTTGTTTAAAGTCCAATTTCTTAGAACTGAAGTATCTCAAGCTAAAAGAATTACTAGGAACCTTTTGTCTCTAGATAAGTTTACATTTCAACCTAAGTGACCTACCTGGAACCTCTAAGTAGCCAATCATTTATCCTCAGCTTGTTAAGCGCAAAAACAAGATGGCTAACTATACAAAACATAAGATAGATACTAAATCTATCTGATTTAAATCTTTTCATATTTGTCAAGAAAGAGTATATTTATACAGATCTAGTAGCATATAGTTATATACAACATTAAGTCTTTTTTATTAAAAATGAGATTTAAGTAATAATTTCATTGCCAAAACTCAAGTTGGTTAATAATATAGTTTTCCCTTGAAATTTTATATAAGTAACCAAATACATGTCATAGCACATATATCATGATTCAAGACAAGTATCATTGTAAGAGACAATTTTTAATAAAAAACATATGACTTAATAATAGAAATAAACAACAAATGCATTGCCTCCTTTATCTTATATCTAATCCTCAGTGTAACAATTGGTTTTTCCTAAGATGGTTTCTCTATTGTGGAACCATAAGGAATACCATCTCACAAAATGGTTGCTTTTTATTTATCATATATCAATAACATGTCAATAATGAATATTTAATTAGATATATCAGAATTTGATTTAGTTCTCAACCAGCTATTGATGCTGGGATTAAAGGGGCTTCCACGTTTAAACTATTTTATTGAATTTAGCTCTAAAGTTGGCTTTATAACCTGCAGGTAGCAGCGTCCAAATCTTATTTTGGAGTTATAAAGAAACCACTTCACTTTACTAATAAACTTACCTATTTTATTAAATATATTAATGAACAAATTTAAAATGTTTGAAGAATTAAGTTTATAATAGTGTGATTGATTATGGAACCTCTTCTGATGCCTTGGTCTACTGATTAGTATGTAGGTTACTCTAAAGACCCCAAAGGCGATGAGATCAGATTGGCCCTCATACCTCAGCCAAGTGGGAACCAGAGTCAGCAGAGCAATTCTGAATTTTCAAGTCAAGTTCAGAGTGGGAACAATTCCTTTACATTGGTGAACTTACCTAGATCGCCATTAGAATGAGAAACCTCTCTCATGAACATATGATTTGTTTACTAACGCAACTTTTAGAAACTTAACGTATTCCAATCATTAATCTAGCCTAATTTTACTATATAGTCTTTATATTCTTATAAAAACCATAAACGCCTCTTTATGTAAGTTCTAAGATGTTCTGAGACTTTAAGTCTCAGCTCTAAGCGAAATATCTTAGGTCTCCAATAGCTATACCTCATACCTTTCATCACTTGTCATATCTCATTTATAATTACTTTTTAGTTTAGCCTTTACTTTATATCCGAAAACTCTAAGGTAAACAAATGTTTATATCTAAGATATCAATTGCGCCTTATAAATTTTATAGGTTAGCCTTTTTACTTTAACAAAATCATACTTCAGCTACAGTAACAACCCTATATTTTAATTATTATAATTAATTTATCTTTAAGATTCTTCAATAACTTTCAGTACGTTCAGATGGATAAGATTGCTCACAAGCAACCTTTAATATAAAAAAGATATGTAACTGGATTGGTGTTATATGAATAAACGAAGTCTATAAGGTAACATGGATGCAACTGAGTTCCACATTACCTGGGATTACAATTACAATTTCAGGCAGCTTAGAACTAATAGAAAATTTTTTTACAAGAAGTGATATAAAAGAGATTACAGTGCTTTCCAGGAGATGATAAACTAAAAAAGCCCTTTTTCTAGTATTGTCAAACATTTTAGTTGACTTGATATCCTTTCTTAGTACCTTAGAACATAACATAGTTCACAAAACCTGTTCTCAAGCCTGAAAAGAAAAACTCTGAGATAACCAATTGTGTTCACTACTGCAGATACTCAATTTAACATGCAACCACGCGTTTACATATTCTATAAATTAAAACTCTGATATATTTGATATTGTGTTTAAATTCTCTTCTCAAACTAGAGACTCAAGAGAACCATAGCATAATTAATTATACATAAGCGTCTAAACAGAAATGAGGACAGTTCCATTTAATGAAACTGAATCAGACTGACCTTTAGCTTCTCAAGCCCTAGTACATATGTCAGTATCTAAGAAGAATATCACAGAAAACCTAAAATGGCCAATACAATTTACCACCTGAACGCCTTGGATGCTTACAAAGCTGAACTAGTCATGTTACAATTTTAAGATAAGTCAGGAAGTGCTCTACTTTTATTTTATGTTTCATGTAATGTTTAAAGTGGCAATGGTACAGAATAATAATAATAGAAGAGTTGTTAAGGTTATCTTAAAGTATTTACACACCTAAATTTGACATGTGCCAAAATTTTAGCTGTAAAGATATAAGATTACTTGTTAGTCAAATTTGTTGAAGCACAAAAATGTGGTTTCACTCTTCTTGTAGAATGTATGGATAACCCTTTGTTAAAATTCATGCTGTTATGCTGTATAGCCAAAATCAGAAAACTAATCCAACTAACAAGTAAAGTAACATGAGGTTCAACTTATAGCCTAGCTAAGTGATTTTGGAAGTACTAAATCGTAGATGAGTTTTTAAACAATAAGTACTGATGTCAATCATCGTAATGCCTATGGAAGGGAGTAACAAAGGATGTCAGATATCATGAGATGAGACATGATGGTAGAATATTGATCAATCATTCCCATGAGAGAAGTGACGCCTAGACCCAAGAAGGTGGTCAAAAAACCCATTGATTAATCATACAGAGATTAATATTGGAAATGCTCATTTCAAAATTAAGAAATCTATATTAGACTAGTTTTAGACCAAATTTCCCCAAATAGAAATCCTGCTTGATCGAAATGAAGGTCCATTGAAATTTCAGGCAACCATCAGCTAGGTGGCACATGAGGCAGTAAATTAAGAAATGTTCACAGAAGGGTAAAAATCAAGAAATTGACCAAAGATTGACATAAGTAATACTGAGTCTCTTTTGACTTGATAAATTCAACATACCTTTTTACTTATCAAAAATATGATACAAAGCATAGTACAATTTGGATACATCTCCTGACCACAAGCCTCCTATCTGGATCACCATTTAATTTTTTTTACTAAATTCTTTTTCATATGAGGGTTATATTGTTAATGTAAGTATAGAAAACCCTATTCTATAATAAAAAAAATTTTTATATATAAATGTATCTCTTTTTAATACTTGACTTCAATAATTCCAATATGGTATTAATTACCATAAGAATGATACTCTAGTTGATGGGGTCAAATCATGATTTGGGACTCCCAAAATATTATACTTGTAGCGCTTCTTAGATTGCTTCAAGTAATAAATGTCGTGCTTCATGGTCACAGCGCTATTAAGCTACAAAAATGGAAGCTCACCAGGCTGGTGCTCGCTACAGGGCGTCAGCAAACGCCTAACAATACCTTCACATGATTGATCGCACCAAGGGAAGATGACTTTAATTGATATTGCACTCAATGGGTGCACAATACAAATGTTGAGAGAGATGTTTAAATGGGAAGTATGACCCATCGTCACATTCAAAGAAGTTTAAGGAAATCCAATTGAGATTTTTGGATCTCAACGCATTACCTGAATTTTTTATGAAAGAGTTAAAAACTTACTTTGAGGAGTCATTAGCCTAGTAGAAAGAATCAGCCACAAAAATGGAATCTACCAATGATATGTTTTTGTGAACCTATATGAATTAATTTTTTCCCAAAGACATAAAGTTTGAGTGCAAATCTATCCCGCTACATCATGTGATTTATACACCCAGCACTTTTCTATACTAAGCATCTAGTAGGACTCCATAATGAGAAACTCCATAATCATATAATAACCAAGGGCTTTATGATTAGCCTATGAACAGACACATGACTAGCACCTCAAAGTATAGAGGTATCCATCAACTGATTGAAGAAAATCATTCTTTATCATTCAACTTCATAACCAAATGGTAACCATTGATTCTGGTGTTATTAAGTAGTGGGGAAGAAAATGGAACTTCTCAAAAAAGACATAATGAGTCTAATAAAAATACTAAAAAATTACCTAACGCTTTTGCCCAAAAGCTCTGAAGGTAAGACTGTCATGGTCTGATGACATGATTGAGGGTACCAACTGCAATGATAAAGCTAGTCATCAGGAGACCAAAAAGGAGAAGTTTGCAGGCCTTCATGACCTCAAGCACACCCTAGACCAAAGCTGGTTTCAGGCCAGGTATGCCCAGGTCAGCCTAGGGGATGTGCGTAATGCTCATCCCTGTGCAAAGGCAAAAGCATTAAAACGAACTAGTCATATAATCTTTGGCGATGGTTTGGTTCAATTAATCAGCAAATGGGGTTTCAAAATCCATTTGATTTTTCAAATTTGAAAATTGGGTTGGCCATGATTATAACCAATCACTCAAGTTTGGTTAATTTCGAGATTTAGCATCCTGGCCAATGCAAGCGTGCGCTTATTGATGCACCAGGGCTTAGCACCACTTCATCCAATGGACAATTCCCCCCAATTACTTTAATATGTATATTGAGACCACCCTTTCTTATTGGTTGACTTCTTTCAATAAACAATTAACTATTTTTAGAATTTAGATATGGTTCCTTGGGCGGACCTGTGTGAATACCTCTTTGAGGAGGACGCCAACAACATTGGTCCCTACATTTTATCCAAAGTAACTGCAGCATATGGTGCACCTTTGAGGCGCCCTGGTCCCCTCCATATTGTGGCACCCAAGCTCCCTAACACTGATCTCCACCTGGTTATGGATTCCCCTATGGGGTCCAACCAGGTCCTGTTGTTTATTTGTTATTTACTCTTATACACTGCGTTGTACACCCTCACCCTATGTCCCTTCTGCTCTGGCACCCTCCGCGGTGCTCTATTTCCAATATTGTTAATTACTAGTTCCCTGGTAGTGTGGTTATGCATAACACTCCACCTCAATGGGAATGAGAGAGTTACAGACACTCTCTTGACATTAATCAACTAACCCTTATTTACGTCATCAGAATTATCTGTATAGGACTTTCTTTATGTGTAAACTGGGTGCAATGGTTATTTGTCACGGCCACTATGGTGCTCACCACAGCTTTCTCATTTAATTTTGTATTGGCTCGCCTCAGCGTTATTTTTGCAACTACCAAATAGGAAGTGCCTATCCTTCCTGATCATACCAGGTGGATCAGACTTTTCATGATCCTGCTGTCACATTACTCATCTTTCCCCCAAGATTTACTCCAAAATTCAATAGGCATGGCTTCCCTTTCACCAGAAGCTTCTTTGGATAATGACAAATTGTCTGGTTCTCGTCCACCCTCATGTGGGGTGTTCTGCTTTATTGGCTGTCTCCAGAGGCGGCCAACTGGGTTTTAACGGTATACTGCATAAATCTGTGGTTGTGGAGATCAGTGGAGGGTTTAGAGAATGTTCTGTAGCAATGCCATCTGGACGTGTCATCCATCCACCCCTTCTATGAGTTCTTTTCTCTTCACCAAGCTGGTCACCCGGTAAAATTATATTTAATTGAATTTTATGATAAAGAACAGACCTACCATTGCCCAACGTTGTTAAGATGTCATTTTTGCATCCTATCTTGGACCTACCTGTGAGAAACTTCCCAATTTGGCTGTTGCCCCCTCCCAACTTTGACCAAATGATTGAAGCTCTTTAGGGCGTTTCCCCACCCCAACCCAGAAGGGGACAGGTAATTTAGCCGTCATTGTTTTACCTGGGGCAGCCTCTATAAATACAGGTCCCAAAAAGTTGCGCGCACCCCTCAAAAAGGAGGAATCTTACCCTTCTAAACCTTTGAGTTCCAATGAATTTACAGGCAAACAGGGGTCTAGCCCTGAGTTTAAATTAAATGATTAAGACAATTTCGCCATGATGATGTCGCCCATGTCAGCCCCTATAAATACAGCAACCACTACTAGTGGTTTTTTCCTTGAATGAAGCAGAGCTCTTCTCCAATTCTCTCCCATTTCAGCAAAATTTAAGGGTCCAGGAGAGTCTCGACCCAGATATAACTAAAAATGAATAAATGATAACAAATTTTCTTTTGCACTACATTTCTGCAGTCCAGACTGAAGCATCAACTAAGGGCTTGGCTGTGATGGCCCTGGATAGCAAAGCACACCTGGCCATCGGAGCAGGTATGGGGTTGTTGAAGCCTGAAAATGCAATTTCAAAATGCAAAATGACACAAAAAAGAGCTGTTTATTAGCGCTTATGGCTCTGACGAGGACCCCATTTCAGTATGTCAAATTACCCCTTAGAACCCCCGCTTGACCCCTACCATGATCCGTAGAACTCAGGAGGTGGAAAAGGAAATATGACTAAATATGAAAATGTGTATGCAACTGCTGTGTATATGGTGGGATATGTGGCCTCAGTAGTAAGAGTGGCCAATTATCCCTCGCCATTTTATGATGCAAAAGCTTACCCTAAAGGCATAATTATGCCAAATGAAGAGCTAACTGGCAAGGTGTTGGCGTTTTCTGCTTTGAATAAAGACCATTCTGGATATTTCTTTGTTGACCGTTACCCTTTCATCCCCTTTAGGAAAAATCAGAGCAACTATTTTGGTAGATACTGGAAACTTTGAGATTTTTATTGACTAAGACCTAACCGACTACCTTGAGCTGAGTTACTTGCCAGGTGGTATGGTTAGGGGAGGGGCTTCTCAAGGTAATCCCACACTGAAGGTTCTAGGGTTAGTGGATTATCAAGTGAGAAAGTATCAATTGTCAGACCGTTTCCAAGAAATCAAAAACCTTCTGTACCCATTATTTTGGGTGTAGAGTGGTGGAGAAAATTTGACGTCAGGACCAACTTGAAAGACAACACCTTGTTCTTAACATTAAAGAATGGTCATATATTAGTTTTCCCGAAGTCTGAGGCTAATTCTCAGGTCGATATGCCTCACTGGCCCAATATCTACACTCTCAGTCTTGCTCCCTAGTTGAAGCCCTCACAGGAGGTACTTTTTCTTCCTGTTTGGAGGGGATTTAATCATCGTTTTATGCAGCTTCAGCCAATGTACTACCTGCTCATTCAGAGTTTGATTGCTAGTTCAAGCTCATCATTGATCTGGTGCGTATATCTTACCCAATTTACCCTTTGACCATATGGGAGGAAGAAGCATCAGATGTGTGGGTTAAGGAGTAGTTAGACAAAGGCGTGATTTTCCATCGTGCCTCCACAGTATGCTCCACACTTCTCTTTATGAAGAAGGCTGATGGTACTTTATGCCCATGCGTAGATTATGGGAACCTAAGCAATGTCACTGTACCGGATTTACATCACATCCCTTTGGACTCACAGACTGCATGCTATGTGGTGAAGGCAAAAGGCTTCTCCAAGAAATAATCAAATGAATTTAATCAGATCCAGATCAAGAAGGGCCAGGATTAACTAGACGCATTATTCACCAGAAAAGGAATTTTCAAATTTTGGGTTATGCCCTCTGGGCTTTATAATGCCCCTGCTATCTTTCAACGCCGTATTGATGTGGCTTTTGGGGACTTGTTAGTTATATGCGCGGTGGCCTACATGGATGACATTCTGGTGTTTTCCCCTGATCAAGAATTCCATGCAATACACCTGCGGCAAGTGTTTGAGCATTTGAAGACAGCTGACCTTAAGCCAAAATCAGTAAGTGTGAGTTCTTCAAGTCCCAGGTCACCTTCCTGGGCAACGTTGTGTTTGACCAAGGACACATGATAATTCCAGACAAGGAGAAGGCAATTCATGAGTGGCCCAATCCAATTTCAGTTAAGGAATTGAGGAATTTTTGGGGACGTGTACGTTCCTTAAGTAATTCACACCCAGTTTTCTGAAGTGAAGGCGCCTCTGTATAAGGCAAGTGGAGCTAAAGTAATCCGGTGGTGCCCCATTTTACGGATTGCCTTCTAAGCTTTAAAGTGCACTCTGCTGTCCACATCCAGCCTTCGCCATGTAGATCCTGAAAAGGAGTTCATTGTGTCTACTGATGCCTCCAACTTCGCCATAGCGGCTGCATTATTACAAGTAGGTGAATATGGAATAGAGCATCCAGTAGAATATTTTTCTCAGAAGTTGTCTCTACCTGCGTTAAATTATGCTGTTTATGACAAAAAGTTATTGGAAGTAATTGAGCCGCTTACCTTTTGGCGTTATCACTTGCATGGCTCATCCCAACCCTTCCACATATGTACAGACTAACGTGCCTTGCTGTACTACCACGCACCTCATGTCTTGACCCCACGGAAAACCCGCTGGCAGAGATCCTAGCCCAATTTGTGTTTACTTATAAGTTTACCAAAGGCAAGGAGAATGGTTTGGAAGATGGTTTGAGACCCAACCCTGATGCTAGCTCCCAATCCTAAGGCGGTAGAGGTGAATAATACCCACTTGATAATTCACCTGGGTAAGATTGTGTCTAAACTTCCTCTTCCTCGGCCCACAGGCCAGATCTTGCTCCTCTGGAAAATTCGGAGGAGCGTTGTATGTTCAGAAAGGTAGTCCTTACAAAGCCTTTGTCAGCTGAATGTACTATGGTCCTTGCCAAGAGCGCGTTGAATCAGAAGGATATCACCAGAGGGTATCACGTGAAGGATGAAAGGTGTGGTTTCAGGGAAGCATATGGGTTACCGCTGGACCACTTCACCTGGAAATCATAAGGACCATCATAATGGAATAACCGTTGGTCATCCCGGGAAGGAGAAGAATCTGGAGCTGATTTGCCACACTTACAATTGGAAAAGGGTTAGCCATGCAGATGGGAAGGTATTTTAAAGAGTTCCTGATCTGCAACCAAATGAAAATGAATCGACAGCCACTAGCTGGGTTGTTGGTATCTGTTCAAAAGGCTGAAGGACCTTGAACTTCTTTATTGGTGGATTTTAATGTGGAATTGCATGTGTCTGATGGCTACAATGCCATCATGGTAGTAGAAGACCATTTTAAAAAGTTTGCCCACTTTATTCTCTGCAGAACCATGGTTACCACGGCAAAGATGGCTAGACTCTTTGTCACGCATGTGTTTGCTCTTCACAGGATCCCCCAAGAAATTAATGGTGATTGTGGACCCCAGTTTACCTCCATCTTTTGTAAAAAGTTCTGTAAGTCACAGTAAATCCGTCCCTGCCATTAAACTGACTATCACCACCCTTCTGATGGGCAGACTGAACGAGTGAACCAGTGCTTGGAAAAGTTCCTGTGGTGTTACACCGCAGCAAACCATTCAGATTTGGTTTCCCATCTCCCCATGGCCCAATTCAGCTATTATAACGCCCAATATACATCGATTGGTTGTTCGCACTTCTAAGCTAACTATGGCTTCAACCCCGCCTTCAACATAGAGTCCCATTGTGGATCCAAGATGGAAGTGGTGGTGGACTTTGCAAAAGTGATCAAGAAAGTACACCAGGGGGTGAGCACAAACTTAGATACATCTATAAAATCTTACAAGGAGAATGCAGACGTGAAAATATGGGTAGGTCCTGCATACAAGGAAGGGGATCTCGTGATGCTGGATGCTAAAAACATCCCCTTCAAGCAACCATGTAAAAATTGAGACCAAAGAGGATTGGGCCTTACCGTGTTGTCAGAAAAATGGGCCACGCCTCATACCAGTTGGAACTCCCCCCCTCATTCCAGATCTTTTAGGTCTCCATGAAAGCAAGATTACACTGTTTGAGGCCCCCCACCAGAGACTTCAGAGGCTTATCTCATGGATGGGGTTCCAGAGTGGGAAGTGGAGGTGATTGTGGCCTCCCGCATAGTCAGAAGAAGGCTTGACTACCTAATATCCTAGAAGTGGTTTGATGCAGCAGAAAACAGTTGGGTACCAGCACAAAATTGCACCCATGCTCAAAATTTGATTAAATTAGCCATGAGCGGTTCCCTGAGGCAACAGGACCCAAGTCTCAGAAAACTATCGCCACTATGAAGTTGGCCCCAGCCTATAAGAACTTTTCCCTGGAGAATGCTTCTGGAGGGGTGGTGAAGCCTCATAATAACAAAAGGGTAATGTCATGGCCTGATAACATAATTGAGGTACCAACTGCATTGATAAAGCTAGTCGTCAGAAGGCCAAAAAAGGTAAAGTTGAAAGGTCTTACAGACCTTAAGCACACCCTAGACCAGCGCTGGGTTTAGGTCAGGTATGCCCAGGTTGGCCTAGGGGATGTGCACAATGCTCACCAGGTGTGAAGGCAAAAGCATTAAAACGAGCTAGTCATATTAATAATGGCGATAGTTTGGCTCAATTAATAAGCAAAATGGGGTTTCAAATTTCACTTGATCCTTCAAATTTGCAAATTTGGGTCAGTCATGTTTACAAATAATCACTCAAGTTTGATAAAAATTTCGAGATTTAGCACCCTGGCCAATGCAAGCGTGCGCTTATTGGTGCACCAGAGCTTAACACCACTTTCTCCAATGGGCAATCCTCCAGATTGCTTAAATATGTACATTAAGACTAACCTTTCTTATTGGTTGACTTCTTTCAATAAACAATTAACTATTTTTAGAATTTGGATATGGTTCCTTGGGCGGACCTGTGTGAATACCTCTTTGAGGAGGACGCCAACAACATTGGTCCCTACATATTATCCAAAGTAACTGCAGCATATGGTGCACCTTTGAGGCGCCCTGGTCCCCTCCATATTGTGGCACCCAAGCTCCCTAACACTGATCTCCACCTGGTTATGGATTCCCCTATGGGGTCCAACCAGGTTCTGTTGTTTATTAGTTATTTACTCTTATACACTGCGTTGTACACCCTCACCCTAGGTCCCTTCTGCTCTGGCACCCTATGCGATGCTCTATTTCCAATCTTGTTAATGTCTAGTTCCCTGGCGTGGTTGTGCATACCGCACTATCTCACTGGGAATGTGATAGTTACAGACACTCTCTTGACAAAGACGCTGAAGCTCATGGCAAGTGGTGGCTCAAACTATTAGCCTTCATTTTGAGAAAGACATATTAAGCAACTCAAGTCCTGGATAGAACAAGCCCTATGAAGAATTAGAAGTCTGAGACCTTTAAACCTCCGAGACTCAATCAGTATCTCAAAATATAACATCCTGTTTGGCCCGTGTTGAGAATGATCTTACATCCCAGGCATCTCAGGTGTCTACTCATTCCATTGATGAGCAACAGATAAATTTTTGAGAATGAAATGAGAGAAAAATCATCTATTAAAGAAGATTAATCAATTATACTTTTAACTCAATGAAGTTGAGAGGTGTTAGAACACTTACAGAGGAGCTGTAAGCCAAAATCAACAAGCCACATCAGAGCACCGAATGCAATGAGATGAAGGAGGATTTGAGTCAGCGCATTAAATTGTTAGAGGATCAGAACAAGCTTTTGCAATTTTACTGTTGAGATTTTAATATGACTGGACGATAAGCTAGTGTTCTGGAGGGTTGTAAATTAGATGCAAAGCGAGCTCTGAGGGCGAGTAATAGGTTAGAGCCATTCAAGCTGAATTGATTGAATCAATTAAGGTTTGGTAATTGAGGAAATTTCGTTGAAGCCTTGAGGATTGAACGAACTCTACATTGATAGTGAATAGAGATTGACTAAGAAAAATGTATTGAATCCATTGAAGAATACTGAAGGTTAAGGGTTGAGGGGGAGAGAGAGAAATCAGGGAGGTTTTTTGGAGAAGAAGAGAAGAAAGGAAGAAAGAAAGGAGTAGGAGTATGTGGAGAGCGTAAATCAGAGAGGGTCTGCTGGTTTTATCATATTAAATAAAGTAGTGAAGCTGGGGTGATTGCCTCATATTTTATAAAAAGTTCATTACATTTATTTGGGGTACCAATGATCTCCATATCATTTGGTCATTGCTCAGTGGGCTAAACCCTGTGCAGCTCGTTCAACAGGAAACAAGTCATATCCGCCAAAAGTTAACAGTGGTGCTCACTACAGGGGGCCCATTGATTAACTATTAACAACTTCATCATTGCACCTATGGCGCAACCAGCTCGCTTTGATGGGGTACTACCCTATTTATCAAATAGTCTCAATATGGGGAGCTGAAGCTTTCTTTGGATACCTTACTCTAGGCGCAGAAAGTGCTTTTCAGGAGAATAAAAATATTACTGAGCAGCTCAATCATGCCTTCCGCCAACTGCACCTGGTAGGTGACCACACCAACCAACTTGCCAACCTCTTGAGCAGCACAATGGAGCAGCTAGACTGTGCAGAGTAAAATTAAATAAGGTTTTTAAGGAGGAGGAAATCTGCAGTGACGGGCTGCCCCCATTTAACCGTGATGGTAACATACACAGGTTTTTTAAGCGGTTTGAGTTTGCCATAGAAGGGCTTCTGATTGGCGGAAAGCTAAACTGTTGTTATCCACGTTGGATTTTTCAAGTGATGATCAAGTTACATGTTATCTTAGTAATAGTACTGTAGCTTACCAAGAGGTGAAGGAGACTGTAATCCGCCTGTTTGGGGGAAAAGCAAAAATGGCTTGCTTAAGGCGGATTTTTTAACAATATCTTTACAAAAAATGAGTCCTTAATACAGTTTGCGGAGTGGTTCACTAATAAGGCTCATGTGTTGTTGGGTGCGAATGTCTTATCTAATGAGGAGGTGGGCATAGCAATGACGGCGGCTATCAAACCCTATTGTGAATTGCATAATGCTATGGCGTACACTCTTCAGGAGGATGCGGAGTTAATCAAAATAATCCGTCATTTACGCCGTCTATCTGTCACCTTTAGTGCTCCCAACGTGGAGTGGAAAGATCCTGCATCTACCACTAGAATTCCGCTAAACGAAGGATACTAACAATATGGGGGGCAATCCATGGGTTACTCCTTGGTCAATTAACTCATGGGTGGGTCAGTTCCATCCCTATTATGATCAATCCGCTTATCCTTGGGTCTACAATAACCTGTGGTTTAATAGTAGACCTAGACCTTATGAGGTGATTCAGAGATGAGTGCTGGTCCCAAATGCTTGTTTCTCTTGTGGCCAAACAGGCCATTATGCAGTTAGTTGTCAGGTCAATCCAAAGGTCCATGCAGTATCCGTTGTCCCAAATGGACAGGGAAAATGGCGAGTGGAGTAGAGTTGGGACGCTCTGCTTCCGCTGATTTAAATTTAATTGTCCCTGATGACTATCATGAGTCACTTTGTGTCAGCCCTGGGGCAAACTCTGAGGATTTACTATATCAACAGATCCCTTACCACCTTTTGGCCTCAAGCCAAGGGAGAGACCCCAATAATACAGACATGGGGTTCCGCTGAGATGTGCATAAGCTGTACGCCTAGCAAATCCTTGAGTGGAATGGTACAATCGATGGTGAACCTTCCACATACTTCGAAGCTCTGGAGGGGGTGAAGGTGGCGAATCCTGTAGAAAAGATTGCCCAGGAGTATCTTCATGTTGAGGCCAGTATGCTCACTTTTCTGGATAATTAGACGCCCTTGAATGTTTATGTAACAAACAACAAGGGTTCTTCTTATTCTGAATGTACATATTGTGACATATTTGTACAGAATATCAAAATTTGGGCGATCATTGATACAGGCGCTCATGTCAATATAATATCCACCAAGCTTGTAGCTAAGCTTCCGCTGAAGCCAGATGTGGACCACTGAGTAGTGTATGGGACTGCAGGGGCACAGAGTACTGTGTCAGAAGGCGCATATAGCTCATTGCCTTTGAGGTTCAGGTCAGCCAGCGCATCTGCTCCAGCTGTGGTGTTGCCTAATGACCATGATGACATGTTGATAGGTGCCGCGTTTATATGGCACTTTGGGGATGTGGTTAATATGGCGGACAAAACCATCAGTATACTGGGACAACGGATCCCCATCTATTTTACTTCCAACGGAGTACCAAATGACCCAATCTACTCTAGTCAAATTAATCTCACTTATAGAAATTGCGTGATTCCTGTAAGATATTGGTGGAAGAAGTGGAGGACCCAAATGCTTCCAAATCAGATTTATGAGTACAAAGGGATTCCACTATAAGCCGCAAAGGCTTTGGCTATCCCTTCTGGGCATCAGGTCATAATTGGGACAGAGCTCGAAATTGATATACTGGGAGGTCTGTACGGAGAGGTTGTGGGGACCTATCTACAATAGTGGCTTGAACCTCATGTGGCTCCTGGTTACTGTTACCAGGGCAGGGGGAAGTAAAGGTGTTGGTAGCGAATCTTCAGAGGGAAATGATGAAGGTTCAGCGGCACTAAGTGGTGGCTTACCTGCACCTGATCCCTCTTGATGAGGTCCACCAGATACACAACTTTGGCTCTTGGGAAGATCTTGACTTGCCTTTAAAAACCACCTTTGGTGTAATGACTGTGGTTCTGCGGGAGGCGCTAACTGGTCTATCAGAGGATCAGAAGGACAGGGTGATGGATCTGTTTGAGAAGTATCACAGCATTTTTACAACTGACAATTATGACTTGGGTTGTGCTCGCGGGGTTGTGCATCGGGTGGACACAGGAGACCACCCCCTATCAGGTCATGACCTATCTATTGCTCAAAGGAAGCAAAAGAAGTTGCATCTGCAGAAATAGATACATTGGTGGAACAGGGAATGTTGGAGCCGTCAAAGAGTCCCTTGGCATCCCTGGTGCTAATTTTCAAAAAGAAAGATGGCTCCAATTGAGTAGTAATTGATTAACAGAAGCTTAACCGCATTATAAAAAAAAGATTTGTACCTGCTTCCATGAATTGATGACACTTTAGATCAGTTAGGCGGGGCCAAGTTTTCTCTGCTATAGACTTGATATTGGGGTACTGGCAGATCGAGTTGCCAGTGGTGGAACAAGAAAAGTGCGCTATAATCTACTCAAAAGGATTGTTCCAGCCTACACATATGCCGCATGGTTTGATTAATGCCCCCGCTACATTCCAGCGGGCTATGGACACTACATTGGGTGACCTAAAGCTTTCTTGCGTTCATGTCTACCTTGATGATATCAACATGTTTTCGCGGATGTTCATGGAGCATCTTGGACACCTGGAGCAAGTGTTCCGCCGCCTTGCTGATGCTAATATCAATATTAAGCCCCAAAAGTGCCACTTTTTCAAGAAACAGTTGGAATACCTAGGCTTTGTGGTAGACAACAAAGGGCTTAGTACTCAGCTGGACAAGGTGAAAGCCATCCACAAGATGACTCAGCAAAGCAATAAGTGGGATATACAGGTGTTCTTAAGATGGTTGGTTACTACCGGCAGTTCATTCCCAACTTCAGCTGTATTGGGGCTCCATTCTTTGAGCTACTTAAGAATAACGCTGCCTTCAACTGGACGGATCGATGTCAAAATGCTTTTGATGTATTATGAACCGCGTTTGCTAGCGCGCCTGTTTTGCAATACCCCAATTTCAAAAAAAGAGTTTATTGTGCAAATGGACCTTCACTTTCCGCTGTAGGGGCTGTGTTATCCAAAAAAGATGATGAAAATGTGGAGCACCCCGTTGCATATTTTAGTAGCAGTTTAACCAGCCCTGAACAGAATTACTCTATGACCAAGAGGGAGTGTTTAGCAGTAATCTATGCATGTAAACAATTCTGGGTCTACCTCCATGGGGTGAAATTCAAAGTGGTAACAGATCATGCCTTCTTGCGCTGGCTACAGAATCTGCGGGAATCTGAAGGGTGGCTCGCGTGATGGGCTTTGAAACTCCAAGCATATGATTTTGAGATCATGCATCAGCCAGGGGCGAAGCATCAGAATGCGGACTGTCTTTCCCAATTACCCATGGTCGCCATTACAGTGGATGAGGCGGACATAATGTACAAAAAGATGATTGTGGGCAAATATCACGATGAGCTTCTATGATCAAAGTTTTAGATGGGCTTAGGCGGGATACCTTCTTGCGCAACAGGGAATTATATAAGCATATTGGGGAATTGATACTGAGTTTCCCAAAACCCTCTGCCAGACCTGCGATAATTATGGATGCTCATAGAGTGGTAGGTCATGGAGGGTTGAGAAAGATGCTGGAGTTCTTGCAACCCTGCTACTATTGGGAGAGTATGCACTATGATGTGCTTGAGACAGTTGGTTGTTGCTATCAGTGCCAAGTGGAGAAACCATTTAACCAAAAGACCACCTACCAGCTAGTCAAGCCTTGGTTCACATGGCATACTGTTTTGTTAGACGTGGTGGGGCCTCTGCTGACTGGCGTGAACCGCTCCAAATATATAATAGTGGTCATTGACCATTTGAAAAGATGGGTGGAAGAAAGGGCTATCAAGGATTTGGGGGCTGTCATTACCATCAAGTTCATTCTGGAGTGTGTCATACAGTGCCATGGTTGTCCGCAATTTATTCTAATGGACAACAGGACCAATTTCACATCACAAATATTGGCCAAGTTGAACGAGCTCATGGCAATCCGCGGGGTCTTAACTACCCCCTACCACCCCAAATCTAATGGTATGGTGGAATGGGCCAATGGGACCTTGTTAAATATTCTACGCAAGCTTGTAAATGAGCGGCCATCAGACTGGAGCACCCTTTTATCCACTGCTGTCTTCGCGTACAATATCAGCTATCAATCAGCAACCAGTAAGAGTCCATTCCAATTGCTCTATGGATGACATCCAGCGCTGCCTGCATTGCTTTACTTTTGTGTGGAGGATACCAGCGGAGCTGAGCCCCACCACTATTTGTCTACCTTAACAGACATGCTGATTAAACTCCAAACTGAGGCATATTCCACTAGTCTCGCCAAGAAGAAATGGGATCATGCAGCTGACCAAGGTAGATGCAGCAGTATACCAAAGTTTGGGGTAGGGGAATTGGTCCTGTTTCATGACCAACATGGGTTCAGAGTAAAGAACAAGCTTGCCAGTATATGGAGTGAACCATTTGAGATCACTGAGAAGACCTAGACTGACGCCTACAACATTAAGGAACCTGCGAGTGGTTGGATAATCAACTGAGTACACGCGAAGTTCCTTTGGCCCTACAAGCTTTAGGCGCTTATCATCCAGTCAAGGGGGGTAATGTTGAGATTTCAATATGACTGAACAATAAACTAGTGTTCCGGTATATCATAAATTAGATGTGAAGCGAGCTCTGAGGGCGAGTAATAGGTTAGAGCTATGCGAGGTGAATTGATAAAATCAATTAGGGCTTGGTAATTGAGGAAATTCCATTGAAGCCTCAATGATCAAACAAACTCTACTTTGATAGTGAATAGAGATTGACTAAGCGAAATGTGTCAAATCCATTGAAGAATACTGAGGGTTAAGGGTTGAGGGGGAGAGAGAAGTCAGGGAGGTTTTTTGGAGAAGAAGAGAAGAAAGGAAGAAAGAAGGGAGTAGGAGTAAGTGGAGAGCGTAAGCAGAGAGGGTCTGCTGGTTTTATCATATTAAATAAAGTAGCGAAGCTGGGGAAATTGCCTCATATTTTATAAAAAAGTTATTATGTTTATTTGGGGGACCAACGATCTCCATATCATTTGGTCATTGCTCAGTGGGCTAAACCCTGTGCAACTTGTTCAGCGGAAACAAGTCATATCCACCAAAAGTTAACATTTACCTCTCATTTTCTTGCTAACAAATTTAAGATCAGAACATCCACATTAAGAACTTGGAGAATAATAAAGTCATTCTTAAAAGCAGAATTAATCATGTGGATGTCACGCCAAGACATACTCTGGAGGAAATAGAGCCGCATCTTATTCCTCTACAAGATCAAATATGTTGACTCTCATGTCAAGTTGATCAGAGCAACACATATACTAAAATCACTAAAATATGAAGATCCCAATTTACACGTCGTCACAGGATTAGAAGCCACTATCTTTAAACCTACCTTTAAGGTCAATTTTTACTTAGAAAAGGGAATAAGCATATTTTTTTCTATGTCTTAGAAGCTGCAATGAAAGTTGTTACTGATCATCAAAAGGTTTAGCATATTGCATCTTGTTTAGGACATATGGTCAAGAGGTTATAGTGCATCATATAGACGACTTGAACACCTGGAGTGAAGTGAATGAACCGCTCATCAAAAAATGGTTTTTCAAGCAAAGCTTGAATATGAAGAAACATGCCGATATGAGACTTACACTATGTCAAAATAAAGCACTGGCTGAATTTGTGCATAGCTTTTATCAAGACTCAAACGATGATGAATTCAAAAATGCTTAAATTAAAAGATTCAATAACTTTTAATGTTACTGAGTTACATAGTATCCTGACTAGCCATGCACATCACATATGTCAAACGAAGCTTCAATTCTATCTTAGACATTAAATAAGACCTGCGCAATATAGTTGATATACAAATTCAGAGATATTTTGAAAGGCTTCCAAAAACCCAGAGTGTATACCTTAAATGAAGAAAAGCCTAAAAAGGTGGAAAAGCCATAGTGTAAATATTGCAAATTGAACAACTTCATCTTAAAAATGCGCTGTAAAAAAATCTGCCCTTGCCAAGTTGGGAAAAAGGATGGTCATATTAGGGTTAGGAATCATAAAGCCGACCTACCTAAAAACCAGAAAGTGAAACATTGTCAATTGCTCATCTAGATAGCATTGAAAAAAATTTTAGCAATGACTCTGTTAAGGCTATGAGGAAACAAGTTTTATATTCTTGACACACCCGCTGATATCACCATTTAGATTTTTTAAACATTAAATATATCAATGACGCCCAGATTTCAGAGCACACTTCTCTCAGTCAGGTTATTGGGTATACAAAAGTAATTGATACAGCCTCCGTTGCTGATTTATACATTGCCCTGTTAAGTTGACCCATTTTAACCATGTACAGTCTAATAAAAATTAAGAAGAAAAATATCAAGACTACCCAAAATCTTAATGGAACGTTCAGCCTTAAATTAATGCTAGCTCTCTCCCCAAAGTTTCAAGACATGATTTCCAAATTAGAAGTGGTGACTCAGAAGGTCTGAGTAATGGCTATCTTAGATATGGGATTCTCAATTAATGTTGTCAAATCCTGTCTAATTAAGAAGATCAAACTCGCCACTGACCTAAATAAAGCCATGAGTATAGCACTGTTAATCTGAACAATACCAAGGCTTTATGTGTGTATTCTTCCATGCCTATTTAAGTTGACAGACAAGTTTCTTTACTCCTGCAGTTGTCTTAGCAATAGCCAGTTGATATACTTATAAGGAAGAATATTTTGATTGGTTATGGAGGAGGCATCAAACTGAAAAGAGTTTATTTATCTCAACAAAAAAATGAAGTTCCCTTTGTACTAGATAATAAATGCTCCAACAAGAAGGAATACTCTTGTCTGGTTGAGTATCTTATTTCTTATTTGTGTTTACAATAGTCTACCTCTGGAAGAAATATGAAAAGCTCCTGACTCAGTGGATGCAGTAGAAAACATACCATTTATTAATACTTAGGAGGTAAAAATTATACTATTAGAACAGAGAGTAGTTTCTACCAACATACCCTGAGTATACCACAAACTGCTTGTGACATGTCATTAGTGTCATTGGTATTAGTAGACTTAAACTAAGATTTTTACCATGAGTCCTCTTAATAGCTTATCAGCAGCGTATTAAACTACTACTTGGAAACCCAACTAACCAAAATATTAGTTCAAGATACATCATGAAATTGGGAAAGGTCAATTAACTCTATTAATGAAATTGACAAGGAGGAACTTGAGGAAGTGCATGAAACACATGAAGGAAATCACGAATGTTTTCTCACACGTCATATGTTGGCTATGGTCACAATAAAGACAGGACGCATAGTGTTGACGTAGGAGATTCAACCCCAATACAATTAAAGCAATATAGAAAGTCAAAGGCAGAGGAGCAATACTTGAAGAATGAGCTCATCCAACTATTGTATGCCGGCTTACTTGTGCCCTATTAGAGTCCATGATCATCCCCACAGTTACTTATTAAGAGTAAATTGGTGGTTATAGATTAGTAATGGATTACAAAAAGCTAAATAGCCTCACAAAGAATGACAGCTATCTAAAGACATAAAAGTGTCAATGATCTGGTCCAACTCTTGCTCAAATTACTTCTCCACAATGGACCTCATCAGTGGCTATTGGACAATGGATCTGTTTCCAAAGGACCAAGAAAACTGAGCGTTGATATGCACATAAAGATAATTTTAACCTAATCGGCGCCCTCAGGGATTATGCAACGCTCCTGCCTCTTTTTAATGAGCTTTGGATCGCATTATGAAAGATCTGAATCTAAGTTACATAATTATCTACCTTTATGTGATGACATTTTTCCTAAAAGCCCTTATAAATCATCAGGACTGCCTCAAGTCAAGTTTTTAATGTCCAACAGATAATCACATTAAACTAAAGCCTGCAAAGTGTACTTTATACCAACAAAAATTTGAATTATTAGGACATGCCATATCATGAAAAGAAAGTTAACCATTGTATGATAAGTTTAAAGCTATTTCCAAGATTTCTGAGCTGAAAAGCATCCAAGTTATACAGGTATTTTTAGTGATAGATTTAAATCAATTTATCCTTATTTTAATTGACTCTCCAGACCTTCTGTCATTTTCTTGTCAAATCATCCCTTTCATGTGAGTAGTAGAGCAAAGGATTGCATTTAAGACCATGTGGATTTGTTGAAGAGAAGGCCAATTCTATGACATCCAGACTATGGTAAACCATTTATCTTATCTAAAGACGCCTCCAACTTATCTGTAGGAGCCATTATCTTGCGATTGGATGAGAAATTCATTATCCTGCATCCTCTTACAGCAAACCACTCAAGCTTAGTAAAGGACATAGTCAGAAAAAGAGTGCTTAGCTGTTCTCTTTGCAGTGAAACAATTCCAGCCCTTTTGTACAGTAAGAACTTTACAGTTGTTACAGACCACTCTTCCTTAATGTGGCTGCAAAACATGAAAAATCTGACAGAAAGACTAGCCAGATGGGATCTCAAGCTCCAACACTACAATATGAATAATATACACCAAAGTTGGAAAAAAACATATGAACGTAGATGGACTGATTTAATTGCCCCTACTATGTAGACAATAATGAAGCTGAATGATAACAGTATTCATAAAGTCAGACTCTTGTAAGGAAGTATATGGATTAGTTCAGAAGGCGCTCAAACATCACACTCAAATTATGAAGGTTCTCATTGGATTACTTTACAAGAAAGTCATGTTTGATTGGCTACCTTACTTGTGACAATAGAAACGGGTACCAGTTATAATAGAAAACCCGCAATACACTAGGACATAGTGAATCCAGAAAAATCTAAAAGTGGATCAAGGATCGCTACAAAGGAAGGTATACTGGACTCTGTAGTGGAAGTCTTGGACACTTGTATCACTTGTAAAAAAGCATGTGTCTCTTAAGGTTAAGTACAAGTATCATCTTGACCCCTCAGCAGCTGTTTCACAACATCAGTTTAGATGTCATAGGTTCACTACCTGAGTCCACAGGAGAAATTGATACATCCTTGTAGGGATTGATAATTTCAAGAAGTGGGTTAAATCATTCGCCATTACTGCGCAGAACACTAAAGATAATGCTAACTTTTTGTATAAAAACATATTCAATTGGCACGGCTGCCTACAGATTCTACAATCTGAAAATGGGAAAAAATTTACGTCAAGAGTCATGAGGATCTTAGCTACGCTCCTAGAACTCAACAACTATTCTCAGCGCGTTACAACTCATCTACTAATGGATATGTAGAAAAAGTATTTGGAGCGTTGGTTCTATTAATATGCTAGATGGCAGCTACCTATCCATTACACTGGGACCAATATTACTCAAGTGCATTGTTGGCTAATAACATAAGTTTTTATTGAACTATAAGAATGTATCCCTTCAAGGCCTTATATAAAAAAACCTGGAATATCAGCTTTATAAGCGCGTGAAGTTACCAGTGATAAGACTGAGGAGCATGAAAAGGCACTAGGAAGAAAAACCCAGAAGATTATAGAACTTCAATAAGAGGCAATGACGAATCTAGCCAAGATGCTTACAAGAGAGGTCAAGTAGCAAATGATACACTCCAACCAAACCCCCTCCTTTGAGATTTCAGACTTAGTTTTATATTATCACAATCACATAGCACCCCAAGGAGGAAAATTAGATTCCATCTAGGATAGCCATATGCTATCACTTACAAATGTGGAGATGAAGCTAAATTAAGACTTTGGAAACTTTAGTAACAATCAACCAAGTTCTTAGCTAATTTTTGCGTCAGTTCCCCTAACTTCATTTTTGAATGGGAGTGATGTCACATATCAGGATACGCGAACCTGATGGGAATAAATATTAACATCTTACTCCATCAACCAAATTGACACCTAGACCCAAGAAGGGGTTTAAAGGAAAATTTTGATATGTTACCTGGAGAAATAGGTAGGTTGGCATAGCACAGATTTATATATTTCTAAAGGACCAAATCGAGCTTAAAATACCCTGAGATGAAGCCCGCCTCATTGAAATAATGGATAGTCATAAGTTTGGCAACAACGACTCAAGTTGTAACTCGAGGCAAGAAATTAGGAAAAATCTGAAAAAGGGTAAGAATTAAGAAGCCGCTAAATGATTAACCCAAGAGACCCATAGGCTCATATGACTTGGGCAATAAACTCAACAGTTTTGACCTAACGAAAATATGATATAAAGTCATTATACTTTATGGAATACATTGCCTGAATTTGAACCTCTATTCTGGATTCTCCCAATATTAATTATATTAATCCTTTTCCCTTTTGGAGTTTACATCATTATATGCGACATATAAAAGCCCCTATTTTATCATATAATAAAGTTATGTCGTTGATCCTATATCTTATGATGGTACATGATTTTAATTAGTCAAGTTTGCCATATTTAACATAGGAGAGATACTCTAGAAAGCAGGAACAAAGCGTTGAATTGGCACCCTTTAGATAGAAATACTTGTAATGTGACTTAGTCAACTTCAATATTGACTGTCATGGTCTTAGCATTATACCATTGAGCTTAAAATGAAGACCTACAATAATAGCAAGACTATGATTGATCAAGTTGATCCCTGTTGATTCTTGGCGTATAGGCTTGATTCCGCCGAGTCAGTTTGCACATGGTATTAGCCACTGAGCAACTAAATCAGATGATATGAGGATTGCCAACTTACTAATAAAACTCGATAAACTATATATGGAGCTATCACCCCTTATTTTGACCTTTATTTAATATAAATCACAGACTTTATCTGCAACCACCTAATCACCGGAAAAGACCTCTCCCTCTCAATCCTCCATTTGTCTCTTTATACCTTAGTTCCCCAAGCTGGATGCATCCTCAGCTTGGTAGTCTTCTATTCATCTTCCCTTTTCTAGAAGCTCTCATTTATATCAAATCTCAGCATAATCCCCCTTGATTCGCCAGATGGTTGTCATTTTGATCAATTATAACTTGTATGCCTTTTCTGTAATTCTCAATACTTTTCTCAATTCCCCCTCTGATCCTCCAGTATAAGTAGCATATCATCCAGTCATATCAACTTCCTGGCATTACCCCCTCCTTTGACTGGATGATATACTCTTACTGTTTATATGCTCAGAGGAACTTCGCGTGAATTTGGTTGATAATCTGACCCCCAGCAGGTTCCTTGATAGTGTAGACATCCATTCCAGTCTTCTTGATTATCCTGAATGGGCCGGCCCAGATGTTAAAGAGCTTGTTTTTCTGCCTAAATCCGTGCTGTTCATGGAATAAAACATTGTCCCCCACAGCAAAGAGCAGAAGTCCGCTCCATCTCTTCTGATCAGCTGCCTGATCGCGAATCTTCTTGGCCAAACTGGTGGAGTAGGCTTCAGTTTGCAGCTTGATCAAAATATTCATAAGAGTCTTATATTGCTGGGGATCCACACCACTAGTGTCCTCTACACACGAATAAAGCAAGGCAGGCAGAGCTGGATGTCGACAATACAGCAGTTGAAATGGGCTCTTACAAATGAACGAATGATAGCTGATATTATATGAGAACACAGCGTTAGGTAGAAGGGTACTCCATTCTGATGGCTGATCCTTTACCAATTTGCAAAGTATGTTCACTAGGGTTCCTTTGACCCGCTCCACCATTCCATTTGATTCCAGATGATAGGGGGTAGTCAAACCTCACAGATCGCCATCAACTCATTCAACTTTGGCAGGATATGCAAAAGTGAAATTGATTCCACTATCCGTCAGAATGAACTGTGGGCAGCCATTTTTGTGTATAGTACACTCCATAATAAACTTGGCAGTGGTGATTGCACCCAAGTCGCTAATAGACCTGGCCTCCCACCCATCAGGTAAAATTACAATGGCAATAATGATATACTTGGATCAATTGTGCTAGTTTGCAGAGGTCCCACTACATCAATGGAAATGGTGTGCCAGGCAAACCGGGGCTTAACTAGCTGGTATGTGGGTTTCTGGTGGGAAGGCTTTTCAACTTGACACAGATGGCAACAACTAACTGTTTCCAATACGTCACAATGCATGCTCTCCCAGTAGTATTGGGGTCACAAAAACTCCAGCGTTTTCTGCAATCCTCCATGTCCTACAGCCTGATGAGCATCCAGAATAATAGAGGGTCTAGCCAAAGGTTTAGGGAAACTCACGTCGAGTCTTTGATCCTCTTATATAGTTCCCCCTGGCATAGAAAAATATCCGCCCTGAGTCCATCTAATACCTTAATCACCTTTGGGGGCTCATCCTGGTATTTGTTCGCCATCATCTTCTCATACATTATGTCAGATAGATCCACTGTGATAGCGACTGTTGGCAGCTGGGAAAGACAATCCATGTTTTGATGTTTTGCTCCCAGGTGGTGTAGAATCTCAAAATCATATGCTTGTAGCTTCAGAGCCTAACGTGCGAGCCATCCTTCCAGTTCACGCAGATTCTGTAGTCAGTGCAAGAAAGCATGATCCATCACTACTTGGAATCTTACCACATGCAAATATACCCCAAACTATTTGTAAGTTTAGATCACCGCTAAACACTCCTGCTCAGTCATGGTGTAGTTTTTTTGTGGCAGTTCAAGCTTTGACTACAGAATGAGACAGGATGCTCCATGCCATCATCATCCTTCTGGGATAATACTGCCCCTATAGCTGTGAGGGATTTGTCAGTTTGTACTATGAACTGTTTGTTGAAGTTGGGATATTGCAAAATGGGTGCGCTTGCTAATGCAGTTTGCAACACATCAAAAGTGTTCAGGAATTGTTCTGTCCAATTGAAGAAAGCATTTTTCTCTAGCAACTCAAAAAGCAGGGCCCCAATGCAACTGAAATTGGGAATGAACTGTCAGTAATACCTGATTATCTCCAGAAACACCTGAATGTCCCGCTTATTGCCAGGGCGAGTCATCTTTCTTATTGCTTCCACTTTTGCCATCTGTAGTTTAAGCCCATTTGAATCCATGACGAACCCAAGGTATTTCAATTTGTTCTTTAAAGAAATGGCACTTCCAAGGCTTAATTTTGATATTAGTGGCAGTGAGGCACTGAAACACTTGTTCCAAGTGGGCAAGATTCTCTGTAAAAATCCGCAAGAACACATTGATATTGTCGAGTTAAACTAGGACACAGGATAGCTTTAAATCACCTAAAATCATATCCATGGCACGCAGGAATATAGCTGGGGAATTACACAACCCTTGTGGCATGTGAGTCGGCTGGAACAATCCTGTCAAAGTGATGATCACACATTTCAACCATTCTGCTGATAGCAATTAGATCTGCCAGTACCCCAAGATTAGACCTATGGTGGAAAAATAATTCGCCCCACCTAATCTGTCTAATGCATCATCAATCCATGGAAGAGGGTAGGAATCCTTCTTCATTACATTATTGAGTTTAGGATAGTCAATAACCACTCAATTCGAGCCATCCTTTTTCATTACAATGAGCACAGGTGATGCCCATGGACTGTTTGAAGGATCTAACATTCCTTGCACGATAAGTTTATCCACCTCGTTGGAGACAACCTCTTCCACCGCTTTTGAACGTCTAATAGGTCGTGATCAAATGGGAGGGTGATCCCCATATCTATCCAATGTTCACCCCTTGAGCGCACCCCAAATCATGATAACCATGCGCAAAAATATCCCAATACTTTTCAAATAATGCCATAGCCTTATCTTGCTGTTCCGCCAATAATCCCATAAACGCTTCCCAAGGAACCATGGTCAATACGCTGAATGATGAGCTTGCCAGTAGTCCAAGATCCTTCCATGAGCCAAAATCATGAATACGGCAAACATCCTCTATAGGAACAAAGTGTATGTAAGCCACCACTTGGTGTCGCTGGATTGTTATTGTCTTCTTCTTTAAATTCGCTAGCACACTTTCACCTCCCCATTCCCAGGTAGCAGTAACCCTGGAGCCACATGTGGTTCAAGCCACAAGTGCTGGTGAGGCGCCATAATTTCTCCATAAAGCCCTTTAGGGTCATCAATTTCAAGGCCAGTCCCTTCTATACACTGGTGTCCAGATGGTAAGCTCTATGCGCTCAATGCCTGAAGCAGGATCCCTTTGTACTCATATATCTGGTTGGAGAGGGTCCTGGTCCACCGCCTCAGTTGTCGTTAATGAACAGGAATCACTCCATCGCTGTATGCTAGATTAAATTTTACTAGAGCGGAACAGAGCCATTGGGATTCCACAAGAGGTGAAATATATGGGGATCTGTTGGCTTAAAAATAGTAAGAGTTTCCTCTGCCATATTTATCACAACACCAAAATTATCAATT